>JALPQD010000141.1:1754797-2074797 GCA_023101885.1 Typhlomys cinereus | reverse complement strand
TATAACAACATTCTACCAAATAGGCAAAAATGTCCAGAAGTCTGCAAAATTACCTTATGGTTCATCAAAGTCACAAATACAAAAAACAATGATTGAGATGATAGTCATTTTTATCAAATTGCTTTTTGCTTCCTTTTATTACATCTTATTTGTTAGCTTGTCCCCAGCTACAGTGTAAGTACTGTGTTTTAATTAATATGGGCACCATCCATGGTTAATGGTTAGCTAAACACTCTGGTGCTATTGTGAGTACCTGTCTCCAACATAAAATCAGGATGTAAAAATCACTTGCAACAGGGAAAGCAATGGCTGTTTTTCATAAGTTTTTTTAAAAGTAGCATGTACACCATGAAACAGGTCAGTGGTCTTTAGCCCTGGTGACAGGGAGTGCTGTGGGCTGTCACAGGTATTCCTTAAATGAGTACATTCTTCCATCTTTTGAACTCATGTGCTATCACTTACAGAGATTACATATTTTGATGTGACTCTCATTGTTGTCTTTTAGCAAAACAGAAGCAAAAAGTGGTAAGTTGTGTTTCCTTTATAAACCTACCGTTAAGGTTCTTGTACATATGTGCCTGCAACGCTCCATTTCAGTGACCCACATAGCTATAAAGTAAGGGATGCGCCTCCTCGGTGGGGACCCTCGGTGACCACTTGTTGTTCGGCCTGAGAATGATGGATGTTGTGGCCATCAAGGAGTTTCACCCGCCCTCACCTCGTCATGCATGTTGAAAACATCTTTTTCAGACGGAGCACATTCCTCCTTATGATGTTGTACCATCCATGCGTCCAGTGGTGTTAGTGGGACCGTCGCTGAAGGGTTATGAGGTACAACTGTCATTTACTACTATCCTCTTTGAGAGCCCAGTAGACTATCCTTTGGGTAGGGACGGATGAAAGCCTGCTGTTAGTATGTGATGGCAGATGGTCCAAGGTGGGGTTTCTGTGGCCCTCGGGCCTCTTTAAGTTCTCTGTTGCTGCTTCTTATTTCTTAGGCATTACATTGTTCAGAAATGGCTCCCTCAAAGCATTTACAATGGGAAGCTCTGGCAAAATGTGTGCTCTGCATTAAAATCGGAGCATGGCACTTTGTCTTAGCCATTCCTGTTACTAGAAATAGTGAGTGAATGGCACAGGACTAGATAGAAGTTCTGCAGCAAGTAAAACCCACCACACACCTACAATCAGGTAACAAAGGGTGAAGTGACATAAATTTATTGTATTGATGTAAGAAATGCTAAGAGAATAAAAGCAAACAAACGCCGACCAGTCTTATCCTCAAAACAAGCTTTTTCTAACAAATGTAGCTGGGCTTATTTTTGTAAGGATTCTTAGGGGAGATCCTAGTAAAAACATTAATAAACTCTGGAAAAATTAAACATTGCCATGGAACAAGGAAGAGTTAGAATTTCGATGTATAACATTTCAGATTTTGCCATTTCGACTGTTTGCTTGCCAGGACAGGTAGATTGGCAGCTTCCAGACCACCCTTCCCACTCACCTAGGACCATACCCAGTACGCAGCAGGCACTTAGTACACGTGTGATAAATGAGCTGACGTTCTTGAGGCAGCTCTAAGATGCCTGCAGCTGTGTCTTCCTCAGAGATGGAAATGTCAGATGTAGAAGAGGAAAACTCTCTATTAAGTCCTGGGCAATAAGGATTCCCAACATGTACAGTGGAGCCCATGACTGACTGTGGGGCTCCAGTTCTTCCTCAGAAGAGGCAAAGCTCAACTCACCTGGGCCAAAGAATACTAGCAACCCTGTGCAAAGCCGATCCTCTAAAGGCTGCTCTGTTCTCTACCAAGGGGGGAGGTGGTGCCCGGGGTCCAGTAAACATTACTATTGCAATCCTCAGCACCATGGAGGAGAACCTAGAGGGAGAAATTAACAACTGTACTTTTTGGTAACCTCCATAAGCTCCCCCTGGAGATGACCGGATATGATGTCGTCTCCACTGCCCTTCCTTCCATCTCTCTTTCTCTCTGTCTCTGTCTGTCTGTCTCTCTCTCTCTTTCTCTCTGCATGTTTTCACCCCATTTCCTTTTTCTCTCCTCTACCAAGGTAACCGACATGATGCAGAAAGCCCTCTTTGATTTCCTGAAACACAGGTTTGATGGGAGGTGAGACATACAGATGTTTTAAAGTATTTTTATTTTCCTCTAACTGAGCATGTATGACGAATCGATTTGTGAATCTGTTTCCAGCGATTGTAGAATTTCTGTAATTAAAGCGAACTCAGTGTTCTAGGGAAGTATGCAATGGGAGGGCTCTGCAAATATGAAATATAGCATGGGATCTCCAAGGGCAAAAGAGACCTTGGAAAGGAAATTAATCCACTTGCTTTAGAATAATGTCTATTTGTATTGTTCCCCTCACTTATCAATGAATTCATACCAAACTGGTTTTCATTTAAAAACTGAAATATAAGTTTCTCATTAATGTGATGGCTCATTGGTTATGCTGAGTATTATGCACGTATAGCACAAGGAGTGAAGTAAACAAATAGTACCAAATTTCCATTAAAAAGGAATATAATAATTGCTTTTATCACAAGCTTTCCAAAGTGATGATTGAAGGAAATAGTTCTTATTTGGATATTAAGTTCTATTTTTTTGAAATATCTTATAAATTAACTGTTTTTTTAAATAGATCTGTTTTATATATATCCCACTATGAACCATTATCAGCCTGGCCCAAACCTTGCATCATTTTGCACTTCAATTTTGTGGAAAAAAAATCTAAACATTTTTATATCTTCTAGAGCTGTGGTATAAAAATCTATATGATACAATAATGAGTGCAAGCTCTCCCATAATGCAGAATGAACTCCATGTAAAAAAAAAAAAACCCAAGGTTTATCAGAAATGAATTTAAATAGTATATATTGAGAAATCCAGGAAAGTGCTTCCAATTTATCACTTTAAATGGAGTAGTGAGTTTATCTTCAAATAGAGTTTACTAAATACAGTATTTGAAGAAAAAACAAACATGATCACACATCAAGTACAAATCATAAATTGTTTGCATATGCATATAATTTGTCAAAAAATCTTCTAGATAGTCATGTAAAAACAGTCACTATTTTCTAAGACTATATGTGAAGAAAAGAAGCTGAATTATTCATTACAATAATTGAGATTTCTGTTCAAAAAGCAAGCGTGTTCCTCTGCAGTTTCATGAATTTGTAAATACATGAATGAATGCAGGTCAGGTTTTCTTAATAAACAAACCTCAAATGTGTGATGTTTTAAACACAGTGGAAGCTTATTGTTGCTCATTTGATAGTCTGAGACACGCGTCCCTGTCTGGGAAGGGCAGCAAAAGTAATGTCGAGGAGCAATATTGGGCAGTAAGTTTGTTCTCTCTGTTGTTTGGGGCCCTTGGCTTAGCATTCCAGCAAGCTGACTATAGAAAGGAACAAGCCAGGGCCTGGAAATAGTACATACTGATCTGCATTTCACTGGCTAGAACTTGGTCTTGTGGCCATACTTAATTATAGAAGAGTCCGGGAAATACGGTCTAGCTGTATACCTAGGAGAAAGAGAAAACAGACTTTGTTGAATTAATAGCAGTTGTGCCACAATCAATGTACACGGAGGGCTTGGAAAGAAGGATGTGGTTATATTCCACTCTAAAATAAAAGGTAAAAGATGATAGACAAAAAATGAAGTTAGTTTCATAAAACAAATTAGGGCTGGAGAGATGGCTTCAGGTTTAGGACTCTTTTTTTAAATTTTTTTTATTATTATTATTAGTATTTATTCAACTATGCACATGTGCGTGTGTATGTGCGCGCGCGTGTGTGTGTCTGTGTGTGTGTGTACAACCATGGACGAATTCGTGAATCACCATGGACGCCTCCACCTCCTTCTGCGTCGGGATTCACAGGCTCCGCCCTACCAGGACCAGAAGCGCAGGCCGCCCCCGCTTCCGCCTGGCGTCTATACGTGGGATCTGGGATCCGAACTCAGGACCTTCCGCCTGCAAGGCAGAGGCTTAACTCCTGAGCCACCTCTCCAGCCCCAGGTTTAGGACTCTTGCAAGCAAAAGGTCCCGAGTTTGGATCCCAAGTCCCACATAAAAACACCAGGTAGAAACAGCAGTGGCCTGCACTCTGGCCCCTGTGGGCAGAGCCTAGGAACTCCCCCAGCAGAGCAAGAAGGAAGTAGAAGCAATCCAGGATGATTCTTGAAGTCACCCTTGGTCCTCCACGGAGACATAGTGCCCTCTGATACACACACACACACACACACACACACACACACACACACTAAATAAATACATACATACATACATACATACATACATACATACATACATACATAAATAAACAAGCCAAATTCTCTGATTACTAGAATATTGGTGAAGGAAGGATGACGTTCTTGAATTCTACTCTCTCTCCAACAACCACAATCAGATAGCTAACTTCTTGTTGTCTGAAAGTCTTGGCTACTGGAAACACACTCTCTAGCAATTTATTGCAACAGCACTGCTAAACTCTGCTTGTAACTTGACAGTACTGGTTTTATAATGCTCTGGGTCTTGACTCTGACCCACGTGTCCCTGTCCCTGGATCGAAGGCAGCTAACATGAGTGAACGGGTCTGCTGTTGTGGGTCGATCATGCACGGTTCCTTCAGCTATGCATGGATTGGTTCGGTTTAAACCCAGGGCCTTCACTGAAGGCCATTCAGAGTAGCTGCCTCCTCTGGCTCAATCGGTTCTCCATCTGAGCGAATACCATCCTGTAACACAGCCTACATTTGTGTTAGGTTGGCTCAGTCCACATAATTTCCCTACAATTTGTTATTCAAGTTTGAAAGGTAGCAGTGATTTAAAAAAAAGAAGAAAGCATTTCAGATAATTTAACGCAGAGACAGTTGAGTGGTTTCTAGCTTCTGAAATGAAGACTGATGTCTTCCTCAATCCTGAGGCCCAGGAGGAAGAAATTCACAGCAGAGATTTGTCTCAAATACCATAGAACTCTCTGTGCTATTTACCCTAATCACCATACTCATACTATTGAAGTTCTGCCTAATAAAAATGGGATTAAAATTTCAGTGCTAAGCGTTCCTGGGGTCGTAAAGATGGGTGTGAAAGAGTGAGCCGTTGTCAGGGAATAAGGAAGGTGCAGCACATAAACCCAATGTACTTACTGCTGAGTGCACATGGACAGTTGGGTAAGGAGGAAGAATTGGCTGGTGGCTTCTCACGGACTTAAACATGTCTCAGTGGGGGGGTAGCCTTATGCTTTGAGCTGTGCCAATCTGCTACATTATGTTTTTACCAATTAATAAAAGGAGAGAAAACAACACATAGTCTTTAATAGAAACCAGCCAAAGGAGCACTTACACAGAAAGCTTTGGCGTGGTGACAGAGCATACACAATATGCTCCAGCGGAAACCTAGTCAGCGTTTCACGGGCTGTGATAACACAGTCGGAGAAAGCCCTGATATTTTGCAGAAAGCGCAAATACGGAATCCATTAGCTAAGAGACTGTTTTCTTCAGTCCTGCTTTCAGAACTTGCTTAGAGACCAATTCAACAAAGTAGACTGATATCCATCTGCTCAGTTGTAACAGAAGCAGAAGCTTGAGTGATTGTTTTTTTTGACACCTTTAGAAATGATTTGAGCCCATTTAGACCTGATTCTTATTCATTCTGATGTGTGAGATGCTATTGGGGTATCTCACCATAGTACATGTCAGAAAATAAAAAAAAAAACCTCAATGCTAAGTAGCTCCCGTGGGCCTTCTGTATACATGACTGTCCACGTACAAGTTTGATTCCTGCGTGCCTGGCAACCTGCTGCTGTGGCACTTGCCCCCTAGGGAGCGCCGTGGGTACACAGTGGGCACAGAGCTGCTCTGTTTCATACCACAGTCATTCATGGGGAATCGCCCTTGCCTGTGAGATTTGTTCAGCCGGTCGAATTGCCCATTGCTAAGCTGAACCGCAAGCATCAAAACAACTGCAGCTGTTGGCCTGTGCCCATCGTTGCAAATCCCCCCAAAAGCTGTTGAGCTAGACTGTTACATTTTTTTTTTTGATTGGCATTAGAAACAATGACTGCTTACAGTCATTGTCTGTGGTGCTGGGTTACATAAAGATAATGTTTAGGCTTTTGGCAACTGGAGCAGATGAGCTTTCAGGCTTCATGTCGTATCTTAAAGTTCTAAATGAATATCGTGAAACCTATAGAGGATAGTGTCCTAATCAAGAGGCTGTTAGCTCAGGAACAGGCAAATTACAGCAAAAGGTGGGATGAAAGGGCAAAGAACTCAAGGGACCCCACCCCTTTCTGAGGGTTAATGCTGATGGGAGTGGAGGGAAGACCCACTGACACATGATTCGTGCTCCAGTTATACCTACTGACACATGATTTGTGCTCCAGGTATACCCACTGGCATACAATTCATGCTCCAGTTATACTCACTGGCATATGATTTGTGCTCCAGCAAGTGTTGGCACACATGCCATCAAAGGCAGCCCAGAGGAAATTCAGTGGGCAGCTCATGCAAAAAGACAAGAAAGACAAGGAGGAAACTAGATGAAGAATGGTTGTGATGGGAGGAGGAGGGGATATGGGGTTGGAGATAAATTAACAGGTTAAAAAATAGCTATTTGATCTCTAAAGACATATTGAAGACTTTTTATAAATGAGTCCTTCAATGATCAACTTGCTCAAAAATATTTAAAAATACATTTTCAAAAGGTAGGGAAAGAATTTGAAACAGAGGAAGCTAATGACACCATATAGGGAGGCGCTAAGACAGCACAGTGTTTACCTATATCAGGAATTGGAGGTAGCTGATGATATCACGCAGCAGTCACTCAGTCATGCCATGGAAGCATGAAAACAATGTGTAATTGCAGTTAACAAATAGAAAAGCAGCATGACTTCTGTTCATGTTCAATCTATTCTCCTATCAACTCCCCTCACTTGTCCCTGCTAAGGTTCTGACTCACTAGTGGAGCTTCACATACTGGAGATAATTGAACACTTTTGTGCCAGACCTGAATGTTTACATTGGTAGGTAATTTGATTACATCATGTCAGACCACACTTCTCCACACTCTCAGTGTGTATGAGTTTCAGCTCCAGGGACGGAAGAATTCGTGTTAGACAGTTTGCTTTTGGGGACAGAATCTGAGTCAACTGTCCCCTTCATGGTTTTGGCTTCCCAAAAGTTTTCTTGTGTCATTTACATTTACCCATGTACCTATCAATATGACACTAAGAATAATTGTTTAAGGAAGCACTTTTCTACATTACCTTCTTTGCTTCTAATGATATCAGCATCTCCCTTTGAGACACTTGTAATAAATCTGCTGCCACTATTTTGATTCAGGATGTGAAGGCTCATGGGTGGTCATACAGCCACCCACACACTCAGGTCCTCCTACGCTTCTTCTCTGAATAATTGCACACTGGTGGTTCTTTGGAATATGTTTCCCTATAGCACTGGGAGTTTTAATATATATATTTATATATATATATATATATATTATGCTGAATGGGCTGATTGTTAAGTATAACAAGAATAGAGAACTATCTTATACAGCCATTGTGGTAGCAACGTGATAATCTATATTTCTTCTGAATAAATATGTCATAACTCAAAGCAATTATCTTTCCATAGAAAATGCACTAAAAACTAATACACCCCATGATAGACTGCAGCAATTAAGGTGAATTCCAAAGGAGAAAGCATGCAGATGTGCTGGATTTAGAGAACAGTTCTTGCTAGTTTTAAGAGACATTTGCTACTACACTTAGTCTAATGCCGGAACTGAACTCTCGTTGACTGGTAACTAAGCACTATTGTTATGAGGCTGCCAAGGGAACACTTTACGGATACATATACCCAAGATGCATTTGTGTACCAAAAGACCAGACATGCAAGAAAATTAAGAAAAGGAATATGAAGGGCACTATAAGTTTAAAAATGTATATAAACTTAAAAATTGATAGTGAATGTAATTAATTTTTTACTAAAAAACTTTGGGTTTGGTGTCTGATTTGATATCATAAGCATCTTATGAAAAGGAATTTCTTTGTTGTCTTGGTCAAGGGTTTCTAGGCCTTCTTTTCCTAAAATCTACTTCATGCATGTGGATTTTACACATATTATCAAGTGAGCTTATTTTTATTAGCAAATAAGAAAAAGTACATTTTATCACCCATGACTCTTCCTCTTTTTCTAACATACAAAGCATTTTTTTTCTCCATTTGTAAAATTTGGTCATGTTTGAAAATGGATTTGTAAAAGTGTTTTTTTTTTTAATTGGGGGAGTATGCATTTGTTGGTAAATCCCTCCAAATGCAAGAACCAAGAGTTCTAATTAGGCTTTGTTCAAACAAGAAAATTAATTTTCAATTAAGTAGATTAGACTCTTTGAGCACACCAAAAGTCGTTATTCTAGAAAGCTGAATTCTCTCTCTAAATCAGCAAACTTGTCTTCAGTCATGTACTTGAGATTGTTTTAGAATATAACAGTATGCCTTTATTCAGTTTCTCTATTCTTAAGTCAGCAAACAAGAAACCTTGTTCTATCAGCAAAGGGAGAGAGGTCCGTTGCTTAAAGCTGTTGTGGCGCTAGACATGGTGTTTCATGCTGTAATGCCAGCACTCAGCAGGCTGACTGGAGGATTACTCCAAGTTTGAGTCTGGCCTGAACTATATAGTAAGTTCCAGGCTAGCTTGGGCAAGGTCTCAAGAACAATAACTACAAAAGCTTGATTCAAATTCTCACCATCCCTCACGGCAGGGTTGAGGTCGTGCAGTTGCACTTGATGACTTGGAGTTGCTGGAAAAGCAAACTAGTTTGCAAGCCTTGTCCTGTGCCCTAGTCTCGACCTTCTTAACCTAGAGGAAACCATTGGATTTTCTCTCTGTGTCTTGCTGACCTTCTTGGTAAAATAAAGACGTCGTTATACCAGAGTGTGAACTTTTGATTTTTTAGCAGTTGAACTCTTTTTTTTTTTCTGTAATGAAATATTGTGTAAACCTCAGTGCAGAATTCAGAGATGTACCAAGGAAGGGAAGCCAGAACTCAACCAGCTCAGCCTCCCCTCAGGGTCTCAAAGGGTCCCTAAGGAACTTCTGCATAGCTCTTGTTTTTGCAAAGGACAATTTCGAGGTTGCATCAAAAAATTATTAAGACATAAAATTCTGAAAAGTTTAAAAATTGAAATGTCCTAAGTCCCTATGGCATATGAACAGCATAGCACAGGCAGGCACTGCTTTGCTCTAGATTATCACCAAACTTCTGCACACTATGTTGCTTTAGAGAACTGATTTTCATACTGGGCATAGTGTCACATTGTTATCATCCCAGAACTAGGGAGGCTGAGACAGGAGGATTATGAGTTTACAGCTCTCCTGGTTCACACAGTGAAACTCTGTCTTTAAAATAATTGATATCTAACCGTTTGTACAAGGACTATTTTAAGTTCTTTTGAAGTCATCAACATCAGGTAAAGCACTTCCTGACATCTGAAAAAAATGTTCCATAACAGGGAAGTAGAGCTACTTTCCTGGTCACTTTTTTGAATGTTGCCAGGCTGTGAAGATGAAGACAGAGAGAGGCTCACGACTGCTGTAACTGGCTTAGACAGGCCAGCTTTGGATTCTCCAGATAGGGACTAACTAGAGGCTGAGAAGTCCCAGTTTAAAATAAATTTTAAAATTAAAAGTTCTCTATGTTTTCATGTGATCATTCACATTCAAATTGGCCCCTTTCTCCCTGCAATGTCTTTACTTTATTCTTCTCTTCCGTGCCTGCAGGATATGTTCTAACTTATCAAAATTCTGTTACAACACTCACATTGACCTCAAGTATACAGTCTTACAATTGCCCACCAGATGTATTCAAAAATCATATGCAAATATGCCAAAGATCTTATGCCTGCAGAAAACAGACCAGATTTTTCACATCCTTACCCATGAAGCCTCCCCCTGGGCCTGAGGAGAAATGCTTCATGTATCAGGAATGTACTACAGAGCACAAGAAATGTAATTTAACCACTAACTGGCTGGTTGTCTTTGATGATCAAATGAAGAAGCTTTCTGCCTCTGGCCAGCAGCACAAAGATGCTGAAGCGGAACACTTTTAGCTCCTAAAAGGCTTGTTCAAGAGCAAATTGACTGTGAATTGTGAGGAAGATGCATTGCTGTTTCCTAGAAAGAGGCTGGTTAATTTATATGTTTTCATTCCCTCCTGGTATGGTAAATGTTCTAAAAGGAACTTGGTGAGGCAAGCCATAATGGAGAAAGAGTATTTTCTCTGGAGCAGCTTTCGGTGAAAGACCCAAAGCCTGCCCCCATTGGCTTGTGATTTAATACTAGCCAGAGTTGGTTTGACACACTTGTGGCTAATGTTTACTACACTGCGGCTCCACCATAATATGTAAAGTAGCTATTAAATACCATGGTTATAAGTCACTTGGAAAGCCCCTAACATTTCTACTGGCTTCTTCTGCTCTGTGTTCCTTCTCCTAGGATATCCATAACGAGAGTGACAGCTGACATTTCTCTTGCTAAGAGATCTGTCCTCAACAATCCCAGCAAGAGAGCAATAATTGAACGTTCCAACACCAGATCCAGCTTAGGTAAGACGTTCCAGTGTGATACTTCTCCAAGCAATGCTTTCAGAGCAGTTAACTGTGGCATGTTGGCTGAATGTCTTTTCCAGTTCGTTCCCTGTCCTCCACAGGAAGTGCTAACTAGCTGTAGAGCAAGCTGGCCTTGGACACAAAGGGAGCAGAGTCCCAGGCTGCCTCTGTTTGCTTTCTGTCAGCTCTAGTCAATTAGCTAATCAGCCATCCTCCTGAGGTGCTCCTCGCCTGTTGCTGCCCAACCACGGGAAGAAGCCCTGGGCCTCAGCTTGACACTCAGGGTGCTGTCATCCCTGAGGTGCAGCTAACAGGAGAGGAAGTGAGATCTTCAGAAGAGCTAGGTTAGGATGTTCTTATAGATCCCCTGGTAGTGTGCAGAAGGGCTCATATCAGCCTCAGGAGCCAAGGGAGCTGGCCACTCCATACCTACATGAGAATGAAGAAAGGGACATACGTTTTTATTACTAAAATGTCTATATGTCAAAATATTGAACCAGCTTGCAGGAAATAGTTCCACCCATCATGGGCTGGATCTTCCCATATCAATCATATAATCTCCCACAGGCTCACTCAAGACTCACCTTAGCTACGAAACTGTTCGTAAGCATGCCCAAGGGCTCAATCCTTAATCGTCAGACTGGCACCTGTATGTAACTGGCACAGAGTTTAAACATGTCTTTTCTAGGCCACTAGTTAGGAAGTACCCTAAATTTCCAGTATGGAGAAAAATAATACTAAAAATTCCCCATAGGCAGAAGAATAAAAGGTGAGGATTTCTTGGGTATAGGAAGTGAGTCACCAAGGGAAATGTTGCCTTGGCCCATGGGAGAATATGGGGATAAGAGAGATTGACGGTGCCACTGATGCTGCAGAGGGGGGGTCTACATACCTGTCAGGTTTCAGGATGTTCACTGACAATCTGTGACTCCGTAGTCTATAACTGTCAGAATTCCATTTGCTTGGAGTAGACTTTTGACCTCCATTGAAACCTCTCTGAGAATCAGTCCAAGTAACCAAGAATGTTTGACTTTCTGGAAGAAAATGATCTATGTAGAGAAAAATGCCTTTGTCTTCCTCACACCTATAGTGCATTTATTACAGGGTGTATGTATGTTATTCAAATACTCTGCTCACCCCATTAGATAAGGTGGCCCTCTGTGGCCTCCTCCTGTTCTTATGCCAGAGGGCTATTGCACAAGGCTTTTTGTGTTGGTTAAGCCATGGGCATAAGTCAACACTTTAGTCAACACTGGTGCAGAGTAAATAGCCTGGTATTAATAAGTTACTTAGACAGATAATCCTTAGTACCTTAAGGGTTCTTGGTACAGGAGACAGTCCAGTTGCATCACTGCCATCTTGCTGCTTTCAGAAAATGCTATATATTATAATACATTACATTATAGCAAAAGGCTACATTTGAAGCTAAAATGACATAGATTTGTTCTGCGGAAATCCTGGTTAGAAGCTCCTTTGAACCAGTTGCAGCTTAATGAAAACAGAAATTGAGAAGCTATCTCAACATCCAGCAGTTGAAACTTGCAGTAAAAACTGATCTATTTTCCAATGCCTTTCTTAAGAAAAATTTGTCTCTACATTTTCTGACATGTCAAAGAAAAAAAAAGTATCTTTATTGTTATTAACAAATACAGAATATTATTTCAGAAGAATTGGCAAATAGCCTGCTTGTCTGGACTCATTAAATAGATGTCCTGATAATCAACATGAAATCTTTCAGGATCTTGATACTAGGTAATAATGACAAATGATCCTTTTTCGTGCACTTAAGTCAGTGGCTCCAAGGAACCTCTGCTATCATGCAGTCTTTCCCTCGATGGAGTCAGTTCAGATTTAGAGCACGACCTAGTAAGTCAAGTGCTGTATAAAGTGTATAAAAGATTTTTTGTTGTTCTTGCTTTTTAGGAGTGAGTCTTTCTGTGTAGCCCAAGCCTGACTTGGAAGTCTCTTTGCAGCCCAGGCTGGCCTGGAAGTCATGATTCTCCTGCCTCATCCTCCTGACTATTGAGATTTCAGGCATGCAACCACATCAAGCTTAAAAGGCTTTTGTTATTTCAGAAAAACATGGCATATTCTGACCATCTGTTTTTCTTTAAAAGAAGAGAAGCAGTAAACCAAACAAGGAAGCACACGCCTGCAGTCACAGTACCTGGGAGGTGGAGGCAAAGAGATCGTTATCAGCCTGGGTTGTATAGCAAAGTCTTTTATCAAAAAGAGTTTAAAGTAACTTCATTGCTTCAGATATTTGAATAGAATTAGCTTGTTTATGTCACCAATTTAGAGACAGATTTGGATCACTGGATGCCGACAGCCAGCCAGGCAGATTTAATCAGCATGCCATCTCAGAACATTCCGATGGCCCTCAAACTTAAATTCAGCTAGACTTGGTAATATGCCGGTTGTCAGAAGAAAGCCAGAACCATATAATTGTGGTTTTTTATGAACACTATCTACCAAATGTCAATATATAACTTGACAGAGCTATTTCAACGGCATTGTCTCTCACTTGTTGCTTCAAACCTGTATTGCAGCTGTTTCCTAAATGTGACTTCACTTTCTTTAGAACATAGCAGCAATCAAGCAACAACCCAGCCATGATTCAGTAGGTAAAGGTGCTTATCATACAAGCCTGACAACCTGAGTTCAGTATTAAAAACCCATGGAAGAGGTGGAAGAAGAAAACTCACTTCATAAAATTGCCCACTGACTTCCACTCATACTTGTATCAACATACAGAAATAAATTATCTAAAAACAACAATGAAAACAACAACAAAAACACACCATACCTATGTAAATAGCTAGTTTGATTGTGTAAGAAACAATTCAAGAGAGATATCGCAAGAGTTTTTTTTTATCATGCAAAATTCAATTTCTCTGTCTTCTTACAGGATTTTATATTATACAGAACTATGAAACTTAAAAAGCTTTTTGTTAATATAGACAAACATATCTGAAATTGTATGCTATTTATTTTTACTATAAATGCTAATCAGCGATAATAACCTGCCTGTCATTTATTGTTCTCCTTTTAGCGGAAGTACAAAGTGAAATTGAAAGAATTTTTGAGTTGGCAAGATCTTTGCAATTGGTTGTTCTTGATGCAGATACCATCAACCACCCAGCACAACTTATAAAGACTTCCTTAGCACCTATCATTGTTCATGTGAAGGTCTCATCTCCGAAGGTAATTGGCTCATTTCTGTCTAGGGAACTACAGGCTTATTCTCTCTGAAATATTTTTTGCTGTATCCATTTTATTTGTGGGCAAGAAAAAAAAATCTTAAAAATCTGTTACTGAGCAGCACATTAACCAGTTAGGAGTATTAACTGATATCCACTGCAAAAAGAAACTTCTTTGACCATGGTGGAAGCAGCATTAATCTATGGGTATAAATGTAAATATTTAGAAGGCACCTTGATAACATGTCTATTTAGCAAAACAGCAGTAGTGAGTTCTTTCCTCAGGGCTATGACATCCCTGTTGAGCAGGCTCCAAATCCAATTAGAAAGCCACTAGTTACCCCCATCAGAGTCATGCATGACATTATTGCACCAGAAGGCACATTTTGCCTGCCAGGTCAGTATTGTAGTATTCAGGATGCACTCCTAGGAAAGACCACTAATAATTTTTCTCCCCAATATAGCATAGCACCTTCTGATTATATGGAAGTGAGTCAAAAGGGAGAAAGATTCTCAGTTCCACCTTCATATGTCCTACAGCCATAGTATGTGGTGTCCTCTTACCGTATAGTTCTGATGGGCAACTGAGAATCATGGCCTGTGATGTTTGTGGGGATGGTAGAGCTCCCTGATCAACAGTAAAGAGGGAGCAATCCCAAGACAACTAGGATTTTAGAAACTCATGTCTTCGCAGCGACATTGTTCCCCCATGCAGGAAACCTCCATTCAAATGCTCTCTTTCTATTAATTATATCTTTTAATGAGCTTACCAAAGCTGCAGGCTTCCTTAAGATTTTTTTTCAAACATCCTAGAACCACATACATGGGAACACAGCAGGCCACATATGAAAAACAGACAATTATGTAGGAGAAAGACTGGTTGGGAAGAAGGTGTACATGAGAAAAGGAGGGGGGTGGGATTGGGCTGTAAGGAGTAAAAAAATGACATGAATTGTATTCACATATAAAACTGCCAGTGGATAATATAAATAAGTTTTTAAAACTTTAGCGGAACTCAAGATCTCACAATACCACACACTCTAGGTCTGCAGTGCAAGTGAAAGGTTTGTTTACAAGGTTTATACAGTATATGACTTTTCACGTTGCACTTCCTCTTGGGGCTAAGTAGGCTATAAAAAATGATCCTATTTTATTTAGTTTTCTTTCAACTCATTGATGGTGCCTCGGGTTCATGTCATCTTCTATCAGGTTTTACAGCGGCTGATTAAATCTAGAGGAAAGTCCCAAAGTAAACACTTGAATGTTCAACTGGTAGCAGCTGATAAACTGGCCCAGTGCCCACCTGTAAGTATAGTCTCTCTCTCTCTCTCTCTCTCTGTCTTAACCATTGTTGACCAGTGATGACCACTGTGGTTTCTACTCTGGTACAATGGCATGGCATATGGTGGTAAAACTAAAGGAATTCTTAGGGCAAGCTGCTGCTGTGGTCACATTGGTTGGGCTCAGGGTTCCAGGACAGAATGGCGTCTGTCTTGTCATGAGAACAGAAACCAGGTGTTTGAAGCCGGCGCTCCTTCCTGCTTCCGTGATTACCTGGCAAACACTCCACACACTGCACAAATACCATGTCTAGGCGTGTGGACACTTCTCCGAAAAGGAAAGGCAAAATGAAGCATGCCAACTTGATTTTACTTTAACTCTCCTTCTAGAAGACTCCGGCAGGCATGAAGGATTGTGATGTTAAAGGTCAGAAATTGATAGGAAGCAGAGGAGCCTTGTGGTTACAGCCCTGTGAAAGGGTCAGGGTTGAGAGAAATGAAAAACGGTCTGCTAGCAGCTTGGTGGAAAACAGCTGCAGGGTGGAAGGCCAGCAGTGCCAGGATGGACCGGGAGAGGCGGCCTCAGTCACAGACGCTGGGATAGTCAGTCAATGCCCGCACTTGCTCAATTGACTTATGATGCCTGTTCATATGTTGCTCTGAAAGAAGTAGCTAGCCGTCTTCTTTAAGCAGTCAATTCATTAGATTATTTTTTATATTTGGACAACAATTTGTGTTCCACAGAAGCATAAGATCTATTTTAAATGCTTGGAGCGGCAACAACAGACACTGGAGATAGATGGGTAGGTTCAAATCCACACGGAAAAGTTATGTACACCTGAGCAAGGTACTTGTCACACGAGGGTCACTAAGAATGCAAGGAGCAAATAGGTGGTAAAGCACTTAGAACAGTGCTTGGCACAGAAACATGCTGCCTCAGGTTTCTCTTGTAGCACTCGGTGCCATATCTGATCGCTTAGACTTTGTGAGGCTGTGTCTCTTGGGTTCACTGTCACATTGCACTCACCTGTCACTTACCTGTCATAATAAATATGTGTTGAAGGAGTGATGAATGAAATGTGAAGACAAGAGGACTGATACTACAGATTATTAGATGCCTGGTATGGGTCATGCAGTGAGCGAGATGCTTTCCATAGTTTACCTGTAATCCTCCCAGTGACCTGGTAAAGTAGACACTACAAGCCCCATTTTATTTTATTTTATGGCCAGGTGTGTAGGCATGTATGTGTACATGTGTATGTGGCCATTTGTACAAGAGGGTACTTGAGTGTGTGTGCTTGTGGAGGGCAAGGGTGACGTCAGGAATCATCCTGGATTGCTCCGCCTCCTTATTGCTTTGCTCTGGGGTTCTTAGGCTCTACTTTCTAGAGGAGGAATTGCAGACTGTTGCTGTGGCATTGTGAAATGGGACCTGAGGATCCTAACTCAGGTGCTTTTGCTTGCAAGGCAAAGACTTTAACCCCTGAGCCATCTCCCTATCCCTGTAAGCCCCATTTTAGAGTCAAGACAATTGAAAACAGAGTTCTATGATTTCCCTGAGGCTGCAGAGCAAATTAAGTTTAGAAGTAGGTCTGCCTGTGTGCCTTCAAAACTATTTTTTTCTCCCACCCAGTCTACCTTCCAACACACACATATAACTTACCTGGCTACCTTACCCTGCAGATAATTTGGATAACGAGGAGCCTGGAGTTCTGTTAAGAAGTTTAATGTCACGCTGTCCACTTACACAGTGGAATATTTAATTAAACTATTGAGTGAATATAAAAGAATGTGTCACCCAGACCCTGACCCTCTAATACTTCATAGCTGAAGGAAAATAATCCTTATTGCCCAGCCATCCAAAGCTAGGAACTATGTTATTATAACTTTTAGGACAGTCATGCTGAGAGAATTATAATCAATTTGATATACGAGGGAGCAGATATCAAATATAAGTCCAAGGGCAGGAGATTTATTGAAGAAGACGTCTTTATTTATGAGAGTAAGTTGATCAATATTTGATCCAAGTAATTTCTAGGGAGAATCCCTTTTTCCTATTAAAAGTCTGGTGTTTTGTCTGCTAAGGATATTTCCAGAGTTTTTAGTTCAAAGCCTAGGCTAACAAGCTAGCCAGCCCACTGTCACAGATAGACACAGGTGTCAACTTGATGGTTGAAGGTTCAAGCTCTGGGCACATTTGCAGAGAATTAGTTAAGAACAGAGCAAGGCTGTAGGAGACGGTCTGGTGAAAGGAAAGGCTCAACCCATGGCAGTTAGGACTATTTCCTGTGCAGGTAAATAAGATGGAGGGAGCTGTTTTAAAAAGTTGTTTTTTTCTGGTATAGTTAACCAGACATGCTGGTCTGACAAGTGAGAATTGCACCTCTCTCAGTGGTCATGTGGATATTATGTGGCCAGTTCCCTCAGCTCCTGTTTGTAGTGTGGAGTCTCCTGCCAAGCAGGACAAGCAATTGTAACTGGACAATGGTAAGAGAGAATAAAGCCCCTTATACCTTTAAACTGTTTTGTAATGTATTTATCAGCAACAATGTAGAGTAACTACAACCCACACCATCCTCAATATGCACATAAACCAAAATAAGTAATAGCAAAAAGCAAAAAGCAGAGAAAAGAGATTAACTGAATGTGGCCACATTGTGTGATTTTGTGTGAAAGATGACTTAGGAGGTCTTATCTGCAAGACGTCCCTGCAAGTCCATCATCAGAGTATTGACATGAGGTTTACATTTAAATAAAGAGCAGGAGGGAGGTATAACTAAAAGGTCCTGATGTTAGTGTGGTCTCGCTCATTGCAGACTGTTGTGATCTCCATCTATCATACAAATTGTCAGAATGTGATCAGATTTCTTCCTCAGAGACAAGTTTCTTTTCTGGCACTCAGGCTTTGACTTTTCCCCTAGCATGAGATTCTGAGATGTTATGGTTAGGCACAGGTGTCAACTTGACAGTTGAGAGTTTGAGCTCTGGGCCCATTTATAGAGAATTAGTAATCAAGTTAAGCCCATAGATTGTCTAGCTGATGAGGAAGGCCCAGCCCATGGTAGGTGGGAATAAGCCCTGGAATAAAATACAGAGAGCTGGTTGAGAGAGTCAGCATCGTTGTATACATTTGACCAGACATGCTGGTATGGCAAATTAAGGATCATCCCTCTTTCAGTCGTTATGTGGAGATGATGTGGCCAGTTCCTTCAGCCTTGGTGCTGGTGTGAACTTTCCTGCTAAGATGGACAAATAACTGTAAGCAGAAAATGTAAGAGAAAATAAACCCCTTGTTCCCTTAAGCCATTTGATGGCAATTTTATCAGCAACCATGTAGGCTAACTGCAGCATGGGAGGCAATTCCAGTTCCTAGAAGTGCATTGTTTCAATAGTCAGATAGCCAAAAGAAGAAGTAGGAGTGTCTCTTTCTAGAATAGCTCTCTCCTGCCAACATGGTCACAAAGGGGCTGCTCACTGAGCAAAGGCAAGCCTATACCAACTTGTTGTATGTGAAATAGCTTGGGTGTGTGTGTGTGGGGGGGGAGACCTGTGTGCACTTGTGTGCTATCAATGCTGTGAACTTGTCTCCAGGTCAAAAATCTCAACTAGCCTCATACATTTGGATGACAGACTAGCCCTGTGATTCTCTTAGCAGCACAGATGTATCTTTGCTGTGAATAATTACTCAGATAACCTGGCCTCTTAAACAAGTAGTCTGAATCAGTAACATTACCTTGTACTGAACATTTTCTAAACATTTGATTTTGTGTGAATAGCATTTGTCACACTGGGAAGGAATCATGCATTCTATTTTTTGCCCACATGAAGAAATGTACAAAAGCAAGTAGCAATTTGAAAAGTGTCCGCATTTATCCTTTTACTTCAACCATAATTATAATTGTCACCAGAGACTGGTGATCGCTGTGTCATTTTGTTCCTTTAGGAGAATTTACAGTTCTCTTAATTGGCTGTCGCATCTCCAACCTGCACAGTCAGCAGATTTTCCTGGCAGGGTCTTACATTCAAAGACATGAAAGGCAGCAGTTTTTGGAAAGGGATGTATAAAAGAACATTGAAAAAAAAGTTAACTCTCTGTAGCTAGAAGAATGAATCCTAGATACAAGGATTATTGGAGCAAACAGGGCCCTTACACAGTATGTTCCTTACAATTTGGTTTCCATGTGCTGATGTCAGGCAGTATGGGAAAAGAGCCCTAAAACACCTAGAATGCTTGAGAAACACTAAAGCAGATAAACGCCATCTGATTTCTTTGCTCAGAGCCCCGATTTTGCTAACACACACTTTGTATATCCAGCAGCATGGCTGTATGCTGTGCCTTCTGGTGGTATGGCTTACAGTTCTTTTTTCTTCCAACCAGCCAGAGGTCTCGTGTTTCTTGGAACACTTCAAGGGAAAGACAGATCTGGTCCTATCTCCTCATTTTACAAATGAGGGAATTGAGACCAAGAGGAGGTGAACTGGCTTTCCAAAGGTCAGATGTCTTGGCTAAAGACAGCACAATATCTTTGGGTCTTAATCCAGCAAGACTTGAGATAGTAAATAGCAATGGGTTAATGGTCACATATTCTCCAAAACAGAGAAGGCTACGTTTTCCATAAAACAAAAGGCTTTTGTTAGGAGAAGGTCAGTAAACTTTTTTTGGTAAAGGGTATTTTAGGTTTGGTAGGTCAAGTGGATCCTTTGTTTTTTTAAAAAAAAAAAAAATCAGCTTGTCTTTATGCAGCCCTAGACAGTATACAAACTTGGGAATGACTGTGCTCCCTTTAGGCTTTGTAGAAACAAGAGGCAAGCCTAATTTAAATAGCTGAAAAGAAGTCATCACTCTCCATATAGGCCATGCTTTGGTTATCTAGTTCTGTAATAAATGGTTCTAAACGTGGTGATTTCAAATAGTGGCCACTGAATACTACCTAGTATTCAGCTGGTGACTGGCCACATCACTCAGCAGGAGTGTGAAGGACCTTGCTAGCTCTTTCCCTCTCCACTTTATTTTGGGCCCTTTCCACAAGGCCATAGCTTCAGGCATGCAGGCTTCTTACATCACAGCTCCAAGAACAAGTATTGTGGTCTCTTAAGGTCTGGTCCTCCACACTAGCCCAGAATCCACAGCCTGTCAGAATGGATACTATCTATCCGGGTCCAAGGGGACGGGACAGAATGATCCATCTTGATGCAAAGGGAGCTAAAGAATCTGTGGCCATTTCTAATCTGCTCTAGGCAGAGAAATGAACTGGGATAATAGGTTCCTGGGATGCAGACAGAAAATGGGGACGTATGGGACTGAAGTTCACAAGCCCATCTTATAGATTCCTTTCCAATGTGATCAGCCCGATTGAGTTTTGTCAGTGTTCATTTACCCACCATATTTTTAGGTTTCTTTGGACCTCTTCCAGGTCCCTTCCCTCTTCCTTTTCAAAGAAGATGAGAATAGTACATTCAAAGAAGGCCAAGTTCAAATTGCCCCAGTACTGTAGTAATGAGAGCTGCAAAAATGCCCGCTGAGAAAAGCAGCCAGACAGACAATTGAATATATAAATGAAATGTAATCCTTTAATCCTACTTAGTTACCAGCTGGCTTGGTTACCAAAGCTGAGCCTGTGGCTCTGTGAGCTGCCTAATGGCTTTGTGTCTGTAAAATGACATTGATCGCTCTTTCTGCAGGAGGGGAGCTGTCTCCCTGGCAGAGACCTGGACACCTTTAACACTGCAGGACCCATTATGGTTCTCCTCTCTCCCGCTTGATTACCAGTGCTGACTAAATGCAGGAGAGTAAAGGAATGATGGTGTTTTCCAAGGACAGTGCTCTCACAGTGGGAATTTTCCATTGCCCAGTTTCAGTAATATTTGAATTACAGAGAATCATGTTGATTCACTCATCTGCTTGAAGTGTTATCCCCATGGGTGCTTTCATTATTACACAGACCCTGGATGCCCGAGTTTAATTTCTAGCACTGCTTTTGCAAAACAGAGTAATCCATTCCACATGTGCCTTTCATGAAACAAGGCCATGAAGGATCCAGTTTCTTTCCATCCACAAGAGACTCGGACTTTCCAGAGATTTCAAGCAGCTGACTTGAATGTGGAAAGGAAGGGATATTTCCATCCCATCGGTAGTACATCTAACTGACAAGAACTTAACAAAACCACCTGGTGCCTTTCTACCATCAATCACATTGCGAGGTGTCACTAGTCTTTGAATAAGAGAATGGACAGTGTAGAAGGACATGTGAGGAAAATATGTGAATTGATAAGGAATGTCACTATTAAGAGATGAACTAGAAGAAATTTCTTGCCTTCATGTTAGTCCCACCAAACAATGACAAGAACTGATTGTCTTTCTTGTTTAATAATTGAAGGAAGTTCCTGCTAGAGTCTGTAGGTACTGGTCACCTTTGCTTTATAAGACCTCCTAGACCCTTAAGAACAATAAAATAAAATAACGTTTAAAATCCTGAAACACAGAATGTAGTTACCTATATACTAGTTCAGCAGTAAGTTGAGCTTTAATAGTATACAAAATACAATTTTGACACCAACAAAACATTATTTCATAATTAACATCACTTTTTAATTGTAATCTGCTGCATAGCATCTGCTAGTCATACTTTTAACTTTTCATTTTTTTTTAACATTTGTTTGTTGTTATTTGTGTGTGTGAATGCGTGCAGGAATGTGCCAGTACTCCATGCACAGAGCAGAGAATGACTTTGGAGATCAGTTTGCTCCTTCTACCTTGCCAAGGAAGTGACTCTTTCTTTTCAGAGTTGTGCCCCTGGGCTAGCAGGCCCCTGAACTTCCAGCAGTTTCTTTTGTTTCTGCCTCCCATTTTACCATAAGAGTGTTGGGGTTATAGCAGTGCATCACCACATCTGTCTTTTTCCATGGGTTCCAGGACTGAATGTAGAGCTGAGCCATCTCATTGACTTCCTGGCCATTCTTTTTCCGTGGTGACACCTTATGGGTCTCTATATTACAGTAGCAAAGAAATGAAGGCGACAAATTCCTCTCCTTTCCTTCTTCCTCTAAGAACAAGAAGGATGCCTTGAAAGAGGTTTTGTCCAGGCCTTACAAGTGAAAGCAAAACCTACGCTGTGAGAGTTGCCTGTGTTTTAACTCCCAATTTAGTTTTTAGTCACCAGTGAATCAACTTTTAAAAAGGAAAACTTCAATTGGAAAATTAGCTTCCTATGTTTAGCTACTTTTTTAAAATGTTCAGTTACTACTTCTTGAATAAAATTTATAGACAAGACATTGGAGTTGTCTATATTTCATAATCATTAAGGAAAACTTACCCAGTTGCTCTTGATGGTTTTCTTCCCCAAAGAACTCAAATAAAGGAAACTCGCTATATTCCTCAGTGTAGGACTTATCTAAGGTCAGAAAACCAAAGCAAATAGAACTACACTGCAGGCCTTCCTTCTCTTCCCTTTCTTTCTCTCCTGCTCTCTGGGAATACTGGATGAACTGGTCGCATTTTTTTTTTTATTTCTGGGAATTCACAGTGCTTTTGCTCTTGGATTTTCTGTAAGTCCTTGAGTTGCTGAGATTTCAACTCAGAACTTACTACTTGGCACTTAAGCAGTTACATGACTTCTGCCTGCTTCAGCTGAAGAAAGAACCTCATCCTAGACCGTCAGAGGCATTCACTCTGGCAACACTTTGGAAACTATTCCTCTGCCCTTATCTCGGGCTGACTGTCACCAGGAACACAGTATCAGAGAGGCAAACCATTCACGTCTAAGGTTTCTGCTGATTAAATAGCTCTCTGCATCTTTTTCTGCGCTCAGGGCCTCCCATATTGCATAGGACACATACAGGCTGTGAAATTCCTCATAGCTGAAAACCAGCTGCCCATGTCAGCACACATGCAGAAGGTAAAATGTGCTTTTCTCTATGCTTTTGAAAGCCTGAGCACAGTTGCTGAGCATTTTCTACCATAGAGCTCTCTGTCTTTTAGCAGCAAAAAAGCATAGTTTGGAAGAAAGATTGGGCTTAAGCAAATGGCTGATATATACAAACTCTGTCCATTGGCAAAGGAAAGTACTTAATTAAATTTCCTGATGATTAAATGAGTCATTTAATTGTGACTTCAGTAGTCGGCAATGTGACATGTAGAACAGCCAAGTGGGTAGAAGCCTCACTCACATAGCATCTTTCAATCTGTTTTGCTCTCTTTGCTTTTTCTTCATAATTTATACTTTTATTAGCAATGATAATTGTACAAATTAACAGGGCTTGCTGTGATATTTGCTTGTGCATTAAGCATGTCCGTCCAAATTTCTGCTTCCTGGGACACTGTTTTCTCTCTCTTCCTTCCCCCTATTGTCTTTCCCATCCTAAAACTCCCTCTTCATTTCTTTCTGCTCTCCCTTATCCTGCCCTATGTCCCATCTTCTAGTCAATCCAATTCTTCCAAGGTTGACTTATTGATTTCCATACACAAGTAATGAGTGTCTTACTGTGGTTGACTTGTTTCATTTAATATAATGTTCTCCAATTCCATCCATATTACTGTAAAGAACAGATATTTATCATTTTGGATCCGAGCTGTGTTCTGCAAATGCACTTATTTTCTTTCTCCATTCGTTTTCCAAAGGGCATTAAGGTTGGTTCTGTGTTTTAACTATTCTGAATAGTGATGCTATAAACATGACAGTGCAAGTATCTTTTGGTATAAATATTTAATCTGGACTCAGCTGTAGAATTGCTGATCATATGGTAGATCTAGTTTAATTTTATGAGGAATCTCTACCCTTTTCCATGTTATGTATCTACTGATTTCCATTCTTACCAACCAATGGAAGAGTTCCATTTTACCACACCCTTGCCAGCATTTGACATTTACTGATAACCATTCTAAGTGGAGTGGATGGTATATCATTATGGGCTGGTTGCTTATGTGTTGTTCAAGGTGCTTAGAATCAAACGCAGGCCTGATACATGCTAGGCAAGCGCTCTAGCACAGAGCTACATCGTGAGCGTGTGTTTGTTTATAGACAAGGTCTCTATAACCCAGGTTGGATCGGAACTTACCTTGAAGCCTGTCTGGCTTTAAATTTGAGGTAATCACTCTGTCTCAGCCTTCTTCTGTGCTTTACTTAGAGGTGTAAGCTGTGTTACACCAGGATCATTATGGTTTTGATTTGCGTTTTACATGTAATTAATGAAACTGATCATGTTTTTATGTATCTATTGCCCATTGTATGTTTTTGTTTAAAATATCTGTTTAGTTCTTTATACCTTTGTTTTTTAGAATTTTTTGTGTTCATCTTCTTGAGCTCCAACATTTTGTCTAACGTCTCATTTGTAAATACTTTCTCCCATCTGTAAGTTGCCTTTGCTCCTGTTGTTAACTTTGCTATACCGAAGTTTCTTAGTTCAATGTGAACTCATTTGTCTGTCTTGTCTTTTGTTGCCAATGCATTTGGTTTTCTGAGTAATAAGCATCTGATGCCCACACCACTGTCATGGTGTAGCATTTTCTTATAGTACTTTTATAGCTTCAGTTTAAGTGTCTGATCCATTTTGAATTAATTTTTTGTGTGTATGTGTTGTAAGGAAATATCCAATTGTGCTGACACTATTTATCGAAGAGACCATCTTTCTTCCAGTTATTATTGGAATATAATGTTCCAGTTGTTGGCCTTTTCATCAAAAATCATTTACATGGACTGGCATATAGCCCAATGGTAGAGCACTTGCTGGCTTATGTGAGGCCCTCAGCTTTAAGGTGCAGCATTTCCCCTCCCCCCTGCACAAGAAAAAAATCAGAACATTCCGGACAGGTCTCAGATCTTGTGACTTGTGACTATCGAACATTCGCGTTAATGGTATTGGCAGCTTTTTGATCGCAAGAGACAGGAATATTCCTTGGTTTACTTTAGGAGAAGTACCTAAGAAGAACATGTGATAATTGAGGCTCTAGGAGCTAAAAATTATTTCATAGTTTTATAGGCCATATGGTCTCCTTTGTCTGTTTTATTTATTTATTTATTTATTTATTTTTTGCAGATTTCTTGACTCACTCAGAATTTCTCCTTCCTCACAAGTTCAATTTTCACAAGTATCTTGAGGCCTGTATCTAAATTCACAACTTCATGCTTTAGCTCCAAACATTAAGTGCCTCTGTCTGTGCATTATTGTGAATAAAGTCTCAGTGTTACGTGGCTTACCGTGGATTTTGACATTTCAATACTTATCTCTACCACTAGATTGTATGTTTTTCCACCATAGCTTGAGGTCTTCCTTCTTTGCCACTGTATATATACAAGGGTACCTGGCGCAAAATACATATTGAGTAAATATTTTATGAGTGAATGAAATGTGCAAAGAAAAAAAAAGGAAATTCTATTAAGAAATGTTCTTGGAGGGGCATTTTTCCACATAAGTTGACCTGACTGAGTCTTCTCAAGCATGAGTCAGTTTGAGCAAAAGCCATTTATTTTTCCTGTTGCTATGCCAAGGACCTTTCAAGACACTTTTCAATTTAGGGTCAAAATTTTTCAGTCAAGGTTGATGTTACGAACATTTAGGTGGTATAGCTTAGCGGTTGAGCACATGCTTAGCTAGCATTCCTGAACTTTTGGGTCTAATCTCACCATCGAAAATAAATACATAGTAAATATTGGAGAAAAGGCAGTTTCCATGGTGACAGCAGTCTCAAGGAACCCAGATTCTATGCACTGAGAAGACAGATCAGCTGAGACACCACCAATCTTTTAGTTGCCAGCAATCTCCATCCAGCAAGGTCGATGCTGGTGGCAGTAATAATTTGATTCATCACTGAGAAGTTTGCAATTTGGCGAGATGAACTCATAAAAGCAAGAGGAGAAAAGCGAAAGTGTTGGGAGCATTTCAGGCCGAGACTGAAAGCTGAGTTCACCATCACACCCAGCTTGTAGGGGTGAGGCGTGCTAGCTGGAATGCCTTTTCTCTTTTGAGGTGTTAAGGCTTTTCGCCTGTCCCTCTGAGGAATCTGTGATCTAGATACATCCTGTTTGTGTTTCTAGTTACACTGCAGAAGCTAAAGGACCATTTTACTTCCACTGGGAGGAAAGGGGCAAAAAATTAGCACCCATTCATAGGACAAATGTCAAGCAAAGTCCTTAGTGACAGAAATGCACACACCAGCTTGTTTGGCATTTTTTTCCCTCCAGTTAAACATTCCCGTTCTTTTTTTTTTTTTTAACTATTTTAAAAGTCAATCTTATGGTGGTGATAATCACTTTAATAAGTAGTTTTCTACTATCAATCTTAAACTTTCCTTATTGTTTTGTCATGATACAAAAAAATTTATTGCCTCAAGTATTCCAAAAAATTATCTAAGTAGATGTTGTCTTCAATACTTGGCAGATGACATATTTTCTTCAATAATATGATGATTGGCCAAATAATTTCTACAACTCTTTTTTCAATATCATTAGCTTTTGTATTCTGGAGTATTATTCAGCTCAGTAGGATATGCATAAAATGTGAAACATACCTTTTCCCCTTACATTTTACTTAGAACAGTCATGTTTACCTCATATTTTTTCTTTCCAAGTACTGAAAATTCTGAATTTACACAAGGGTAACTGTGGCTCTTTAGCTTTCATTTTAGAAACTGCCTAGTCCTCCCTTCAGGTTTGACATTAGCTATTGCATATAAGGAGTGTTATTATATTATTGACTTAAGTGGGGTTTTCAATTTTGTTCCCTAAAATACACAGTGGATAAAATGGATGTTCTTGTAATCTGCAGGAAATGTTTGATGTTATCTTGGATGAGAATCAGCTTGAGGATGCATGTGAACATCTGGGCGAGTACCTGGAGGCATACTGGCGTGCCACCCACACAACCAGCAGTACCCCCATGACCCCGCTACTGGGGAGGAACTTGGGTCCCACGGCACTCTCACCATATCCCACAGCTATTTCTGGGTTACAGGTACTATCACATTTTTGCTAATAACTTTGACAACTTTACTTTTAGGATCCCACAAAGAACCTGAATAAGTTGAACACTAGGATTGTCCTTTATCTAAAAAGACACCCAGAGGAGGACATTGAAAAACCTACATGGTTTGTTACTTGATCCTGACCTGTCCTACAGAAAATCCCCAGAGAATGAACCTTTCTAGAGAACATTGTTCTCTGTGAATTTACTTAGATCAATTAATCCCTAGTAGAGTTAGTGCCTACTCAGAGCAACTGTCCACAGCTGAGTAAGATGTTTGGAAATAGAGACAGACAGACAGACAATAGGCAGATGGATGGATGGATAGATAGATAAATAGATAGATAGATAGATACATAGATACATAGATACTAGAGTTTTTGATTACCTTTAAGTATTCTTGCCCCATAGGCTGTGGGACCTGCCTCCACCTTGTCCAGGACAGAAAAGTGAGCAGATTGTGGCAATGTCCCAGGGTGCACTTTGGTCAGTGTCTTTTATGAAAGCTGGGGTTAAGCAGGGGGTCAGAAACATCCTCTTCCGAAGCTGCCATGCTGCCATGCTAGACGTTAGGAGCCAGAAACATTAGATTACAGACCGTGTCCTGCCTTTTCTGCATTAATTATTATTTACCATTTATCAAACAGCTGTTGAAATGTGTCCAAGCCCCAAGCTGACCGAGGAGCAAGCGTGCTGTGAATTGAGCCCTCATGCATCATGACGGGTTTTCTTTTAGCAGGCTGTAATTATAGTCATAATTGAAGATCTTGTAGAGTTAACTGTGTGATAAATGGTACTCTCTCAAATGGCATTATAACTACGTTACTCTGCTGCACACTGGCACCTTTGGAAACCAAAAAGTCGCCATAAAAATGAATTTCTTCTGAGGCTAGAAATGAATATAGGGATATGTGACTGTAGCATTCAGTATGTGTTTGTGCACCAGCACTCTTCTGTGTCTTATTTCCCTTCCTTTTGCCAAGTTGAGTGAGCATTTCCCTTGGCGAGTTTTGGTTGTCTGTGAATGTTGGAGAAAGCCTAATGTTGCATTTTGTTTATGAACAAAACACTATTGACACATCACCTCTAAGACTATCCACCTACAGTAGCTCTCCCAGCTCCACTACTGAGCTAATATGATGCTCTTTACCCTGTGGCCTACTTTTCTCAATAATCACAGGCACTTGCTTGTTAGACACATGGCCGAGGTTAATGGTACAGCCTGTGACCTACTGAAGAGTTTCCTTCCATGTGAGGCTAAATGTACTTTGGAGAAGATGTAGGTGGGCCCTTGGTTGTATTAGATGAGCTGCCTAAGCTAGCAAACTCAGACATGAGAAAATGTCAAAGCCACAGAATATGTGCCTTCAGATATTAATTTCAACTAATACTATTAGAAGAATTTTATTTGTATCTGTTTTTGGATAACTTTTCAGTTAGGGAATCAGGATTGATAAAGTCTTCTATAATACTGCATACTCCTCTAGATAGAATATTGTTGAAAACTCACATTTATGGGTAGTACAAATAGTCATTTCATAAATAACTTTTAAAAAGGTTTAAGGAACATTCAGGAAGGTAAAGTATGAGCTGTGTGACTTTAGGAGCAATTCAAGAGGGGAATAAAATAACCAATGTTAATCTAAACTTTATTTCCCAATAGTAAAATAATCTTCTTTTTTGCAATAGAATTAGAATTATTAGGTCTCTCTAAAAATATTAAGTTCTACTTAATAGTCAATTATCAGCTCTATAATTTTAATAGGAAACACAGTCATGTAGCACTATATAATTAAATTCATAAACTATCAACACTGTGGCATCTGTGTATGTTGTGTCCCAAATAAATAAGACCAGATACTTTCAGAAGATCTTTTTCAGAAGATCAAAATGCTTTATAAGTTAGATACTTAGCAGCTCATTGTATGGATCCTATCAGTGTACCTACATTGTTCAGATCAATGAAGCTGATATTATCTAACCAGTGAAATATCTGATGTTTTCAGAGTCAACGAATGAGGCACAGCAACCATTCCACAGAGAATTCTCCAATTGAAAGGCGAAGCCTAATGACCTCTGATGAAAATTACCACAATGAGCGGGCTCGGAAGAGTAGGAACCGCTTGTCTTCAAGTTCCCAGCACAGCCGAGATCATTACCCTCTGGTGGAAGAAGATTACCCTGAGTCATACCAGGACACGTATAAACCCCATAGGAACCGAGGCTCACCTGGGGGATACAGCCATGACTCCCGACATAGGCTTTGAGGCTGCCGAAACACAAAATAGTCATCTGCTGACAATTTGCCATAGCACTACTAGGATACACCGGTCATCTTAATTTGGCAAGCCCAATGCAGTCTACCATTCTAGTGGGCTGCTGTCATTGGATGCTAAGGGGCAAAAAAAAAAAAAAAAAAAAAAAAAATCAAATAAATAAAAGTACATTATGCCCTTGAGTCTAGATGGATATTAGATGCCCAATCACATAGATATTTTTAAATGCAACATTTACATAGCAGTACTTTTTGCTTTCTTCATAGATTTAGACATGTCAATTTGTAATCTAAGGTACTTATCGAGGCACATAAAAAATAATTTCCCGTGCAGGAAATTCCAAATGACCAGTTCCAGTTGGAACCAATTTATAAACCAATTCCTGTTGGAATTTGGGTGAATCGACTAGAAAGTCTACCTGAGCATGTTGCAATCAATTGAAAAAAAAATCAGAAAAAAATAACCTAATTAGAAAATCAAAATATTGATAGAAGCCAAAATCAGCTGTGGTATTTATTTGCTGGAAGCTAAATTTACACTTAAAGTTGGATTGTATAAACATTTTAATATATGTTAATGTTACCAGAATGGCTTTTCAAACTTACCAAATGTATGGATAGAGCCAAAAAAAAAAAAAAAAAAAATCACAGAAATGTTAATGCAGAAGTTATAGTCTTCTCAGATTTTAACATTTTTATTTCTTTACTGGCACAGCTGTTGTATTCAAAGTGTTCTGCTTTCTGTTCAGTCAGTACTGTTAGCTCATTTGAAGTTCACAAAAAAAGAAAAAGGAAAAACAGCAGTGAGAGAGTAGAGAGAAGCCCAAGCATAGCAGGTTACAAGAAATGGAAAACAGGGTGGTGTTTCTTCTTCAGTCAATCTGCTCACAAACCGCACACATCTGGGAATGTGAGGCCAGATAGCAAGGATGTGGCCATACACTCCTGAGTGCAGAGATAACCATTTCCAGATGGGAAGACATCTATTCACACTGCACACAGATACTGACTCAGGATTCCCCCATCAGTGTAGCCCAGTTTCTTTTCCCTTACTTCTCTCCATCTCTGTCTTTGAATATCTGCATGTTCTAGCCATACACAAGAGATTAAAATCATACCAATGATTTTTTTTTTTTTCTGGTCCATGGACACATTTTCATTAGGTCCTGAAAGTTGTGCTTTCACAAAATAGCTCACTGGAAAATTTTATGCAAGCAATTAAAAATCTTGCAGGGAAAAATAATAAATGCAGGACATTGTACCAAATGTGCATTCCACTACATTCCCTAAAATGAAAGCATGTTTAATGCAGAGAATTCTAAAGCGTTTGGAGTATGAGCTGTCTTATTTCTTATGAACAGTCTACATCCCTTGTTAATTATGCCAGTTTTCCAACTACTATAATTAAATTGGTGACCCAAGTCTTATATTATCAAGGAAGACTTAGCTTCACTATGATTCAAGAAATTTTAAAACTAACCCTTTTACATAAGGCATAAATGTCTTCACGGAGAGGCTTGCGTCTACAAAAACACAATGCATCCATTTCCTAAAATCCCACTAGATCTAGGCATCAAAGGCCTTTTCTATTGGTACATACCATGAAGCCTATTTTTGAAAATAAGAATAATAATTTTATATTATTTTTCCCCAAATTTTTCAGTATCGTGTCTTTTAAAGTATGTTCCAGGTCAAGAAAAATTTTTTTCCTTGATCAAGAAAATAAGCTTCATATTCTTGATCAGTTATTCATATCTTGAACATCATTTCAACCTCACCACATGTCCTCCCTTGTGTTCACTGTATCTGTAATCAACCCATTGTGAAACTATTCAGTTGATAATGAGGATGCCTGTAATTTTATAAGTCATCTCAAACACTTGATAACAATTAAACATGGGCTCAGTTAAATTTACAAGTTAACATGTGATATTGGCTTGTGAAGTTCTTTTGTCATCTAGTGAAGTTTAGAGAAATTTCAGTTAAGACATTAAAAGAGCTGTATCCATTAAGCTCTTTAATCAACATATAATCTGCCATTACTGAATACTTTGTTAGAACACAAAAAGAGCATTTTCCAGCAAATGAAACTATATTTATTACATGTACAGCACATATTTGCATGAGAAAGAAAACATTAGCCAAAACATTTTTCTATATGCTTTACTGGTTTCTCGTTTGTGCGCATTAAAGTATTTAATTGCAAAGGGTGCACCAAGGTGTATAAATTTAGACTAGACAGCTGTTCAGCTTTTTCTGAGTAGTATTAGCAACTTGGTCATTTAACTACTTTAAGATACTTACATTTTATGGCAGGTAGCTCAGACAGCATTTACATATATTTCCTATTCCACAAGAATAGCATTTCTTTCCATTTTTATCAGGCCTTGTGTTTTGTCTTCCATATCATGCTGATAAAGAGGAGGCCCATCTAATCTCTGTGCACAAAACGCATCTGTCATTTGCCCACAAAGGTCTTGTTTTATTTTACATGCATATTTAAAAGCTAATAATCTTGGAAAAGGTAAAATAAATTTATTTTTGATGGGTATATTTACTATTTCACTTTCAAGTGACATATCTTTCACTTTCCTTCTGTACTAAGTTTATCTTCTCCAAATGAATATGAGATATGCATCTTCCTTTTTTAAAGTGACTTTGAGTTGTGAAAATGATACTAAAATTCAGATATCTACTAAATAAGTTTTATTTATACCAATCACATAAAGCACCTTTGTAGAATACAGATTCCACAAATACCCTGGTTTTTAATTCATTCCATTTAAGATTAGCAAAGTCATGATAAGCAGAAAACATGTCTGTATCATTTTCAGGCTGTTTTAACCTAAGGCTTAACGTTGCTTATATTCTGTAGTTGTACACGACATGTGACATGTAGACTCATGTGACAATAAAAAGAAAGAAACTTGATTTGTGCATCCCCAAGCTAATTCTCAAGGTTATAATGTGACTGCAAACAATCAACAGTATTACTTACTCATACCAACGTTTAAAGCAACACTCAGTTGAGTTTATAAATGACTGATGATTTTCTCTTATCTTTGTACAGTTCTATTGGGAAGAAAATTGGAATTGTTAACAATGGAGACTCATGGTCTTTCTTAAAAAGAGTCATAGTTTTGTGACTATACAAGACATTGCATTTCATCCTTAATGAATGAAATTTTTAAGTGTGAAACAAATTCAGAGACATTGTTCCCTTACAATAATTTGTTACTTATTCTAAGTATTACTGTTATTTGCAAAAAAATATATTTTTGGAATGTTGACCTTTTCCCATACCTGCATACTTGAACTTGTCTTTCATGTGGGGGCCTTAAAATGCGAAATAGAAAGGCAACAGTGAAAGGGAGTAAAAGAAGGAAATTGTGGCAAAAAATGGTTCACAAATTTAAACTCTTTAAATGAACATATGACAAAATGTTGTTGAGACCCAGGTGTCAATCACGAATGTTTCTAGGCAACCTTCATTTGCAAGCTCGTATATTTTCTTACATAATTTTATTTTGGTATTTGCTAAAAAAAAAATAATATCACATGACCCTGCATGATATTTATACTACCTCTTCTCCAGAGAAGACAGTCTGTCTTTAAAGAGAAAAAAATACTTGTCAAGGACTTTAAATTAAATTTCTATGACTGCTAAATAAAATCCTTAAAGTGTTAAATAGTCCTTCCCTTTAGATGTTAAACTTTTTAAGGCTTTCATCATATTTTTATTTCTTCCATGTTAACCAAGTTCTCTTGGAATTTATTTGGTGTGTCACAAGGCATCATAGTAAACAAAATGAATTGCAAAAGAGTTCCTTTGTGCTTATAATTTGAAGACTTGACGTTTACATGTGGATGGTTTGCAAATTCAAATTTGATTGATCCTTGACCTCTATGGTTACCAAAAGCATGACTTAACCACTGACTGGGTAAGGATATGCATCATCTTGGACTCCCATGTATTCAGAACAAATTTCATGTCAATGTTTCAAATAAATGTTTATGTAACCTTATAACTTTTAGATTTCTGCTTTTATCTTTCATGACAATGTTGAATGTTGTTCATTTGCTTGTTTTTTAATTATATAAACTTCATCCTTGAATGACATTATAAGTGAAAACTTAATAAGAAATTTTGTAATAAAATGTTTCATTAGTACCTTATATCTTTAATTACTGTTAATATTTTAATTGTTAACTAGCTGTGTCTATGTGGCAGATAGCAATCCTCTTTTAAGTAATAATCATGATCAAATGAGTGAGCATAAGATATGTTAGACAAACATTAAACAATCACTTTTTTTATGTTGAGTTAATCAATTTAGTTAGTAAAATTGGTTTACATGAGTAGACAGCTACAGTGTTAGGAAATTATTTTTTAAAGGTGTTTTGTTAAAAAGGACCTTTCTTCAGTGGAATACATCCTCTGCTAGCAACCATCTTTATCTAGTTTGGATAATTTAATCCCAAATGCTGCATGTAATTGAGGTGTATTACAAGAAGATTGGAGACTATCTCATCAGATAATCTTAATTAAGGGCTGCAGCTCCCACTTGCCATACAACTCACATAAGAAGGAACAGGCACTGAGCTTTGGGGAGTGATAGTTTCATATGAAACTTTCTTGTGATGGATGTAAAATGTCTGCAGAAAGACGGTAGAAAATGTTGCTATTGAATTTTATAGGACTTTGGGGAAATACACTGATCGTTCCTCACTTGAAAATTGCAAGGCATTAAAATGAGAACTGAGAACTGAAAGTGGCCGGCCTCTAGCTTTCCAATAATTTCTAAATGTTCCTGGTTATGTTTGAGCACATAAATATCTTAACAAATGGCTATGTCTATATTTATGCAGGACCTCTTGCCCCTCTTGCATGCCACTTTCACATACTTTTAACTGAAATCAGTGTCAATACCGTATAAATAAGGGATGTACTAAAGACACGGGATCATTAATGCTATATTGTTGCATACTATTTTTCATATGCCTTACAATATTTTCTGGGACGTTATTAAAAGGAAAGCATTTTATTGCCAAAATAAATCTATGTTATTACTTCTGCATTAGCAGTAGAATAAATAATGTAGCAAAAATATATATTGTACAGTACAAAATTATAATATATATATATTTTGCCAATAATATGAAAATAGATGAAGAGAAAGAAGCACATTTGTTATAGCACAAATTTACAGCAAATTCCACTGTTAAATTTGGCAGTCCTATTTTTTAAAAATATATAGATTTGGGTCTATGTTTTATCAGATTTATTTCATCTACCATCTTTTTAACTTGCTGCTTGATACTCTTTGAGCAATTTATTTCATAGTCTTACAATCTGTGGATGTAATTTATTTTATTCCCTTACATAAAACTTATTAAATTTTATTTTGTTATAAGACTCATACTATATTTTCTGTTCTTATTTATTCTCCCTCAATTTCAACTACCAAATGTTGTAGCATGTGAGTTCATAGGACACCTCTGAATTTCAGATGTTTGAAACTTTTTTGTATTTTTCACAGCCTCAAATTAAAGCAATCAATAAAAAGTCCCCATGGAAAGTATGTTGGCTAGGGATTCTTTGATTTGTTTTGTACTGAATACTATTTGAAACATAAGTTAAAGATATTAGTTGAGTTTCTTAAAAGGTGGGAGGGAATAAAAGTTATTACTATAAAATACACTAAAAAGAATGGATAACAAATGATATAAAGAAAACTTTTCCCTTCTATTCTGAGGGCTGTTAATATCCCAGGCTATTGCTATATCTCCAGTGATATGGTGTGGGAAGAATGCCATTGTCAAATTTTCCCTTTCTTTACATTTTAACTACTTATTTTAATAATTTATCCCCTTTTATTTTTATTATATAGATATGTGTAGCATTCTACAAGGCATGCTGGGTAAAATATACTATGCAAATGTATACAGTGCTGCATGTTTTGCTCTCCCTCTGCTTTAGTGGCTTTAAAGAAAAAAATGTGGTGTTATTTTTGTGAGCAAAGACATTTAACAAAGAAAATGCAGAGTGCATGCATATAATATCGTAATTTCTATGGATTTGTTTTATGGAATTTAAATGTGTACAAAACAATTGCATTAATTTTTTCTTTTATATAATAAATGAAAAACACTGAAACCAGCGTTATACCTCTCCTTTATATTCCAGAAATGTACTGAAGACACAATCATTAAGAATATTTCTATATTTTTATAAGAAAAACAGTCTAAATACTCTAAGGAAAAGATTGAATTAAGTGACTATTTTTTGACTATCAGACAGATCCTATGACGAAAGAAATATTGTATTACAAAAGGATTTGTGAGTTACATACACATATAGTAAGTGGAATATATTGCAACCAGTGTGTTAATAAGATTGCATATAGAATAATATGCTATAAGAACCTTATTGTTTTAACTAGTTACCATTAGTTTCAAGAATCATTTGCTTGGAGTTCCATGTATACTATATGATGGATTTTTATTTGATAGTCATGCCATCAGTTAGTTGCCTGTGCTCCTCTGCATGATTGGAATTTGACGTTTCTCTCATTGCTATGTTCAAGACATTTTAATTATCACCACTGTATTTAGAGTGATACAATGATTTATTTCAGCCAAGTTAAATTTCACAACCACGTTCACTTTTAATTTATCTGGCTATCCAAAAAAAAAGTAATAGATCCAAAAGAAAAAAAGTCAAAGTTCATTGTAACTTTTTTCTCTGAAGTATTTTATTTTAAAATAGATACAATTAAATGCTTTTATGTGAAGGATAATTTGAAACATGCAAAACAATGTGTGGAATATAGGAAGTGTTGAGTGCATAGGCAATATTTGAGTTATTGGAGAGGTCTTATGTAAGATCGCTTCAACTATTAAAGCACTTTTTAGCACATAATTTGAAACTCCCAATAGGAACTACATTGAATAAATGAATGCATGCCTAATGCTAATGTCTCCTACACATTTCCACAGCACTATATAAAAATATCTTTCCACATAGACTGCAAGTCAATGTAGTGGTTCAAGTGGACTCTATCCATTTCCTGGACTCAGAGTCTAGATTCCATAATAACTAACCTTGTTGAGACAATTGCTTAACTTCCCTGTGTTGGAAGGTGATTTTCTTTTTGCTTGCTGTCATATTTTCCTGTATCCTTGCATGCCCGGTAAGTTATTATTGGATTTTAAACACTTCAAACGTTTCATTGTTCATGAGTTCATCTTATTTTTCTCTGTAGAACTTGTTTTGTCAGGTAGGTGCTCATTTGGCCAAGGTTGTTCTTAGACTTCTATTAAGACTAGTGTCAAGTAGGGCTAGGCTAATTTAGTTCCTCTTCTAAGATCTACTGGATGAACTACAAGCCAGTGAGTTCTCTTTCACTAAGGGATCTTGATTATTCTTGCCCCACTTATTAACATTAATGACTCCCAAGCCTTTCGAAACAATTATCGGGGAATTGTTTTTACAATGGTCCTGATATATATATATATGTAATTTTTTTAATCCCCGTTGAAATTATTAGCCAGCTGCCCGGGGCTTCATCCTACACAAAAATGGAAGCAGCTCAAAATGCAGTGCTCTCATGGTTCACTTTCTGGAGTCTCTATTTTCCTTCTGTTTACAAGTTCCAGCTGCTCTGGTCATGGAAACACTGAGCTGTGTTCATGGTAAGAGATTGTCCTACACTGGTTTGGCCTCCTGCTCTCTCTGGAGTTGGGAACTACATCTATTCATGTTGTGTTGTTTATCTCCTGGCTGTGCTTGCCAAATGTTATGGATGCCCTCTGGGATCTGTATGTGTCCAGGTTCTTGTGTTCCGGAGTCGAAGATTGAAACCAAAAACCCGTGTAGAGGATTAAGGCAGAATTTATTAGAAGAGAGAAAGAAGAGAACTCATGGACTCCAGACATGGAATCCATGAGGGGTGAGAGAAAAGTCAGGTAGGAACTCCTCATGGACCTCAGATGTGGAGTGTCTTGAGGGGCAAGGGAGCCAAAGATGACTACCAGGGTCAGGTATATTTATATACTTAAGCAAGTCCAGGAAAATGGCTTTTCCTCATTGGTTAGTTCCAGTTTCTGCAAACCTGATTGGAGCTTTTGGTCCTCTACATCTCATTGGTCTGTTCATATTGTTGATCTCCTGCCTACCTCCTGGTAGGATTTATCTGTAAAGGAGAACTAATCTCCACATCCTTTCACGAACTGAGGGTTGAGGGAGATCCCAAAGGGTGTGTTTCTTCAGGATAATCCCAGCCCTGAGAATGACCTTAGAAGACCTTCAGAGCCTGTCCCAGCGTGCCTGCTGTAAAACTGCCTAATTCAGGTGGAAAGGCCAGGAATGGTAAAACTTTTGTAAGGGATCATAGTCTAATGCCCTGTGGTTTACAGTATCTGGAAACAATTTTTTCTTGTTTGTTAACAGGAAAAGAGTAAATATGACCCATCCTGTTTTCATGCTTGAAGCAGGTCTCTCTAATGACGTTTTGCACATAATCGTAATCACTAAAAATCTTTACGAAGTCTCAGTAAGGAGCCTGTTTTCACGAATTTCTCAATTACATTTGTAGTAGGCAGTTTTAGAGCAGCCACGGGCTGGGATGTTCTCTGAAGGTCTTGGAAAGCCATCCCCCACTGCTGGATTACCCTAGAGGAATACCCCCTATGGCTAGGGAGGAACTGACTTTAATCCTCCACAGAGATAAGGTGGTCAATTTCCCCCAATCCTTTGCTTATGAAAGGATGTGGAGATTAATTCTCCATTGCTTGGAGGTTGGGCACAAAATTAGCTGGGTTGGGGCCTTGATATGAGCGAACCAACATTGCCTAAATGTATAAATATACCTAACTTTGGCAGCCATCTTTGGCTCCTGCCCCTCATGGCACTTCATGTTTGGAGTCCATGAATTCATTTTCAGCTCCTTGGCCCCTCATGGATTCCATGCCTGGAGTCCATGAGTTCTCCAGGGCGCCCTATGCCCTCATGGTACTCCATGTCTGGAGTCTATGAGTTCTGTTCTTTTTCTCCTCTAATAAACTCTGCCTTAATCCTCTACGTATCTACAAGTATTCTGGTTTCAATCTTCGACTCTGAACACAAAAATCTGGATATATACAGACCCCAGGAGAGTGACTTTGCAACAGTAGCTCCATGTTTGTATTTCACAGACATATCATACTTCCAGTCAGCCAATATTATGTAGGCAAATTCACCTTTTTTTCTTATGGAGACACTTGAAAATTATCCCCCTAATATAGTTTTAGAACCCGAAGCCCTAACTTCCTATAGGTCTAACTATAGGGCTGGCATGCATCTAGTAAGTTGTCAAACATGTGTGGGAGTCTGCAAAATAGCTAAGCCTTACCTACACTATGTAAGCATGGACGTATTCAAGATTTAATGGACATTGATTATGCAAGCATTATTTTCCTAAATTGACATACTACTTCATAAACGTGTGAACTGATGCAATGGTTTTCTTTTCCTTTGTATGTCTCCTCTAAAGTTTTGCGTCTTGACGTAAATCCCCAGAGAAGTCAAAGAAATTACTTTTCTGTGTACAGAGATAAGGTGGAAGGTCAGGAGAATCATACGGAATATATAGTTCATTTGCTTAATTTTATTCTGCCAGTTGTAAATTTGGAGGTGTGCATAGTTAATACATACTTTTGATTTTGGCTGTATGGATGCTACTCACGAGCAACCTAACCTCAGCAGGATGCAAGAGCCAGCAGTAGCTGGTCACCTGCCGCAAACCCGCGTCTGCACAAGCCTTCAACTTTCTAAACGCCTCCCGCGCCTCGTGGGCGGGGCCGCGAGGTGACTCTGTTCTCGGCTCCGCCCCCAGCCGCGCGCAGGCGCACTCTCCTCACGTCGTCCCGCCCCGCTCACCGCCCCCGCCCGCGTGGTCGCCGCCGGCGAGGAGCTGGGCGGGGGAGGACGGTGGCCGGTGACGCTCGTCGCAGACAACGCGGCGGCGATGTCCGCGAGCTCGGCGAGCGCCGCGGCGGCAGCGGAGGGGCCTCGCGTGCGGCAGGGCGGCCTGGGCTTCGGCCTCCCTCCGGTTCCCTGGAAGCGGGCGGGCGGCCAGCGCGGGAGCGGCGGCGCAGGCGAAGGCTCCAGCTCCAGCGCGTCTTTCTCCCCGTGAGCCTCAGCCAGGGGAGGCCGGGCGGCCCGGGCGGCTGGAGGGGGTCCGCTGCCCAAGGATGGGAATTCTCTTCACCAGGATATGGAGGCTGTTCAATCACCAGGGTGAGGGGCGCGGGCCGCGGCGGGCGGGCGGGAGGGCGGGGCGCGGGCTCGGGCCGGGGCGCGGGGCGCTTCCGGAGCGTGGCGGGCCGGGGGCGGGCTGCGCGGTCGCAGGCCGGGGCGAGTCGGAGCCCGAGGTGGTTGTCGCCCGCCCGCCCTTTGTCCTGGAAGTCGGCGCTGCCGCCCGCCCGCCCATTGCTCGGATTCGGCGGGGAGCGGACGGCGCGTCGCCTCGCCCCTGCTCCGGGTCCCCCACTCGCCTCGGGCTGGCTGCCTCGGGCAGCGGTTGGGTCTGGACCCCCCAGAGAAGGGTGTTCTGGGGTGAAGGTTGGAGGTCGTGGCCCCGGCCGCCCCGCTGAGCTGCTGGGTTGCAGAATGCGGAAAACCGGGAATCGAGAGCGGGTGCTGGGCGCCCCGGGTGTCCGAGCTCGGGGCTCAGCGCCTGTGCCGGGGCAGTTGGAGAGACGCCTCCTGCCTCCCGAACAGTGCAGATTCCTCAGCCTGCCGTATTCGCCGCGCTGCGAAAGGTCAAACTTAAGGTCATTTTCTTACCTGAGTGGTTAGGTTTTGTTAGTATTTGTTAGTATTCGGCAGCTGACGTGTTACGAAGCATATGAAACGCACTAGGGTGTAGAGATGCGTTCATCCAAACGCAAACCTTGCAGTGCAGTGCAGAGGGATTCATGAAAATGTGTTGCAAAGTGAGTGTGTAAAACCGGGGCAAGGAGGTACAATTTTAACAGAAGAATTAGAGTTACCAAGATGGAAAACGATGTGTTTTAATTTGTCATTTCTCTGGTCAGCAACCTAGTTTTCCTCCAGTGTAAGGTGATAGTGTCGTCCACTTCCCGAAGTTTTCCAGTTGAAACTTGGTGAACAGTGGTGCCTGTTGAGAGCCACTACCTACCTGTCTGTCCCTCTTCTTCCCTGACGGAGCAGAAAGGAGCAACACTGGGCCTTGTGGGTTTTGGTCCTCTCTCTCTCTTTTTAAATTTTAATTCGAGATAATAAAGATCACATTATTAAATGGAGCGGAAGGTGATAATGGGAGATTTCATAAAATGCAGAAAACCTGATCATCACTGGTATGTAGTGTGTGTCTGGAAAAGAGAGGGCAGCAGTCGCTGAACCTGTGGATTTGGTTGATCTCACCGAGAATACCAGGGATTTGTGGGGCCTACGCATTTTGAAAGTTTAAATCATCAGGTTTCAAGTACTAAAGTTGCTGTAAAACTGGTGGCGTGTAGGCAGATAAGCTCCACTCTAGTTTTATCAGCCATAATTTAGAGTTTAATAAAACCGTTTCAGCTCTGCTATGAGGAGGTTTAGGGAAGTTGCCTATTAACTGAACTTTGGGACTGCCAGAAAAATAGATGCCATTTTCTGCTTTCAGCCAGTGATAAAATTATTTCTGTAACTTAAGAATGAATTAGAAGTTTGGCAACAGCTCATTGACGGTAGAAAATAAGAATGTGACTTAGTTCTACTACAGATTGCTTAGAGTGGCGTTCGTTTAACCTACATGTTGTAATTTTTGTCTGGGCATTTACTTGAAGTAATTAGGCATTATTAAAGTTCAGTTCTAGAAAAGTCACTTGGAAGTATTGAGAAAGTATAAATAAACTTTCTCTTTTGCTAAATGATGTGACATCAATAGATTGACTTTTAATAATATTCATCATTTAGGCTAATGCTAGGTGCTTGGTCTTGGTTCTGTGTTAAGTTGACACATAAGTTATGTTTGTCTTAGATGCTTTATTATACAGAAAATTCTGAACACATTCCTATATTATTTTCACAGAAACTCCTGGATAGAAACTTTGGGAGATTATAGTCAGTTGAAGCTTAAATTTAATATACAGTGAAAGCTAATTGCATACTACTCAAACTAAAAAAAAAAAAAAAAAAACAGGTTACATTTAGAAAGTACCTGGATTCAGTAGAGCACAAATTTGCTTTAATTTAGATTTTAGAAAAGTTTCTAGTCTGGGAGTGTAGGTAAGTAGACTGCTTAGTGTGAAGGATCCCTAGCACTGCATTACCTGGGATGACATTTCTGTAATCCCAACATTCAAAAGATGGAGGTGTAGGAGGATCCCAAGTTCAATGTCGTGGTGGGTTGCATAGTAAAGACTAGCTTGGTAAAACCTTGTTTTTTGTTTTTTAAAAAAGGTTTTAGGGGTGGTGAGATAGCTTATCCTGTAAGGTGCCTGTTTACAGACTTGGCAACCTGAGTTTGTGTTCCCAGATACCTACATGAGGAAGGAGTGAATTAATTATCCTTTGACTTCTTCCTATGCATTGTAACATGCATGTTTGTTCTCTCTCAAATATTTGTAAACAAATAATTAAACTTGAAAAAAGGTTTTATGGGCTGGAGAGATGGCCTCAGGGGCTAAGACTCTGCCTTGAAAAACAGAAGTTCCTGGGTTCAGATCCCAGATCCCACTTGAAAAATACCAGGTGGAAACAGTGGCAGTCTGCACTTCTGACTTTGTTAGGTGGAGCCTGTGAAATTCCAGAGGGAAGCAAAAAGGAGGTAGAAGCAATCCAGGATGATTCCTGAAGTCACCCTTGATCCTCCATAGGGGACACAAATTGCCCTCTGATAACACACATGTACACACACTCTAAATAAAAAAAATTAAATTATTTTTTAAAAAAGCAAAAAGTTTTAGTAGTCCTTGTAAGTAGTTATTACCCTGGAAAAGTAAGGAGTAACTGACTCCTAGGCTGTACAGCTGTTGCACGACAGAGCCAGGCACCAAACAAGTGAAACATCAGTGAATGTGTTGCTGATTATTGGTCTTAAACACTGACATAATTTTTTTGTTGTTTTTTTCCTTCTCTCTGTTGATTGTCTCTCAGTTGCTGTACTGTAAATATAGCATTGTGGTTTTGACTTTTCATATATAGATGAGCCTGTTTTCAGTGATTTGTTAAATAAATCACTTTTTAGCTCTGGTTCAGATAGTTGGTAGGAATTAAACGGGGAATAAAACAGTCAAGTTTGCCTGCCTTTATGGAGCATTCATTATAGTGTAGGGTAACAGAAAATCAACCCAGTCCATCTCTGTAGATAAAATAATAGCAGTTAAGATTACTGACTTGCAACATTAGCTTCCAAGTGATTGTTACAAGGTGATTAGACTGCATTTTTAGCCCTCTATTTTACAGGGGAAAATACACATTAATTCATTTTCTCTAATGAAAAGTGATAGACCTTGGATTTTTAGCCTCTGTTCTCTAATGCCAACGTTCCCTTGTTCTGTCTCTGTCTACCTGTTTTGTTTTGTTTTTTTTTTTCTCTCACTCTTCTCTCTCTGTGAAGGAATCTGGTAGGTAGAAGGAACTTTCTGACGCTGATGTGTCAGAAACTATGGAAGAGGTGGTGTAATTCACCTATTGATAGCGTTATATTGCTCTTGGAAAGGTTACATGGATGAGTGTTGAGAAGCTGCCGGGGCTGCACACACCTGGTGCTGAGGAAACTATGTTTACTACTGATTTTGTTTTGTTCTGTTCTAAGTTCACACTTGCAGAACACTAGTGTGTGGAAGATGAGTAGTCAAAGAATCAACTACCATGTTGAGACGCCCATGCCCTCGTTGCATTCTCTGTGACACTGGAGCTCAGTCCTTTGTATTTTTCTTCAGTTGGCACAGTCATAGACAGCACTAGAGGGGTAGGGCAGTTCTTGGTTCCGGTACATTCTCCATATAGTCTCTGTGGCACAAGAACTTTACCCTTAGTGCCTGACTTTGTATGGCATAGTGATCAGTTTTATCTGGACTCAGGAACTTGAATTCAAGTCTATAATAGGTACTTTAAAAAAAATAGATTGTGTGTGTGTGTGTGTGTGTGTGTGTGTGTGTGTGTGTGTGTGTAGAAGAGGGCACTTCGTATGCCTAAAGAGGTCCAGGGTTGACTTTGGGAATCATTTTGGATTGCTCTGCCTCCTTCTTGCTTTGATCTGTTTCCACCTGGCTTTTTCATGTGAGAGCTGTGAATCTGTACTAAGGTTCTTTTGCTTGTGAGGTATCTCTCCAGTCCAAAAACAAGTTCAAATTATCATGTGATTTTGCCATTCCAACAGGTTTTCTGATTTTTACCATAGTCTTTATGTTTTCCAGTAACTTTTTTTCTTTTTTTCCTCCTGAAACTTCTTTGCTGTTGCTGTAGTGCGTTAATTTTCAGTTTTTTGTCTATTTTTTACATAAGCACCCTCACAGTCCTTCCATTGGAAGGGCCAGGGTGGTAATATCTGGAATCATCCTGGATCGTTCTACCTCCTTATTGCTTTACTCTGAGGTTTCCTAGACTCTGCCATCTGGGGCCAGAAGTGAAAGCTACCTGCCATCCCCCCCTCCTCCCAAGTCGCCTTCTCCTAATCTCCCCTCCCCTCAGCATTTTTATGTGGGATCTGGGATCTAAACTCAGATATTTTTACTTGTGAGGCAAAGGCTTAACTCTGGGCCATCTCTTCAGCCCCTCAGAGTTTTTTTAATTGATTTTTTTATAAAGAAAATTAAATTTTTACTACACAGTGATTTGAGTAAATAGCTCTTTCCTAAGGTTGATTATCTTTCAGGCCTGATTTATTCATTGAAAGTTACTGGTTAATAGTTCAGTCCCAGCAAAACATGTGAATAGCATATAGCAGCGGTGCTCACCTGTGCCATGAGTATTCTGAATGAAAAATGGTGTAGAGCAATATCAAAGGAAAGAGAAAATTTTGTTAACATTCATCTTTATGTTATCCCTTAGTTTGTATTGTATTGTAGGTTATATGGAGTGTTTGTCCCGAAACATATTGTATTATATAGCACTTTCATGTCTAAAAATTTATGTTCTTTGTAGAAACTTGTCCTGTCTTGACAGGAAGGACTAGAGTAGTCAAAGAGCGTACGTGTGTTGGGAGTTGATTTGTTATTGAAAGGTTCAGGATAAGTAATCCTGTCATCAGGAATAGTTTGTGAGCCTTTAACCTTACCACCCTATGTTTGGGCTCATTATATTATCATCTCAATTTTATAGCTCTTACTATGATTGATTCAGTTTTTATTATGATTTAGCTATAGGAAGCTATTAAAATGGTCATTGGTACTTTGTAAACAAACACACACACAGAGTAAAGACAAAGGGAAGGAAACAAGTGAAGTTAGAAATGAACGTGGCCTTGTGTGTACATGGGAAACCAAATGAGATCTTCAGGATGACAGATTCTTCCTCTCAGTGGAGCACCATCTAATTTTTCTCTATAGTTTCTGGCTCCCTGATTTTCTAAGTTCTGAATGTTTGATTATCTTCTCTCTTTTTTTAAATGTCTTTATATAAAAACCTTAGGTTCAATTACAATAGTCTAGCTTGTTTTCCCTTGGTTGACTTTACAAACTGAGTTGGGGAGAGTTTGCATATTTATGTAGTTGATAGTGACATAGGAATTGGTTAAGTTGGTAGAAGAGCAAGAGGTTGTCTCCACAGTGATAACAGTGTTAGCAAAGTTAAATGAAAAGTGAGATAGTTCAGGGACCAAGTAGACCAGCTTGTGTAAATAGTAGTAGACAGATCAAGAAAGGGACGAAGAAACTTGTGTTCACTTTAGCCCTTCCTTGCCATATAGTCTTCCTTTTTCTGCCATGTTTGTAATGAGCTGTCCTGCATTTTCTTGTCTTTTTTATCAACAGGGAATATAGTCAGAAAAATACGTGACCTCCAAGATTTTGGGTATCTCCTTAGCCTTCTCTTGCCTACTGTGCACTGTCTACTAAATCTAACTTTTACCTCTCAGGACTTGTTATGACTCCTAGTTGTATAAGTATAGCACTGGCTTTCTTTCCTTGCCTAAATCCAGTGACTAGCTGATTCATTATTTTTGTGTCACTGTCTCTTTCATTTATTTTCCACCATGTGAGATACATATTCTCACACCATAATAGCTACCATATTTTTCCCCTCTGTTATGATTTCTTTAATAGATCCGAAGAAGACATATCTTCAAAAGGAATGCTATTTTTAGGACAGAAAAAGTAGCATTAGAAGGTTAAAACTGTAGTGGTGTTCTAAAACTTCTCAGGAGAAATTTTTATTGTTATTATTATTGTTATTATTTTATAATTGATGTAGTTATGGCCTAACTATAGAGTGGTATTCGTGATCATCACAGCATATAACACTCCTTGGATTAGAATTCTGTGTGCCTCAACAATCTGATTTTAGTTCAGCAGTGATACTTACTTTCAGAAGTTAACTTAAGTTTTTAAATTTTGAAAACTCAAAATGAGAATTTGGCCTTAGAGAATTATTAGAAATCCGTAGTAGATTGGCTTGTAGGTATTTTGCTGAAGTGGAGAAGACTGTACTTGTTTGCCACTTTGAGTTTGTTTTGTATTTCGAGGTGGTGTCTTACAATGTTGATGGTCCAGACTGGAACTTAAGCTCTTCCTGCATCAGCTCCCCAAGTAGCTGGAATCACAGCCATGTGCCACTGCTCTTGGATTGTCAAGAAGTTTTAAACATTTGTCTTTTTGTACTCGTTAATTCTTACTCATCTCTAAGTTGCCTAAGTTCGTATACCTGGGAGGTATAAATTCACTAGAGAAATGTCATCTAGTGAGAGGCAATTTGACCTTTCTATAACATGTCTTATTTGAATTTTAATTCAATTTAGAGAGGGGTTGAAAATGCACTACAACACAAATGTGGAAGTCTGGGGACAACATTTTAGAAGTTGGTTTCTCTTTCTACCTTGTGGGCTTCCAGGAATCAAACTGAGGTCTTCAGGTTTGCAAGCATCTTTATCCACTGTCATGGTTGGAATGTGAATTGGCCCCAAATGCCTGATTCCCAGCTAGTGGAGCTGTTTGGGAAGGCTATTGAACCTTTAAGAGATGAAGCCTTTCTGGAGGAAGTATGTCACTGGGAGAGGGGCAGGCGCTTTTGATAACCTGGTTCTTTTTTTGTTCATGTTTATTCTCTCTCCTTCCTCCCCTCTCCTTATTGAGTATGACTGGAAGCTGCTTCTGTCACCAAGCTTTTGCCTGCTACCATGTGTTTGCTGTCATGATAGACTTATAACCCTTTAAAACCATAAGCCAAATAATTAAATATGTCATAGTTAGACACAGGTGACAATTGAAGGCTTAAGTTTGGGCACAGTTGTGAAGAATTCATTCAGTTAAATCCTGAGCAAGTCTATGTGAGATTGTCTGATGGGGAAGATCTAACCCATGGTGGGTGGGCTAGTTCCTGGGCAGGTCAATAAAATGGAGGAGGTGGTTAGGGAAGTTGATATTCTTTAGCAAAGTTGGACAAATATGTTGTCTGGCATGGGAAGTTTGCCCCTCTCTCAGCAGTGGATATGGTGTGGCCAGTTCCCTTGGCCCTTGGTGTTGGTGTGGATTCTCCTGCCATCCTGAATAAGAACTGAAACTGGACAATTATAAGTCAAAATAAAACCTCCTTGTTCCCTCATAAGCTGTTTGGTCATGAATTTATCTGCAACATGCAGTGAAATTGCAGCAAACTGTTTAAGTCACTTGGGTTAGAGTATTTCAGCACAGCAATAGAAAAGTAATTGTAACAGAATTTGGTACCAAAAGTGTGGTGGCACTCCGAGACTTAAGAATTGGATTTAGAGAAATGAGAACGCAGTGTGACTTTCACTGACTTTGAGCTGTTTCTCCCTCCTCCTCCTAGAAGATTCAGAACTTTGAGCTAGAAAAGCTGTTGAGTTTTGGATATAAAGCCATTCTAGTGATCCAGAGATGAGGTTATTCTAGAGGGAAGCATGGGTGATAGTAATGCTGAGAAAAATAGAGACAATGGAGATCTTGTCAGGAGATCCAGAAGAGCAAAACTGTACTAGTAGCTAGAGTAAGGACAGTTCAAGTCATCTTTTAGCAGAATTTGATTGCATTTGCCTGTTAATCTGCAGATATGTGTGGTTGAATTAAAATTGAACAGAGTAATATCTTTGGAGGAGGAAATTTCAAGACAGCATAGTTTTGGATCTGTTGCATGGCTGCTTGTAAGTACTCTATTCTTACTATAGTGAAAAAAGAGCAACTGTAAAGTTTTCTGTAGAAAGGTGTTTGAGTAAGCATAAAATCTTTAGGACAAAAGATTTTTAAAGAGATTAGCACCATTAGAGAAACATTGTTCTTCCTTGTAACAATAGGACAGGTGCCCCAAGGGCAAGACTCTTCAGAGACTCATAAGAGTGCAAATTCATTTGAAAGGACATAAGGTGAGACAACCAAAGGAGTTTTCTGCTCTTAAATCAGCTGCTTAGGGTAGTTTTTCCCCAATTTAAATGCACTGAGGCTTCAATAACTGATTCAAGGAGGCAGAGCTTATGACAGAACTTAGTGGATGTTGTTCACATGTCACGGGTTTTGGGGTTACAAGATGAAAGGTTGAAGGGGTTGTAGATTCTGTCTGTGCAGTTTCAAGAGCCACTGAAAGAATGCAATGTGTGACAAGGTTGAAGTTCCTGTGAAGAAACCTTGACAGACATTGCTCGAAGCTTCGAGGTTGAAACCTGTGTTAACTGAAGATGTTCGAGATGCTACTGCTGTGCATGCATCATATTAGGACTACATACAGGGAGCGCACCCAGCTGCAGAGAGAAGTGTGCTATGGGCAGTGAAGATAGAAGGGCAGAACTACTTAGACCTTTAGAATGGAGATAATTTCATTAGGAGGCTCAGATACGGTACTCAGATCTGTAGGATTTGATGTTTGCCCAGCTGGGTTGCAGTCTTGTCTTGGTCCTGTCTTTCTTGACTGTGTCCCCGTTTCTCCTTTTTGGAACGGGAATGTTTACTTTGTACCCCATTGTATGTTGGAGTATGAACTAGTTTTTTAGTTTTATTTTTGTCTTGAGTTTCAGAAGGACATTTGGACTGTGAACTTTTTAACAGTATTTGGACTGTTATGAGGAATTTTGATGTTGAAGCGCATACAGTTTGTGCCATGAAATAGCCAATAAGCCTATGAGGACTGTCACTTACCATCAAACAACTTAGGGGAACAAGGGTTTATTTTCTTACAATAGAGGAGTTCCTCCTCCAGCTTTGTAGGAGAGCTCACACACCAACATCAGGCCAAGGGGATTAGCCATGGCTTACCAAACAGCAGCTAAGAGAGGGATGATCCTCATTTGCCAGACCAACATGCCTGGCCAAGTAAACAGAAGGATGCCAACCTCCTCAACAGCTCTGTGTATTTTATTCACCTGTCTAGGGCCTAGTCCCACCCGCCACGGACTGGATCTGCCCCATCAACTAGATAACTTCCTGCAGGTTCTCTCTGAGCTTAATTCAACTACCAGTTATCTACAAATGTGCCCAACCTCAAACCCTTAACCAGTTGACACTGGTGCCTAACTGACAGGGACCTAGGGGCATATTATCATGATTTGAATATGAATGTTTCTCACATACTTACATCAGTTCAAATACTTGGTCTCCAGCTGGTGACAGTTTGGGAAGGTATGATATTGTTAACAAGTGGAACCTTGCTGAAGGAAACTATGTTGGTGGGTACAGACTTTGGTTTGGTAAATCAGTCATGCTTCCTGTTTTTTTTTTTTTTTTTCCCAGAGGGGGCTTTGGATGTCCTCTTATCATCCAAGCCGACTGTATTGTAACATACAGAGGTTTTATAGTCCAGACATGCTTCCTGCTTTTTGTTTCTTTTTGTTTTTACTCCCTTTCTCTTACTTCTTGAGTGTGGCTATAAGGTAACAGCTGGCCTCCTGCTTCTGTATCCCTGCCTTTTCTTGCCACTGTGTTTAACCTACCATGGTAGAGACTCTTTCCTTCTTGAATCTCAGTCAAGAAAAATAAACTACTTTTCCTTTAGGTTGTTTGGATCAGAACATTTTATTACAGCAACAGAAGAGTAATTGGAACATTGCTGAACTATCTTGCCAGCCTTAATATGTCTTACATATTTTATTAACCCTTCTCTTTGAGAAAGCATCAGTCAGCTTTGTGTTTGAGCCTTTTCTTTGTATGTGAGTCTTTTTTCAGTTCTTTACCTTATCCATTTCTGAGCATGAAGTACAGTGGGCCCTGGACCTTTAAAATGATACAGCAAAACCAGTATGTGAGAAAATACTCATGTCACTTGAGGACCATAGTGGTTCTAAGCTGCTTGCTGTCCTTCAGAGGAATAAGAAATTGGATACAATGGACTGAATTATAATTTTCTGTTTGATTTTCTAATTTTTGTATGAATAAGTACCTATGTAACCTTAGGAACCTCTATGGTAAGCAGTAACTATTAGTTAAACATCAGAGTTGTGAAGCTCTTCCTCAGAGGTGTTGAGATACTCAATATTATTACTTATAAATAAATATTAATCTAACATTTTTAAGTACCTCCTTTGTGCCAGGAAGAATTGTAATCGCCAAGAATCTAAAGAATGTGTTGTATACACTTGAATTAAGCTCATTAAGCTGAGATTTGAACACATACAAATAATTATGATCAGTTTTATATTAGTATTAGAGGTACTGCAGAAAACAGTAGAAAACTGGACCATAAAATATTAGGAATTTCCTAAATGAAGATTAGAAAGGATAATCTTAGAATAAGGAGAAACCATGAGTTGTCAAGAAGCACTTGCCAGGGATGTACTGTGCAGGAGGGGAGTGGCTGATGATGGGGGGAGGAGACACAAAAGTCTCTCTTGTAATTGGCTTAATTTACCAAGCTGAGAACATGGACTTCCTTTCAAAATGGAGAATCCTAGTTCAAGAATGGCATTACCTCTCTATTGTACAAAAAATTACTTTGAAGTAATAAGATATATATTAGGGATAGACTATTTTGGAAAAGTTTCAAAATAAGAGTTGGGGAGGATTTCAAGTAGGAAGAAGTCAGGATGAGAAATAGTATTTTACAGTGAAACCCTTAATATGTGAAATTAATATGAGTTAATCATTGTAATAATTAAAATACATTTAGAGTTACAAAAACAAGGTCACACTATGACTGCTCGACGCAAATCTGGAGTATATACGATTTCATGGCAGGTTTGCATGGGAACTGTCCTGTCAGCATCTCACCATGAAAGCAGAAAGATCTCAAGAACCTCCACTCTGTCCTAAGAGACTGAGGAGGATTAATGCTGATAGGGAGGGAAAGGAAGATGCTTTCCTCAGTGGTTTATTCACTGATGGTATTTGGTGGAACATAAATCATGTCAGACATCCGTCATCAAAGACAAACTAGATGAAACACATGGGCCATACAAGTGAAAAGTCTTGAAAATAGAAGGAAGTCTGGGCAGAGGAGATGGGTTGCAAGATGAAAAGGAGGGGTATGAGATTGGGGATAAAGAGATGAAAGTATCATAAATTCACTATATTTATGTATGCAAAACTAAAAATAAAAAAATTAAATAAAAAACAAGGTCACATAATCCCATGAATCTTTCCACTAAACTAGAATTGTGTCTGTATTCTCTATTGCTGTATAATAAGCCACTTCTTAGTTTTGTGGTTTACAGTGTGATATAGTAATAGCTTTTCTTGGTTCTATGAGTTCTCTAATCTCAACAAGAAAGCTCTACCTTGGAAGCATATACTGCAGTCAAATAGCAGTTGAAATATCTAAAGCTTCAGCCAGTCTGCATATTTAAGGTGCATTCTCTGTTCTTGTTGTCTAGCTTCAGCTTTTTGAAATTGCTGAAAAGAACTAGAGCTTGTGTATGTATGTAGAAGTACTACACACAGGGGTTATCTCTCTCCATGACATACTGTCTCATTAGCCTGGTCGTCTCATGCATCTGCACAACAGTTTGCCTTTGTTGTGCTATATCAACTTACTGTGTGGTTTCTCGGTGACCTAGACTCACACACCTTCACTTCTGCTGCATTCTGTAAGGTAAAAGTGGGTCCCTGGGTCAGCTCAGAGAAGATGATATATATCGAAGAGTATCACTACCCAAGGACCATCTTTGAAGATCAGTTCCCTCTATACACTGTTGTCTTTGGAATTTGATTTTATAAATAGTCTGGAAATTACTCCTAACTTGTCTGGTTAGCCAGCAAAGTTACTGGAAGGTCATCTTGAGACGCATTGCAGAAAAAGGAATTGGTTTAAAAATGTGTGAGGGGGGGGGGGTCTTTAAAAAGTCATTTGTAGATTATTGGGATTGCATTTAGGGAATACTTTGTTGAGAATAGACTTCCCGAAGTAAGTATATAAAGAAGATAGTGCTTCTAGCTGCCTAGAGAAATTGTTGAAAACAAGTGTAACAACAACAACAAAGAGTAACAAGAAAGGGAAAGAGCCTAATAGCCCATTTCCGTTTCCTGGAACAGCTTTCTTAGTTCCGCGGTAGTTAAAACGTGCCATGCTCTATAAGAAAAATTGTAAGATAGGGGAATTCTTCTGTGTATATATGTTTATGGTAAGATACTGTTGTTCTCTTTATTTCAGAACACAAAGTTATCATTGTTGGGTTGGATAATGCAGGGAAAACTACCATCCTCTACCAATTGTAAGTATTAACCACTCACATTTTATCTTATTTCTAGTTCACTTTTTTTTTTTTTTTTGCTATAGTGGTATTTGATAAATGAAAGCAGTGAAATTATATGAAGCAGAATTGGTCTGTAAGAAAGCTGATTAGGGCTGAAGAGTTGGCTCAGGGGTTGAGACTCTACCTCACAAGCAGAAGATGCTGAGTTCGGTTCCCAGGTCAGTGGAAACCAGTGGCCTGCGCTGAGTTCGGTTCCCAGGTCAGTGGAAACCAGTGGCCTGCGCTTCTGGCCCTGGTGGCTGAGCTGGGGAAATCCCAGAGTAAAGCAAGGAGGTAGAAGCAATCAAGGATGATTCCCGAAGTCACCCTTGGTCCTCCATAGGAACATACAGTGCTCTCTGGTACACGCACACGCAGACGCACGCACGCATAATAAATTAAATAAATAAAATTTTTTAAAAGTTCAATAAGGGGGCTGATGAAATAGCACAATAGGTAAGGTGCCCGCTTGCAAACCAGGTGACCTGAATTCAAATTTCCCGAGGCCCACATGGTGAAAGGAGAGAAATGACTTCTGAAAGTTGTTCTCTGGCATGCATGTGTATAACCTCTCTTTCTCATATAAATAAATAAAATACATTAACATTTTAAAAAGGTTAAATATAAACCAGGAACTAAAGCTAACCAACTGTGGTGACCTAGAAATTTATGACATTTAACACGCTCATTGTTTTGCGTTAACAATCTTTTGCTTTTAGAAAATATTTGTACAGTTTCCTGAAATGATCTCTAGTATTCTAGAGCTATTATCTAGCTTCATTTCTGTGTAAGCTCTTAGCTTATGATGTGAACTAATGGAAAGGCTATTTGGACATAAAATAGAAAAAGAAGTCATCCTGCTTTGTCTCTCGATTTAAGAATGGTTCAGTGAAGGCCAGCATAATCTCTCCCCATCCTGAAGCTCAGGGAAATTAGTGGAAGAGGGGGCGGTAAGATTGTAAGAGCACAAGGATGGGAGGAGCAATGATATGCAAGATTCTCCACACAAGTTAGGGCCGAAGCAATCATAATTGGACTTTGCATGCCCTGCGCAATGTCCAACACACTATTGACCCCACAAAGTCTAGCATTTGCTAAAGGCATCAAGATCCTTGGCAAGGGATTGACAGCCACAGTAATGTTCCTATACTTAAGGGGAACACAGGAAAGGGTTCAGGGAAATGCAACTGGGTCCTTGTACGTCATCGGAGAGAAGGGCCCAGAGGAGAGTCTGGCATGCACATTAAAGGATGCTCCGAGGATTTGGAGGGGGGCACTGGGGGATGAGGAGGGAGGAGTGAGGGGATGGGGAGCAGGGAGGTCGGGGGGAGGAGGAGGGAGGGAGGGAACCAGTGAACCTATTACGATAATAATAATAATAATAAAAGAATGGTTCAGTGAGCTAGCTTCTGTACTAATTGTATGAACTTCCTCACCCAGTTCAATGAATGAAGTTGTCCATACATCCCCTACAATAGGAAGCAATGTAGAAGAGATAGTGGTCAATAACACACGTTTCCTAATGTGGGATATTGGTGGCCAAGAGTCTCTTCGTTCTTCCTGGAACACTTACTATACCAACACAGAGGTAATGTTTATTTACGAAAATGTAAAATGCATTCTTTTTGTCCTTGAAAAACACTTAAATTTGAATCTTTATGTAATCTTAAAAATATAAATGTATTTTGGTATATAGATTGTAAACATAGTAGAATCATTTATTTCTTATTTCAAGATCCTTGCTTATATCATCATCTTCTTTGAATCTCTATGAGGAGAATTTATGGCTGAATAGTTGGGTCATTTTGGTTATTAAAGTATATCTTATAATTTTGTAGTGATTTTCATCTGTTTTTTATTTCGTTTTTTTTTTTCTCGTGAGAGTCTTTGCTAGGTTTACTGATGTAAGCAGCAGCATAATTGTAGTTAATAATTTTGTTACTATAAAACATTTTAGACATAATCATGTGGTTTTATTTGCACATTGCTTTTTAAGTGTTTCATTGTGTTATCTGAAAGCAGTCTCTCCTTCAACTCAGGAAAGAGTTGCACTTGCAGGGAATGGATGTCACACACACACGCACACACACACATGAGCTCGCTTCAAATTCAATTGTTTTTAATGATTGTCTCATTGCTTTCATACATACACCTTTTTCAAAAGGTTTTAGTTGCAATTTAAACTTGGTACCATAGTGTTTTTTTTTTAATTAATTATAAATCAATGTAAATAGAGAAATACAGGTCTGTTAGTGTTCAGAAAAATAAAGTGTTATATTTTGGTTAGAATGTTAGCCATCATATTTATTCTCTTTTCTCTTGTTTCCTTAATTAGTAGAAGAACATGAATTACAATGAATTAGAGCTTTAGGCTTTATAATAATGCCTATTCCTAGTTTTCTAATAATTGCATGGATCCTAATACAATACTGTATCCTATAAATTAGATATGCACCTTTTGAATATTAAAAACTAAAATGTTTAGCCAATGACTGTTTTTATAATTATTTTAGTTCGTAATAGTTGTGGTGGACAGTACTGACAGAGAAAGAATTTCTGTAACTAGAGAAGAACTCTACAAAATGTTAGCACATGAGGTAAGTGAACTTTTTATGTTAAACAGGGTGGTTATTGTATCATATTTTCTCATAGTTTCTCATTTAAGATGCTAATTCAGTTGTGCTTTTAAAGAATTGGTTGTAGGTACTTGTCATGTGTCCTTTATGATTGTATATTTCTAAATTTGAAATATATTTGGAAGGACTTGTGAATAGGGGTAGTTTTGAAGTACTCAATAGTCACTTATTCTGAGATCTTTAATTATTTATGAGTCTCCATTAACTGCTGCTCACTGCAAAATGAAGCTTCTCCAACCAAGATTGAAAGCAGCATTAATATAGGAACATAAACATAAATATTTAAATACAATTTGACAACATGTCCACTTTGAAAAAATAGTAATAGGTTCAGTAGCCACAGGCTTTTGAACAAGTATAAAGTACCAGGCATAGTGCGCTAACTGCATCATGCTCGCATCCAATCAGAAAACATTGGTTATCCTCATAATCTTGTTACTATTGTATTAGTGGGCGCATCTTGCCTCCTAGGTTGGTAGAGTGGTCAACTGCTAGGAAAGGCTATGGATGACTTTTCTACCCCAGCAAACTGAGTAGAATCTTCCAGCTTAATTTTAATATGTCCTGCATCCAAAGTTATGTGTGGTGTCTTAAATTGGCAATGCCCTATATTGCTTGGTGGCCTCTAAGGTTTCCCTGACCAGTTACTTGTAGGGTGGTATCCCATGTCTGGTATTGAAATTTTTCATTTAATTATCATTGTCTTCTGGCAGTAATACTTTCCACACAATAGAGCTCCTATTCAAGTTTCCCAGTTAAATTTTAAAATAACTTTTCATGTATCCTTATTTTTGGTTAGCCCATTCTTCACTCCCCTTCTCTTCCCCTTGCTCCACTTAATTTAAACTCCACTTAAACTGGTCCATTCTCAGTAATCTTCTGTCTTTATAGGTGTTCTAACCCCTTCTCTCAAAGCTTTTTCCTTTCCTACCTCACATAGGCCATTTCTAGCTTCCTGACCCCTATAGACACTCCAAGTTAAGCACATTAATTCAAAAATTCAAAACTAAAATGTACATATGAGAGAATACATGTAGTTTTGGTCTTTCTGGGCCTGGGTTACCTTACTTAATTTAATATTTTTCTACAAATTTCATAATTTTCTTTGCAGCTTAATAAAATTCCATTGTGTTTATGTACCAAGTGTTTTATTAATATAATTCATTTTCTTTGATACTTTATTCCTGAATTCAATGAATTTATGTCATTTCTACCCCTTAATACCTAGTTCATTCCCCTTCTCCTGTCTCATTTCATACTTTCTCCTTCCCAGATAATCTCTTATTTTCACATCTTTTTGCATGTGTGGCCCATTAGTTTCATCTGTGATCCCTGTTCCGAAGCACCTGAATACTTACTGGATGATTTAGTGGGTAAATCTTTGAAGAAAGTAGCTTCTTTTCTCTTGTCTAACATTAATCCTTTGATTCTCTGTATGAAACACTTCCTATTACAAAAGGAAGCTTCTTACTCTAAATCTATGAATATAAAACAATAAGTATTTAGATGGATGTTTTATATAAATACTTACTGGTTTGTTCCCATCCAGGGCCTATGGTCTCCCTTTCCACAGGTTTTTGGCTTGATTTATAATACTAGGCCTGCCAAAAAATGGGCCTTAAATCCAAACAGAAAGCAGTTGGTTAATCCTATACTTTTTATGCCACTATTGCATCATTGATATCTCTTGCCAGAATTCTTATTGTAGCTTGCAGCATCCACAGCCAGGTAAGACTGTTACTGCTTTTCTCCTGTAGCAGCCTACATCGTTTGTACCTTCTGGTTATGTACCAAATTTTAATTATCCATTCATCAGTGGATAGACATCTGCTCTGATTCATCTCTTGGCTATAGTGACTAGAATACCAATGAACCTGGATGTATATAGATTTGTCTACTAGGATATGGTGTCATTTTGGCATAGTCCCAGGAGTGGTATAGCTGTGACATGTACTCGTTCTAGTGTTAACTTACAGGAAAACACCCACACTGATTTATATAGTGCTGCACCAATTTATAGTCCTACCACACTAGATAAGGGTTCTCTTTCGCCACATCCTCACCAGCATAATAATGTTTTTTTTCTTGTTAATAGCCATTTTAACTGGGATGGGGTGAAATCTCAAAGTAGTAGTCATCTGCATTTCCCTGATGCCTAATGATGGTGAATACTTTCTAAAATGTTTATTGGCCATTTATCTTTTTTATTTTTAGAATCAAGCCTTTGTTGAATAGATAGTAACAAAGATACTCTCCCATTTTAATTTCATGAGTTTCATATTTGTCAGTTGCTGATTTTATTTCCTGAGCAATTGGAGTCCTCTTCAGAAATTCCTACCTAAGCTTGTACCTTGAAGTGTGCTTGCTATATTTTCCTTTAGCAATTTCAGAGTTTCGGGTCATGTTAAAGTCCTTAATCTCTTGAGTTGATTTTTGTGCAGGGTGAGATGAAGATATAGTTTCATTCTTCTAATACAGATAGCCAGTTTTCCCTACATAATTTGCTAAAGGTGCTCTTTCCAGTGTGTGTGTTTGACATTTTTGTTAAAAATCAATTGGCTGTAGTTGTGTGGACTTGAATCTGGGTCCTCTGTTATACTCCATATGTCCACATGTCTGTATTTGTGCCAGTATCATAGTGGCAATAAAGAAGTAGTGTTTTTGCTAATACTGATTTGGGCTTTCTGAGGTCTTTTGTGCTTCCATATGAATTTTTATTTTGGTATTTCTGTGAAGAATGGCATTGGGGTTTCTTTGAATCAGTAGGCTATTTCTTCATTTTTTTTTTTTAAAGAGACCTTTTATCTACTTAGTTGATTTCAAGGTTTTTGTTTTTGAGGCTATTGTGAATGGATTTATGTTGGCTATAAGGTTCATCTATACATAACTTTATGTTGAGGTACATTCCTTCTATTACAGGTTTCTTCAGGATCTTTGAAAGTATGTTGGATTTTGTGAAAAGCTTTTTCTGTGTCTATCAAAATGACTGATTAATTTCTGTCCTTGAATCCATTTGTGTAATTCATAGCATTATCATTTTGCATGTATTAAACCATCTCTGCATCTCTGTACTTGGTCACATTGAACAATCATTTTGATGTGTTCTCAAATTGAGATTGCAAATACTCCATTGAGAATTCTTGAGTTCATTGAGATACTCACCAAGAAAATTAGTCTTCAGTTTCCAGTCTTCTTTTGTTTTGGTATCAGAATTACTAGCTTCATAAAAGGTCATGTTCCCTTGCTACTTTTTACATTTTTATGTGGTGAGGGGGGAGAGCCATAGGATAACTTTCAGAAGTCAGTTCTTTGCTACCATGTGATTTCTAGGCATTGAAATCAAGTGGCGAGGTTTTCACAAAAGTACCTTTACTCACATTTCATAAGCCTTCTTTACTATTTTGTGGAATAATTTGAGAAACATTGATGTTAATTCTTTGGAGTTCTGGTATAATTTACCAAGGAATCCATCTGGGTCTGGACATTATAAATTGGGACATTTATTATTATCAATGCTTCCATCTCACTGTTATAGATCTCTTTAAATGTTTATCTCATCTTAATTTTGGTAGGTCATACTCATCTAGAAATTCATTAGTTTCTTTTAGACTATTCAATATACTGCAATATGTTTTTAGCATAAAACCTAACAAATTTCATAGTTTCTTTGTATCTGTTGTAAGTACTCCCTTTTTATTTTTATTTATTTATTGTGTGACTTTCTCTGTGTGTGTCTCTGTGTATGAGAGAACACTATGTGTGCCTGTGGAGGTCCAGGGGTGACTTCAGAAATCACCCTGGATTGCTCTTTTCTCTGCTCTGGAGTTTTCCAGGCTTTTCCTTTCAATATCAGAAGTACAAGCTGCCACCATTTCCTCCTGGCATTTTTATTTGGGATCCAGGATCCGAACTCAGGACCTTCTGCTTCCAAGGCAGAGGCTTAACCCATGAGCCATTTCTCTGGTCCCCTTTTTATTTTTTATTTTTATTTATTTTTTTTATTAAAAATTTAATTATACATTTTAAAATTTTTTACCAGTTCCCTCCCTCCCCCCTCCTCCCCCTCCCCTTCCCCCAGTGCCTCCCCCCCAATTCCCAGAGAGTCCTTTATTGTGTACGCCTAACTCTCCACTGGGTCCTCCTCTCCGATGACATATAAGGACCCAGTGGCATTTCCATAAGCCCTTTCTCTGGTTCCCCTTAAGCATAAGATCACTACTATGGCTGTCAAATCCCTTGCCTCCAGGGGTCTCGGTGCCCTAACAGATGCTAGACTTTATTGAGGGGCAACAGTGCACTGGACATTGCGCAGGGGCATGCAAAGTCCCATTATGATTGCTTTGGCCCCAACTATTGTTGAGAATCTTGCAAATCGTTGCTCCTCCCATCCTTTTGCTCTTACAATCTTACCGCCCCCTCTTCCGCAAATGTCCCTGAGCTCCAGGATGCCCTTTTTATTTTTAAAATTATGGGTCTCTCTCTCTCTCTCTCTCTCTTTCCCCCCTCCCCCTCCCCCTCCCCCTCCCCCTCTCCCTCTCCCTTTTCCCCTCCCTCCCTCTGTCTTTCTCTCTGTCTCACTCTCTCTTTCCTAGTTTGCCTGAGTTTGTCCATCTTTTTTAATTTTTGAAAGAATCGGCTCCTTGATCTATTCTTTGTTGTTTTTCATTTCCATTTCATTGATTTCTTTTTCCTTCATCTTTTTTCAAGGCCCTAAATTGTATCATTAAGTTATTAACTTGAGATCTCTCTGCTCTCTTAATGTAGGTACTTAGGACTGTAAATTCTGCATCAGAATTGTTTTCAGCGTATTCCACATATATATGTGTATATATATATATATTTTTTTTTTTTTTTTTAATTCTATTATTTTGTGTGTGTGAGAAAACACTCTGTGTCCCGGTAAAGGACCAAGGGTGACTTGCCCGAATCATCATGGATTGCTTCTACCTCCTTTTTGCTTCCCTCTGAAATTTCCCAGGCTTCGAGCACTAGGGCTAGAAGTGCAGACTGCCATCCTTTCCACCTGGTGTTTTTGTTGTTGTTGTTTTACATATGGGATCTAGGATCTGAACTTAGGACCTTCTGTGTTTTGTTTTGTTTTGTTTTGTTTTATTTCTTCCACTCAAAAAGTTGATAACTACCCCATTCCCCTCCCTCCCTTCACCCCTTGTCCCCTTGCTCCCTTCCCCCTTGTCCCTTCCTCTTCCCCCTCCCTCCCTTTCTCCCAGTCCTCCCCCCATCCCCATTCCTGGAGCATCCTTTAGTGTGCATGTCAAAACTTCCCTCTGAGGACCTTCTATTTTTGAGGCAGAGTCTTAACCCCTGAGCCATTTCTCCAGCCTTATTCCATATATTTTTGTTATTTCCTGTGTTGGTTTCCATTTGATTCTGTGCATGTCCCCTACACACACCTTTGAGAATCCACTCATTATTCTATAGTGTGTTTTAGTTTTTTTAAGTCTTGCTGGTTTTTTTTTTCCTCGTTGTTTTGAGTCTTAATCCATTGTGATCAGATAGAATACAAGGAATATTTGGATTTTTCTTTATTTGTTAAGACATGACTGTCCTAATATATATCTTATTTTAGAGACAGTTCCATGGGTTGCTGAGAATATGTATTTTACAGTATTTGCATGGAATGTTCTGCAGGTGTCTGTTAAGTCCATTTGATCTGTGATGTACTTTTTAATTGAGGTATTTCTTTATTTTTTGTCCAAGTTGCCTTCTGGCAAGTGAGTGGAATATTAAAGTCACCCACTATGTTGCTGTGGTTAATCTGTGATTTTTACATCAAGTAGTATTTGTTTTTTGGCTTTTTTGTCTGTCTTCTGATTTGGGGGTTTGCTTGTGATTCTTGGCTCTCCTGCCTGCTTTGCTGTAGGGCTCCTCCCTTTGTTCATAAGTTTGTTTACAGACTTGCTTGTAGGGCAAGAGCTTACTGTGTCAATTTTTAGGGTCTTTGTTTCTTTGTTTTTTCTTTTTTCTGAGTTTCAGTGGTGAGGCCTCTAATCTGCCAGCTTATCTGGAAATCCCTTTAAGTCTCTTACATTTATAAGGTCGGGTATCTGAAGTATATGGCATTTAACATAGTTTGTAACAAGAGATCACCATCGTTCACTTAAACTTTGACATCTTTCAAAGTCAAGTTCATCAATAGCTTTAATCCTGTATATTTTCTCTGGTTGTCATAATTTATGTGGGAATCTTGAAATTATGTAATTAAAAGCAATGATTCTTATAAGTACTTAAAATAATAAAATAGTTTAAAATGTTTTTAGTAAAACCACATACTCTGTATTAGACACCAGAGACCCTGTCTCTATAAATAGTGAGGTTTTGAAATTTTAGAAAAAAATTGTAGTTTTGTTTTGAAAATGTTTTAATAAACATAGTTTTTATTATTTTCAATTCAGAACTTCTTTAAATTTTATTATAAAATGATGAGTATACTACTTATAAAATAGTGAAAGTAAATTTCATAACTTGTGCCTACTCTTTGTCAGAACTCTCAGCCTGCCAGCATTACAGATCCGATTTGTGTAAAAGACTGCACCATAATGCTGGTGTGAGTTATCAAGAACTAGAAGATAAAAGGGTATAAATTAAATCCCATGGAAAGTTTGTCTTGTTTCTATCAAGCATTAGTAATAGTTCATTTTCATTTAAGGATAAGTGAAAGTTTGAGTACTGTGTGTGTACAAATTGTGATCTATCCCTTCTAATTTTTTTATTTTTATGTAGTTGTTCTGTTGACCTATAGGTGAGACTAAGTCTTAAAACTGTTAACGATTTAGCAGTATCATTTTCTGTTGCCACATACTGTTGAGGCAAGCTCCATGGATGGAAGCATTGCTAGCAGCCATCCTGCAGAGGGCACTGCAACTAAATGCCATTCTTGATATACAATTCATTTTGCAAAACTTCTTTTATAAAAAAGAAACATAGGGCTGACAAGATGGCTCATTGGGTAAAGGTGACTGCATGTAAACCTGACAACCGAATTGATTCCTTTATCACACATGATAGAAGGTGAGAACCAACATCCCAAAGTTGTCACTCCTTGTATGCATTATCACATGTGCAGAATTTCTACCCTCCAGATAAAATATTTAAAACTTTAAAACAAACATGTGCTTATATAAGAAACATCAAGTCATCAAAATTAATTAGTGCAACATAACATGGAACGTCACCTAATATCACTCTGCATCTTCTATAACAGATACACACATTGTTAATGACAAAATATCCCATTAGAATCCCCAAGAAGAGTAAAACTGAATTAAACATAGTTGAGAAACCTAGGAAATACAGTACAAAAACATAACTTTTGTCAGTATGCAAAATTTTATAGGAGTTTACTTCACTAATTTAGTGGCATCCTTCATAGATTATTAACCTGGTATTTGAAAATTTGAAGGAATAGGCAATAACTTAGTGTGTGTGTGTGTGTGTGTGTGTGTGTGTGTGGTGAGTGATATACAAGTTACTCTTCCCTGTTTCTGTGAGACAAGACTCAAACTCCAGTAACTTAGAGAAAGAAAGGGAGATTTATTCAGCTTATGGTTCCAGAGGGGAGATTACAGTTTCCTTTATGGCAGAAAAGGCATGGCTGGCGGCAGAAGCTGGAGGTGCCCAAAGTCACAAGGCTGAGAGCTGCTGCAAGCCCAAGAATAGATTCATTCAAGCAGGGCGGGGCTAACCAATCTCAAGACTCACTCCCTGTGACTACCTTTTTCCAGCAAGACTGCACTTCCTAAAGGTGCCATGACCTTCCAAACATACGAACTTGTGGGGGACAACTCACATTTCAGATCTTAACATGTCAAGACACAAAAGTAAAGTTAAAAACAAGGGTAAAATTTTGATATGGTGATAGACAGTGGCTACTGTTAAGCCATTAAGATACAATTTTTTTTTATTGGTGTCGATATGGGTTATACTTACACATGTGACTGGTAAGTGTGCCAGACTGAAAATTGAGGGTTGGTTGATAGCTCAGTCAGTAGATGCTTGCCCTTAAGCCTGAGGGCCTAAGTTTAGTCCCTAACACCTGCATAAAAAAGGCAGGCACTCTAGCATAGACTTATAATCACAGCACTAGGGAGGCAGAACAGGAGATCCTTTGGAGTCATTGACTAGCCAGTCTAGAGAAATCTGTTTGATCTAGGCTCAATAAGTATCTCTGTTTCTGAAAAATAAAGGGTGGTTAAGGAAGATACCCACCAACATAGTCTCTCGCCTCTAAATAGAAATACCTACACTACATATACACATGAACATACATGAAAATGAGAATGAGAAAATAAAGCCATACAAAGATTACTTTATTTAAAAAAAGAAAAGTTCAGTGTTTCTCTCAATTTGTGCAATATGAAACACTCTTGTGTAAAGAAATTCTAGGTGAGTGGAAGAAGGAGCTGGGTTGGGTGTCAGGTGAACTATAAAAATGAAAACTTAAATTAAGAATTCCTGATAATTAAGATTATAAAAAATAATTGGACTTTAAAGTTTTATTTACTCTTTTAGGACCTGAGGAAAGCTGGATTGCTGATTTTTGCTAATAAACAAGATGTTAAAGAATGCATGACGGTAGCAGAAATCTCCCAGTTTTTAAAGCTAACTTCTATCAAAGATCACCAGTGGCATATCCAGGCATGTTGTGCTCTTACTGGCGAAGGGTAAGAAATCTTCCTCTTATGTATTGTGCTTTAGAAAGATTGTTTAAAAAGTAAATGTTTAAGGGAGAGATAAAAGGCATAGTTGATGTCTGTAGTCAGAGACTTCTCTAGGATGATTCTGTAAATACTAAAACATGCAACCGAAATACAGTAAGCCTACTGAACTAATACATGGAAGCATGTAGGGGATAGAGTTTCTGTGGCAGCTTAGAAATGGGAGTATCTTTGAGAAATGGAAAAACTAGGGAATACCTTTAATGATAAGCATGGAACTCAAGTTTGTGGAGCAGGTCCTGCCTCCGAGTGTTTCCATCCACTGTCTTATTTAATTCCCTTGTTGGAGCTATTGACTGTTTTTCATTCCCACTTTATAAAGAAGCTGAAATAAAAAGGAATTAACTGAAGATTAGGGGATATTCACCATGGTCACCAGTGTTGTTAAAAGAAAATTAGAGGCTGGAGAGATGGCTCAGGGGTTAAGACTCTGCCTCACAAGCAGAAGGATCTGAGTTTGGACCTAGATCCCAAGGAAAAACACCAGGTAGAAATGGCAGCAGACTGTACTTCCTGCTCTGGAAGGTAGAGTCTGGGAAATCCCAGAGCAAAGCAAAAAGGAGGTAAAAGCAATCCAAGATGATTCCAAAAGTCACCTTTGGGCCTCCACAGTCAACACATAATGCCCTCTGATACACAATAAAGAAATAATAATAATAAAAAAATTGGGCTGGAGAGATGACTCAGTGGGTAAAGAATGTTTTAGTACAAGCATGAAGAACTGAGTTCAAATCTTCAGAACCCATTTAAAAAGCTGGGTGGTATCATTCCCGCACCTGAAATCCTAATCCTGAGGGTTGCATAGAGGTGGAGATATAGACAGAGGATCTCTGGGATTTGCTGGTTATCAGTATAGGCCTAGGTAATAAAGCAGAGAGTGATAGAGCAGGCCGCCCATTGCACAGCCTGCAGAACACCCATACACACACTGTGTGCACACACTTGTGCATATACCACACACACACCATAAAAGGAAATTATACTAAAAAAAAAAGTGTTAGGGTTGGCAAGATGACTGTTAGTAAAAGTGCTTGCCACATGAGCCTGACAACCTAATTTAGATTCCCAGAATCTAAGTAAAGAAAGAAGGAAAGAGCTGACTCCAAAAAAATTGTTCCGTCACCCAGGTGTGTGTGAATGTGCCACATGAACATGCTTGCACACACATTACTATAATAATGATAAAAAAATAAATAAAATTTAAAAGGTGTTAGGGCCTAAGGGTGTAATATCAGGATAGAATTCATTCCTAGGATGCATCATAAATCATATAGTTGGTGTCAGTCCTTCAATTTATTGTAGCTTAATCATTTTCATCTTGCTAAATATTTTACTATTTTTATCACAATGAAAATCTCTTTCTATATTAGTTGATTTGCCCATTGGTTAGTAATACTGATATTAATGATACATTTTATTGTCTCAATTTTTTATATACTTTTACTTATGTATACTGTATGTTAACAGCTTTATAGTTTAATGCCATTTTATTTCATGTCATAAGCAATTTTTGTGTCAAATATTTTTCAAAAGGAAATTTTTTTTTTAGTATTTCATAATATGAATTCCCCATTCCCCATGGGGGGGTTTGTCTCTTAAATTCTTTTTCCTATTAAAAATGTATAAACTTATTTATCTTATACATAAATCTGCTTACCCTGACTTTCAAAATATATTTCTAGAACAGAAAAATGAGCACAGAATGTTGGTATTTTAAATGTTTTTAAATGCATATTGCCTGACTGTATTCTGTCAATATTTGTTACATCATTATTGAGTTCCTTTTATATGTTAGTGTTCTAGGCAGTAAAGATATAATTGAACTTAAAGCCAAAAAAGCCTAAGTATAAGAGTGTGGTTTTATTTCAGCACCACCAGCATTGAACACTACTGCTTTTATAGTTTTTGTTATTCAAATTAATGAAACTAATAGCTTCTTTTAGTTCACAATTTAATGATATTGTTCTGTTTTCATTATAGATTATGCCAAGGACTTGAATGGATGATGTCACGTCTTAAGATTAGATGATCTCTACTGACCTCTTCTCACAGACTGTATAAACAGAAGTACTGGACTTCACCTGAAAGCTGCAAAAATTAATGGTTTAGATATATTTATAATAAACTGATTTAAACATTTTCTATAAGAAGAAAAATTAAGACCACTTATTTGAAAACAAATATGAAGTTTCCCCATCCAATTTGCTTTCTTATTAGTTCCTTGTAAAGTACGTTAAAGCTGTGATTGACATTTTACATGATGAATCCTCAGGACATTGTATAGCCTGTGGTAAGTACAAAGGGAGAAGACATTTTGAATTTTAGAGCTTTATTTGAATGTTCTCTTCTTGTTCCATTAAGTCAAAATACAAAGCAGCACAGATACTGTTTTCGATTTCTTAAAATGTAATATTACTTACAAAAAGTATTTTGCTTAAAGCTGTATGTGTATTGTGTATATACCTCAAGTTCAGGTTAATGGCTTTGATTTATGTTTTAAAGAAAAACAAATAACACAAAGATGAATAATCTTAGTTATTACCCTAATGTCATTAAGTACTAATGTTGGTATAAAGTGTCGTTTTATACTTTCTCCCTATATTCTCTATATTGTACTAACCAGTTCATCCCCATAAGAAAATCATTGAGCTGCTCTTGAGAAAAGAAAGAAGAAGAAGCTTCACATTATATAGACCTTTGTTGCTCAGTAATACACATGGGGAACATACAAGGAAACTGAAAGAACACCTGATTAGAATCTTGGGCAGGCAGACTTACACAGTGAGAAATCAAAAGATCATTCCCTTTATTGGTTTTCATGCCATCTGAAATGCCGAATGAATTATTAGCTGTAAATTGTGAATAGAATTATCAAGGCGATTTCTCAGTTGAAGACTATAATATGAGCCATGTCTACCCAAAGCGATAGCATTCTGTAAATATTTTTTCATAATTCAACTGCAGTCTTTTTAAGTATTAAATTATATAACAGTGAAAGTAAATTTGAGAGTACAAGTAAGACATTTTTAAGCAACATTGATAATTTCATAATTTGAAGATTTGTCATTTTGCAAGTTGGAATAGGTTTTTTTTTAAATTCCTGTTAGTTTTCTTATGTCTTCTTTCATTACAATAATTAGAAATGCAATGTTTATTGAGTGCGTTCAAAATTTGTTTGAAAAGTTGACATGATATATTGGTTATATTGAAATAATTTGATCCCCAAACATCTTTTACATTTGCTTAGGTTATTTTTTTAAAATATCTGTGAGGTGAAGGTGTTTTCATAGATATAAACAAAATTATCCTGTGTTAAAACATGTTCTTGGAAACTTTATCTACCTTTCATGTCCTGAATATTTGAAGCTCAACTCAAGCTATCAACTTTTAGGATATAATTCAAGAAAATAGCTACCTTTAAAATCAGTCTTTTGATTTCATTAAAATTTTTGGTATTTAATAGTACATGATATAAGCAGTGATGAAGATTTGAAAAGTCTTTCAATGAATGCAAAATAACTTATTGTTTAAGCCCAGATCAGGCATGGAAGATGAGTTGCTAACATGGAGTATTTTCTGTTTCATAATTGTGGTAATGTTAACCATGCACATATAACTTTTAATGTTTATCCACATGCTTTTGAAGTAAACCCTAGATTACTATACTTTGTTATTGTTAAGCTTTTTTCATATGTTCTAATATGTTTTCAAATTACTATGAAGAATTTCATCTTCTAGTATATTAAAAATTCCCTTATAAATTCAAATCTACTTTGTAGGTTTGTCAGAGACAAATGTTCTGTAAAGTGATCCCCCAAATCTACAAATTTTTCCTTGTTTTTTTTTTTTGCTTGGATAATTACTGCATAGTCCTTGGATTGTTGTCATAGCAGTTTAACACATCCCACCATATCCTGGTGTCAGGGTTTTGACTGTAATTTCTTCTTACTGGACCTTTAGAACATGGACTTCATTGTTGAGGTTGGCTCAGTGTAATCAGTTACTGATGTGACATTATGAAAATGTGTGAGATTTTACCTCATTTACAAAATGTGTGATTTTTTTTTTTTTTTAGTTTTTAACTTTTCTAGGATAAACAAAAAATTAGACAATACGTACATACTTGTACAGAAAAACAATTATGATTAGGGGAAATTTTACTGTATGAAAAACATTAAAACTGGTTTAACAGTATTACTTTCAAATAAGATTGAAAATTTGATGGACCGTCATCCTGGTAGTTTATATGTAATTTAAATGAAATTAAGCAAAGGAAATTGCTTTGGAATTTTTTAATATGTATTTCTGAGTGTAAACAAACATCTCATTTAGGATCATTGTGCTTAACTTTAAAGTGAGCAAAGATTTATACCTCTGTACATGTGGATAGATTTAAGTATCCTGTTTTGATACTAATTTTGAAAGTTATATGACTTTTGATGTCTTGATAAAAATGGCCATATGTTAAATCATTTAAATGTATTTGATTTTGTCACAGAAACATTTATAAACTCTATCTTTCCCATTACACTGAGAATGCTTCTTTGAAATTTTCAGTTTCCTTTATATTGTCAGTACACGCTGGTTATCATAGTAGGCAAAGAATACAGAGAAGGCAAGTGGGTTGGGAGGAGTGGGGAATAGTTATTCATTTTCTTACATTTTGCCTTAAAAATAGAAAAGTGCCAGTTGGCACTTTTAATGCAGGCAGTAAAGTAATTTTAAATGAAAGAAGAGATTCTGTTTTCTGGCCTTTAAGAAGTGCCTAGTAGATAGTAAGAGCAGGGAGCTTGAGGTTAAGCAAGAGGCCCCCAAGAAGTTCTTTTCCTTTTGTCTGAGTGTATAGTATTAAGATGCCTAGAAATGGGACTTTGTGGTCCCTCTCTTACAGGCACTTTACATTTCTTGCTGAGACTACAGCAATCACATACAGTACAGACAACCTCAAAATCTGTTTATATTAGTGTAAATAGAAAAATTATATAGACAGCTGTCTAGTTTTCTTGCAGGCATTTTTGAGATTATATCTGTAGTCTGTTCTGCTTTGTGTGTAAAGAATAGCAGTGTATCCTAAGTTCTCTGTGACCTTTGGGTTGTCATCTCCTAATTGCCCAGTGTAATCCTGACATCATTCTCACTTTCAAGGCCAGGTAAAGATGAAACAGTTTTTCAAACAACTTGACTTTCATTCTCCAAATATAGTAGAAATTCTTGCTTCAAGAGCTGTTCTCCTTGGCTCGGATAGCCCTTGTTCTCATCTCATCATTAATGAAGAATGCTTTCTTTGACCCAAGGGTGTTCTAAATGTTGCCCATCCTTTGTTCCCCTAACTATAAGTTTTAAATGGCTTTTCTTGCTCCTGCCTGTCTACCCATCACTAGCTTGGGATTTTGCTTCTTGGTGCTTTGTCAGAGGTGTAGAATCCATCAGGAGATCAGATTGTGGTATAAATCACATATAGATGGCAGTAGATAGAATTATGTAAGTTACATTTACCATTTTAATTCTACTTAACTGCTTAAGCTGACAAATAGATTCAAAAAAATAAAGAACAGACTTTGCCTGGTCTTTAAATCCTAACTAGTGTTAAGATTGAAAGATGTTATGTTATATGTGTTTTATTGTGAATGCTTCTGTTGGAGAATAGCACTTCACACCCGTTTAAGTTGGGAAAAGATGCCAAAACAAATCTTTTATGTGTTTACCTGAGATATTCTTACATCATTTCACATTCCATTTTTTCCTCATGTTTGATTTTTTTTCCTCATGTTTGCTTAAAGAGTATAAATTAGCATTAAACATCTATAGGAATTAGCAGTAAGCCTAGTTTATAAAGTAAATCCATTGAAATTGGCATTAAGAGACATTAAAATAAACCAGATGTGGAGATGCTGGGTCTATAATCCCAGCACTGAGAAGGCTAAGTCAGGACGATTGCTATGAGTCCATGACTAACCTGAGCCACGTAATGTCAGCCAGCCAGGGCTGCAGAGCAGAAGACTATGTCTCAAAAAGGGCATGTGTGAGAGAGATTGGAAGAGTCAACCATCATGTGTTACCTGTGTACAAGCAGATATAGGATATTTTCAAGATGCCACTTAAAATAAAATTTCTATGTCATGCTCCCTCAAAGCAGGTATTGTACATTATTTTAAGACTGTGATAGTGGAGTAAAGAAGTAAAGCAGAATGCTTTAAAAATAAAACATGCTTAAAAATGTGCTTTATTCAACCCTAAAAACAGTTTAAGATTGTGAAGAAGTGTAACAGGATAGAGTTGGGTTACTAATCCAGTATTTCTTTTTATCTAGCCCTTCATATTGTTATAAAAGTGAAAGTGTAAAAATCTTTATGGTATTGTCTGCTAGATAACACTTTTTTTGGTAGAAAATTTGCATAGTGTGTACTCAAGAAGTGCCTGAAATTGATTTGTGTTTATTCTTAAGTCCATATAATAAATGATCTGTGTTTTCTATGGCATTGTATGTGCTTATCTTACTAATGATATAAACCTCAGGATTTCGAAGTCAGAAGTTCTGCTTTAGTTTTAATAAAAGACTTGAAATTGAAGATACCCTAACATCCAACAACTGTGTCAGGAAGCATGAGTAAATTCTTTTTTTTTTTTTTAAGTAAGCAAAGTTGAGAGTTTATTAAAAGGCTTTAACATAAATTTAAGCAAGGATGAAAGAAATGTTAAGGAATAGGATGCTACATTTTCAGGTGTGGGCATGAACTTCTCAAGATAGAGTGGCTCCTCTGTGTCCTAACAATAACTATATATATTATATATATATATAGATGTTTTATCTTCCCATTACTGAATTAATACATGACCCAAAACAACTCGGACGGTTTTTTCCTAGATTAGGATTCTCAGTTACAGTTCATCAGCATGGCAAAGTTCATACCAATATTAGGAGCCAAGGGAACCGGCCACACCATCTTCACATTAAAAAACCAAGAAAGGGACATACTATATTACCAGTGTACCTATTTGCTAATTTCCAGGCATCTTGCCTCTCTCTTATGCACCTGCCCAAGAAATGGCCCTACGCACCATGGGCGGGGCCTTCCCTCATCATTAGATAATCTCTCACAGGCCTGCTCAGGGCTTGGCCTTAACTATCAGTTCTTCCTATGTTTACAGAAGGCTTAATTAACCCTCAGTTGTCAAGTTGGCATCTGTTAAAGCTGCCACAGCTTGTATAATAAGTGGATGATTTCCAAAGCTACATTGTTCTAAAGGTTTGTAAGGAACTTTTTTTTTTTTTTTCTGATGCGCTTTTAGTGTGGTTTCTGAGGGGCATTGAAAAGGTTTACAAAATGCTAAGGTGGGGACTGTGGAGAGATGGCTCAGTGTGAAGATTCCTGACATGAAGACTAACAACTCGAGTTCTAGTCCTAGAACCCACATGGTGGAAGTAAAGGAAACTTGCAACAAATTGTTCTCTGAGCTCCTCATATGTACCATGGCATGCTTGTATCCACACACATATACATAAACAAGCATAAATCAAAAAAGTGAAAAGAATTTTTACCTCAGATACAAGAAAATTGTGTAGTTTTATTTTCCAACATTCTTAGGAAAAAATTGCAGAATTATATCTGGTAAAGAAATAAGGTTAGCTCAAAAGATTATGTGTACATTATCCATGGTTCCTTGTCATTTTATCTTCAAATACTTTTTTAAAAAATACAGTCTTTACACAGTCAGTGAATTTTGTTAGTTGGGTCGAAATTCTTGACAGTTTGAGAGAGGCTCAGCCAGGCTTCATGGTAAGGAAGCACCTTTTCCTTCCCATGTCCCCTTCTCTTTTGCCCTGCCTCTCTCTCCCGCTCTGGGTCTTCAGTCCCTTAGTCTTAGGGTTGATTATAGTTGAAAATCTGCTTTCTGAAGCCTCTTTGCTGAACAGAGACTTGGATCTTGTATGCCAGGGACTGAGTGACTGAACTTTAACCTGGCTTAGGAAGACCATGAAACAGACTGAGCTTGCAGATGAGTGGGTTTGACAGGACCTCATTTGCCTTTGTTCTTCCGATTCCTTTGTCAATTCCTTGATGACATGAACGTTTTCAGTCCTGTGGGTTCCTGGATCCAACAACTAACAAGAACCTCAACTGAAGAGATACAAGTCAGATAAATGACTGAATTCATTAAGATTAAAAGTCCCTGAAGACAATATTTCAGGATACTAACAGGACTTTGACTTGTAGTGACCCTGGTGGCCTATTTCAGTTGGAGTTCACTTTGCTCAGGGGCTCCTCACACCATCGACCCCACCTCCACTACCTCACTACTTGACCTCCCCCTGAGTACAATGATTTTTTTTTTTTTTTAATCTATTAGTGGTTTCTTGCTTCTTTGTTTGGAGACAGTGCTATGTAGCTCTCATTGGCCTGTAAGTCACTATGTAAAACCTGGCTGGCCTTGAATTTGTACTAGTCTGCTTGCCTCTGACTGCTGAGATTATAAGCATGCCTCTTTGTCTTTTTTTATTAGAATCTTGGGGAGATTTTGTGAACAAATCAGACAGCAATAGTAAATATTTAGAATTGGAAACATATTGGGTAAATAGTGATTGGTATGTGATTGTCTTGTTTCCAAATGTAGGACATGTTTAATAGAAAACATGCAAAAGGAAAAAATGGAGAAACCGTTCCTCTCACATAGATGAGTTTCAGGAAGGCAATCGTTGCCTTGTCATGTTTTTCACAGGTTTCTTTCATATTTGCCTTTTGCATTTTTATAACTTTGTCATATAATGTACTTAACTAATGTAAAAATTATGTAACATAACAATAAGCCAGAAGAACACTTATCTGTTACCTACCATTCATTCCCAAAAAAAGCCCTTATCAGCAGTTTAAGAGAACTTCTAGGTAGAAAAGCAAATGTGAGAACTCTGTGACTTAATGAAGAGGCAGGATAAGAATGTAAAATAGAGAATTACCACAACATCTAAGAACTCTGGTGTGCAACAATCAGGAGACCAAAGCTAAGAGTCCACATGGTAAAAGAGCCTGAGATTAAAGCCAAAGACACAGAGAATGTGTTCAGTAAAATTGTAGCTGAAAATTTCCCAAAAATGTAAAGAAATGAGTATTGAAAAGGATGCATTCAGAACCAAACTCAAATAGATTTAAAAGAGAAGAGTTTGTCACATTATGGTTGAGATGTGAAAAACAAAGCAAAGAAATAGTATTAAAAGTCACAAGGGGATGGATTTGGTGCAGAATTCTACCAGACCTTCAAAGGATAACTAACACCACTTCTCAAATTATTTCGTGAAATAGAGAAAGAAGGAATACTCCCAAACTCTACAAAGCCAATATTACTCTGATTCCAAAGCCTGAGACACATCAAAGACAATTAGGCCAATCTCACTAATGAACGTAGGTGCAAAAATCTTCGATAAAATACTAGCAAACTGAATTTAAAAACAGCCAAAAGATCATACGTCATGATCAAGTTGGGTTCATATCAGGAAAGCAAGGATGATTTAATATACGTAACATGATTTCATATTAACAGACTCAAAAACAAAAATCATGCTCTCCGTAGATACAAAAAAAGCATAAAATCCAACATCCCTTCTTGATAAAAGTTCTGGAGAAAGCAGGAATGGAGGGGACCTATCTCAACTTAATAAAGGTATGTATGACAAGCCTAAAGCAAGCATTATCCTAAATAGGGAAAAGCTTGAAGCATTCCAACTTAGATCTAGAACAAGACAAGGTTGTCACTACTCCTGTTCAAGATTGTGCTTGAGGTCCTAGATAAAGCAATATGGCAAGTGAAGGAGATAAAAGGAATACAGGTAGGTAAGGAAGAAGTTAAATTGTCCCTATTTGCAGATGTTATAATTTTATACCTGGGAGTTCCACATGACTCCAAGAAATAAGAATAAAAATTTCAGAAAAGTGGCAGGCTATACGAATTAACGTAAAAATCAGTAGCCTTCCTGTGTACCAGAGACAGACAAACTGAGAGAATCCCATTTACCATAGTACAAAGAAAATACCTTGGAATACATTTAATATAGGAAGTAAACGACTTGTATAATGAAAACAAAATACTGCTGAGAGAAATTAAAGAGGATGCTAGAAAGTGGAAGTGGAAAGATGTTCCTTGCTCACTGACTGGTAGGATCAATGTGAAAATATTATCACACCTGTAACAGTTACTCTTAACTATTGCTGTGAGAGAACATTTAAGGTAAATTAATTTAAGGGAGAAAGATTTATTCATCTTATGGTTCCAGATGGGAGATAGTTTCTCATGGCAGAGGTGGCATGGCTGGCTGGCTGAAGCTGGAGGAGGCTATGTCACTGCAGACATCTTGGAGGCTGAGAGCTGCAAGACTGTTTGCTGCAAAGGCAGACTTCTGGAGGTAAGGGTGGGACTAATCCACCTTGTGACTGCCTTCCTCCAGCAAGCCTCCACCTCTCAAGGTGCCATGACCTTGCCAAACACATGAGAATATGGGGAACACATTTCAAAGCATGACACTACCCATGCACAGGTTCAATGCAATTCCAATCAAAATACCGATTCAATTCTTCACAAAATGAAAAAACCTCAAAATTCATATGGAAGAACAAAAAAATATGATTAGCCAAAATAATTTTGGGCAATAAGACTGCTGGAGATACTACCATACCAGCTATAGTAATAAAAACACCTTAGTACTGGCCCAAAAACAGATATATTGAGCAGTGGGTCAGAACAGTGAACCCAGAATATAAATTCCCATACATACAGCTTCTTAATTTTTGACAAAGGTGCCAAACATGCATACTGGGGGGAAGTCAGCATCTTCCAAGTGGTGTTGGGGGAATTGGACATGTACATATAGAAGAATAAATATTGTTGCCACTTCTTACACAAAAGTCAACTCCAAATGGAGCAGAGATCTCAATATTTAACCCAAAACTCTGAAATTATTAGGAGAAAGTAGGAAGTACACTTGAATCGATGGGCCTAAATGAAGATTTTTCTAGACAGAACAACAAATGCCCAGGAGCTAAGACCATAGTCAACAAATGAGACTTCATGAAATTAAAAAGCTTTTTTTCTACAAAAGAAACTGAATGGTGCAAAAAGACAACCCACGGAATGGAAGAAACTCTTTCCTATGAATCTGACAAAGGTCTCCAGAGTATACAAAGAGCTCAAAACAAAACTAAACTAAACACTGCTGTCTAACTATAAATACCCCTGACCCTGCCAGCCCTCTTTGATCCACTTGTCCCTCATGGATTCCATGCCTGGAGTCCATGGGTTCTTTTCCCACTCTCTTTCTCCTTACAGACTTCATGTCTGTGAGTTCTTTATGCTTCCTTTCCCCTTATGGAATCCATGTCTAGAGTCCATGAATTCTTTGAAGCTCTCTTGCCCCTCTTGGAATCCATGTCTCTAATAAAATCTGCCTTAATCCTCTTTCCATATTCTGGTTTCAATCTTTGACTCCCAAATATAAGAACCTGGGCATAAAAACTTCCCCAGGGAATGGGGAGAAGCTGGAAGCCCGGCCACTGTGTGATGAGAACAAAGCTAGAGACCTACCATCATCTTATCTCTTAACACTTCTAGACTGGTGCGGGCTCAGGAGATGGGCTGCACTTGGAAATGTGGAGCCACCAGAGTATGGTCTTGCTCCAGCTACTCTAAGCTCTTCACCTGGGAGAGGGAGGTGAGAGATAGCAAAGGCGGGCTAGCCACAGGGATAGCAGAGCAGTGTTAAAGAGATTATCTTGTGACTTTCGAAATAAGTGTTCTCCCAACTCCATCAGATCTCTTTCTGCATGGGAGAAAAGCCAGGGCCGGGCCCAGCAATTTGGAGTTGCATCTACCCCTTTGGGATCTACTTCCAGAGGCAAGTGCAGATTCAGTAGGTTTGGGATGTGAAGCCCAGTATTACCCCATGATGCCAGGTTGCTGTTCTGCATGGCACAGAACTGTCTCCCATCAGAAGAATAGAAAACAGGAAGCAGTATATGCTTCCCGAGATGAGAGACAAGATAAGTCAAACATAGCAGAAGCTTGTCAAACAAGACGTCACTCACGGGGAGTGCAATGGAGTACAGGACACTCGCCAGAGTCTCGGCCTTTCCAACAAGAGTAGCTGGGTCCAGTCATATCCTTGCAGTAACAAGGAAAAATGACCATTATCTGCAAGAGGAACTCAAGTTTGGAATGACCAAGTCAAATGATACCAGTTTACAAAAATCTCTTCCAGCCTCCAAAAATTTCTGATACTTACGGTTTCTGTAAGCTAATACATCATTTTTCATGTCTTATCTTTAGTCTGTAAGATAAAAAAGAACTTCTTCCAAAAATTGCTAGACAAATAAGTCATTTGGTAGCATAGGCAAATTAAAAATGTTTTGAATTTGGAATATTCCAAAAAAAAATTAAGTGCTATGTTTGTGTCTGCATGGTTTTGTCTCACTGTGAAGATCTTCCAAGGCAGACATGAAGAACATTGTCCCAGAAGTCCTGCTCTTACCCTGCATTCCTGTAGGTGCTCAGACAGTCCAATTTTTGATTTATTAATAATTAATATTGTGAATCACTTGACCAGAGTTAACCTGACTTTGCTAATTGCCTATCAGTTCTTCTAGCTACTATTTCTTTGTTTAAGAAATAACATTGCTTGCCTTGCCAAACCTGTATTATCCAATTTGCAGAAAAGAAAAATACTATTACAAACATCAAAATGAGATTCTGTGTGCAGTGCCCTATATCCTGGCGGGCACTGGCGTGTTTAATAATAGCTTTTCCCTAGTCCGTCACCATGGCCAAACACTCTGCTTAAATGAGCTTTCACTTTGTCAATGTCTCTTAGAGGATTCATAAAGTGTTTCTTCTTTCCTAGATGCCACCTTCCTTTCCCTTTTAACAGTACAGTATTAAAGGTTGCTCCATTGAAAGCAACATTGGAGACAGTCACCTGTGATTGAAGTTGGATGACCAGGAAAAATGAATGTAGGCTGACTTTGTCCTCCACTTTTGAAACCTTTAACAGCACTGAGAACTACTTTTTAAAACTACAACTTGATCAATTGTTGGAAAACAGGCTTATTCCTGTTCTCACTTAGCTTTCAATCTGCTTCTTTTTAGTGCTTATGTTCTTTTTTCTCTTAAACCAAATAATAATAAATTACGCATTATCAAAATATGACTTTATTGTTTTACCTTTGGTAAGTCTGATGTGTGTATTAGCAGTGAAAACATGTCCCAAGTAGGAACAAATGACTCATCCAGTGTGCTGATATGTTTGAAATTGTCTTTTTTTGGAACTATGACTTTGTTTTAAGAGATTTGACCTATTATTAGATTTGTTATTCCATCATTTAAAATGTAAGTATATGTCTTAAATTCTTTGCATAAAGCCCAGTGTATACATAAATACAAATAAAAATACATAGCTAATGATTTAAAAAAAAAAAACTAAACCACAAAAGAGCAAACATTCCAATTAAAAAGCGGGTCCTGGAACTAAACAGGAACTTCACTCAAAAAGAAATTGAAATGTCAAACAAATATCTTCAAAGATGCTTAACTCCCTGATTATCAGAGAAATGAAAATTAAAACTACCCTGTAATACCATCTGTTGCAGTTCGCCTGCAGGGTTGTTGATAAATCACCATCAAACAGCTTAAGGGAACAAGGGGTTTATTCTCTCTTAGGATTTTCCCATTACAGTTCTCAGTCCAGCTTGGTGGGAGAGCACACACCAACACCAGGCCAAGGGAACTGGCCACACCATCACCACATAACGGCTGAGAGATGGACAATCCTTACTTGCCAGACCAGCATGTCTGGCCAAATGTACAGGAGGATGCCAATTCTCTCAACCAGCTCTCTATGATTTATTCCAGCCACCATAGGCTGGGCCTTCCCCATCAGCTAGACAATCTCCTTCAGGTTTGCTCTGGGCTTAACTACTAATTCTCCACAAATGTGCCCAGAGCTTAAACCCTCAACTGTCAAGTTGACACCTGTGCGTAACTGTGACATCATCTTTTCACAGTCCAAATGGCTAAGATCAAAAGCACAACAGAGAATGCTGGCAAGGTTGCGGAGAAAAGGGGACACTTATTCACTGCTAGGTGGTAGTGTACAGCCGCTGTGGAGATAAGTGTGACTCCCCCAGAAAATTAAAAATGGAACTGCCTTATAACCCAGCTATACCACTCCTAGGAATATTCCCAAAAGACTACATCTTATTACAAAGATACTTGTTCATCTATGTTCACTGCAGCTCTGTTCACAAAATAAAATCAGCCAACATGCCCATCAACAGAGGAAAATCAACATAGTGAAAATGTGGAACAGATATACAATAGAATATTACTCAGCCATCAGAAGATAGGATTATGTAATTTGCTTGTAAATGGATAGAACTGGAAAATTTAATATTGAGTGAGGTATCTCAGACACAGAACCCTTTAGCTAAGCATGCTAGTTACTGTACCTTTCAATTATTTGGTGGATGTGTTGAAAAGACCAGGGGGGGAAGGTGGGTGTTAGTGAAACTTTTGATTGGAGATTTAGGATACGGTAAGAGCCAGAAGAAAATTTGAAAAAGACCAGGAGTGAGTGGGGGGAAATGGAGAGGAAGGGGATGGTAGGGGTGAAGAACCTTTTTAAAGTAAAGGAGAATTAGAGATACACATGACAAGTAGGGTGAGGGACAGGGAAAAAAAAAGGACGACGCAATACATTAGCCAGGAGTGAGGGGGGGGAAATAGAGGTGACCCAGAGGGACTTTAACAGAAAAACCTAAGATTATGGGAAGTAACCTCAAGGTTCTTTACACAAAATCCAATGATATATGTCCAAAACAAAAAACAAAAAAAAAAAAAAACAAATGTCTTTTAAAGAAAGGAACAAAAAATAGGCAGTCTGTATGCAGAGGAGCAAAAAATGAGGAAAATACCTAAGCCGATTCACTTAGAACCAATGGCGAAATTATGCTAGAAGTAACAGGAATGTGACACTTCCTGATAGAATGTTGATCAGAGAGGTCTCAAAGGCCCCCAAACATTACAGACTTTTGCCATTGCTCTTGGTTGCTCTCTAAAAAAACTGTCGGTAAGACCTTATTACTGAAGATGCTACACATACGGATCACAGAACATGGACAAAATGCATCAACTACAACTGGTCTGAGAACTTCCACTTTGCTGGATAGCTTACAAAGTATCAAGAAATAGTGGGGGAGAGATCTTCACGATACAGTAAAAATCACCATGACAAAAGGTGACCACCAGTGTAATAGTGGCATGAGTATCAAAGAGGCAACCAACAGCTTTCTGATTGAACTCAAGACCCACTTGTCAGAATGGAACACATTCCTATTACTGTAAATTAGAACAAGAACCTAAAAAAAGTGAAGGAAATAGATCAATAGGAAAAAACACCAATGAACCTATAGGTAGGAAGACAATATACCAAACTGCTGTATAAATAGCTATTATTATATCCATGATTGGAAGAACCCTTAACATTAAGCCTAGAAGTCTTCTACAACAGAGATAGAGGATCTCAACACCCTGATAGGATGCAGCCTAGGGCAGTAGAAGAGCAGTGAAGTGGATAGCTACAGTAGCCACAATACAGAATACCAGCATGCAGGGGGTAGGAGGGGCCTGCAGCTAGTGCGATTGAGGGATTCTGGTCCAGCCAAATATCCCTCAGGGCTGGGCAGGTGATGAGTGTCGCAGCCTGGACCCCCCTCACCACCAGGGAGAAACACACCAGACCAGGAGATCTGTCAAAGCAGGATCTCAACTTTATTGAATAGCATCTGAGTTTATATAGGGTCCTGCTGGGAGGAGGAGAGCTAGGTGGTGTGGTGAAAGAGAAAGGCAGCCAAAGGGATGTGTCCAGGTCAGTGAGGGGAGGTTACAGCAGCAGAGAGGGGAGGAGGGGGACAGAGATAGGTTTGAGAACTCAAGGACAGGTCCTGAAACTCCAGCCAGGCTTAGGAATTTCCAGCAAGCCTCAGGCTTGGAGACCCAACACCAGCATCTCAACAAGGCTCACCTAGAATTAGGCCAATCTAATCTCTCCCCATCCTAAGGCTTTGGGAACCTCACAGAAGAGGGGGCTGTGAGATTGTAAGAACCTAAAGATGGGAAGGTTCACTGTTGGACAAGACATTCCACTCAAGGCAAGACTGCTGCATCTAGGAATTCACTACAGTGAGACTTGCCCTTCCCAGACCTGTATCATGACTGACATACCAATAATCCCCAAAGACTACCTAGAAACTCAAGAAAGATAAGAACATTCAGCGGAAACATTGGGGACTACAGCTGGATGAGTGAAGGAAAATGCCCCTATCAGTGGTGTCTCCCAAAGAGAGGCAACTTGATATGCCACAGATGCCTGAACCTCCACAAGAGTAGACAAGCCAGAGGGAGCACTGAAGTCCATAAAAGCATGCAGGCAGGAGGGTGGGAGGGATTGATGAAGGGATGGGAGGGAGGGACCATGGAGGGAAGCAGGGAGAAGTACTCAATATGCTTTTAAAAGTAGCAAACAAACAAATAAACAAAAAACAACAAACCGTAATTCAGAACATGAGAGACACTATATCAACCACCTGGAACTAGGCCAGCCTAATCTCTCCCCATCCTGAAGCTCAGGGAAATTTGCAGAAGAGGGGGCGGTAAGATTGTAAGAGCACAAGGATGGAAGGAGCAATGATTTGCAAGATACTCCACACAAGTTAGGGCCAAAGCAATCATAATAGGACTTTGCATGACCTGTGCTATGTCCAACACACTATTGACCCTACAAAGTCTAGCATGGACTAAAGGCACGAGGATCCTTGGAGGCTAGGGATCGACAGTCACAGTAGTGTTCCTATGCTTAAGGGGAACACAGGAAAGCGTTTTGGGAAATGCTGCTGGGTCCTTGTACCTCATCAGAGAGGAGGACCCAGAGGAGAATTTGGCATGCACATTAAAGGACTGCTCCGGGGATGGGAAGGGGAGGCACTGGGGGATGGGGATGCAGGGGGAAGGGAGGGGTAGAGCAGGGAGGTGGAGAGGGTGGTGGGAGGAAGGGGACAGGGTGTACCTGTTAAGTTTGTATGAGCAGAAATAAAAAAAATTTTTTTCAAAAAAAAGTAGAAAAATAAAATAATTTTTAAAAAGTCGCAAAGAGAAATGTCAACCTCATCTACAAAGAATAGCATCACATTTCTCAGTGTCAGTTCTCAAAGCTGAAAGGAGTGGCATATTTAAGCCCTGAAATAACTGCTGATCAAAATGGCTATATCCAGCAAAGCTATGTGAGTACTATATGAAGAAGAGATAGAGGAAGAAAAGGTTAAAAAAAAGGAAGAGGAACAGTTATAATCACAAGAGCACAGGGATTAAATTTTATGAAAGGAATAGCGCGAAGTCTTTATAAGACAACATAATTTTAGAAAGATTTTGAGTAGAGGTATCATGCATGGATGGAAATGGCGATCCTAAAAGTTATGGGTTATTAAATGAAAACCCCAGTGCCAGATATGGGATACCACCCCTGGCTTTATTGGCCAGGAAGGCCCTATGCAGAGTATGGCTATTAAGTTTGCTCACACATCAGAACTGCACAGTACGATATCACTGAAGACCTCACACAACTAATTTGTCTGCAGAATTCAGAGAAAACTTGCTTGCAGTGAGCTGGCTATAGCTTCAGTATCAGAAGTTATTTACAGGTAACGGAGAAAAATCAAGTGGCTTTTCCCAGATTTGGACCTTGTATTCTCCAATATCACCTTGCCAGGTAAAAGGTGCTTCCTGGTACAATGGTGGCATGATTTTTATGAGCGTAATTGCTTTTTTGGCTGGATCTGAGACCTACACCACTGGAAAGCATTCATGCCTTATACTGTGGGCCATACAATCAATGCAGAAAGTTCATAAGCACCAAGGGTGTTTTTGTTTTGCTAAATGGACATGTCACATTACCTCCTAAACATTTACGTCTCAACCCATAGACTAAAGCAGTTATGGGGTCTTGATCAAAGAAGGTTTTCTTTGCAACCAACGGGCAGCTATTGCAGAGTCACTGCCAGTCAAGATGCTGAGAACAAATGATTGCTGCATGCTTGGCCTTTATGAGGACCCCTACATCATCCCCTCAAAGATTCGGGGACCATCACAAAAGAGGGCAAAAAGAACTTTAAAGCTGGACAGTGAGAAGAGGACTGTGAAAGCTGTGACACTCAGCACCTCATGACAGCTGCAGTTGCCTGTGTAGTGTAGCTACAGTGGCCTGTAACATTCAGTCATAGATGGAAGGAGAGCACACAGGGACCTCCACACACAGGGCAGCTGATGCCAGTCATGGCTCATGGCAAAAGGAAAGTCATTACTGATGCTCCAGTGGATGGCTGCATACAGTGGATGGCCCTGGTTAAACCCAGTGGGCTGCAAAGCAAAACAAAATGGCATGAAAGTGAGATGGGACTTGTGGAGAGGGGGTGGTTTGAGGAGAAAAGAATATAGGGAAGGGTGAGAGTGGCAGCTGTATATTATATGCATGTATGGAATTGTCAATGAATTAAGGAACAGAAAAAAAGAAAGAAAAAGGAAAGGTGTAAGAAATCTTTTTTTATGTCCCTTGGCCATACAGACAAGCAGGGCTCCCCAGTGTTGTGTTCTGTATACTATGCTTATGCTCTTTTTAAAACAGATTTTAATTGATTTAAAATCTGAAGCTGAGCACCATTACATGCATTAATTTTCTTATGTCAGTTTATATTTTAAGGAAACAATCTTCCTCCAAGGTCAAAATTGCAGGTGTCCACTATATCTGCACAACATTTTTACGTGGGATCTGTGCATCCAAACTCAGGTCCATTTGTCTGTAAGGCAAAGGCTTTTAACCCTGGTGGCATTCAGGCCTCTACTATATCTACCTGATATTTTTACATGGAATCTGGAAACCCAAACTCAGGTCCTTTTTCTTGTGATATTGGAATTATAGGCCTCTACCATGTCTTCCACCCAACAGTTTTACGTGGGATCTAGGAATCCGAATTTAAATCCTTTTGCTTGTGAAGCAAAGGCTTTAGCCACGGAACCACCTCCCAGGTCCCCCCTCCCATCTCTTGAACATGCTTCTAGGTGGATCTGATTCCCTTGGAAGGTGGGGGTGGACTCTTGGCCAGGTGTTTGATAGATCCAGCTAGATTAGCTTAAAGGAGTTGACCATGATTCAAGCATTACCAGGGAAATGAGAAGTGGGGTTTTGCCAAGTCTCTATGAATGTGCTGAATTCTAAATCCTCAGCTTAATACTGCTAGAACTAGTGGAAACCTGTAAGAGAAAGGCCTGGTAGGAGGTCTTCTGGTCCTGGGAAATCCCTTGAAGGGATAGCGAGGCCCCGGCCTTCTTCTTCATTTCTGTCTCGCATCCAAGCTATAGGTGCAGCTTTACTCTGCATGCACTCCCTGTTACTATGCATTACCCCATCACAAGCCTAAAAGCACTGGGGTCTGTACTAAAAGCTTTAATGAACCAAAATATGTCTTTTTTCTTTATAAGTTGATTATTTCAGGTGATTGTTACAATATCAGAAAACCAATTAACATAGCTACTGTGTCCAAGATGTTGTTATCACAGCATGTAATCAACATGAAATTATTAATAAGATATCTTTGTGTAAAGTCCGCAGAACTTATTTGTATCTTATATTTAGAGCACATTTTATTTTGAATTAGTAGTATGCCAAGTGCTCAGTGATCACATGTGGATGAAAACTCCTGTGGGAGAGAGTGCAGGTCTAGAGCCTACCAGTGTTCAGTACATGCCTGCTCATTATGGTGCTAATGGCATGATGATGATGATGATGATGGCAATGACAATAATGATGGGAATACAGAAAAGTCTCAGAGGAACGGTTTTCTTTGGAGAGCTGTGGGGGAGATCTGCATGACCAGCCAAGCATACGGGTATTTGAAGCTTCGCTTACCTGATGTCACTAGAGACAGCAGGAAGATCTAAAGCACCCTGGCTGGACGAAGAATTGAGCTTGGAGTCAGGTGGACATCTGTGTGCTAGACTTCACGAGGAGAGTAGCAAGCAGGGCCAAGGGAGTAATAGGCTGTGGCAGGAGGGAGGTGGTGGGCACAGGCCTTGTTGGCTGACACCAGACAGCACACAAAGATGTCCTCTTCCCAGGATTTCCCGGTGCAAACGTGTGCATCTTAGTTTGTGCTGCTCTAACAGTATCTCAGAGTGGGTCACATAAACAATAGGAATTCATCTTCCATTGTTCTGAAGGCTGGGAATTCCAAGAGCAAGAATATATCTGCAGGTTTGATGTCTGGCGAGGGCTTGGTCCTTCGCACCCTCTTAGGACAGTCCTGCTCCCATCTGTGAAGAGTCCTCACGTAGGACTTAATCACTTTCTAAAGGTCACACCTCATGCCCTGTCACATTGCAGTTAAGTTTCAACCACAGCAGGATGGGAGAATCTTTTTAAATGTGACTATGATTATTCATTTTTATTAGACGTTTAGGGGATAGAACATGATAATTTGATGCACATATATAATGTATAATGATCAAATTAGATAATTAGCATTTCCATCTCCTTTGAATATTTCACATTTCTTTGCTTTGGGGAGCTCAAACTCTTCTCTTCATATTCTTTTATTATAGGCTACAGCCACCCTGATTGCTACAGGATATTAGAACTTACTCCATTATGACTTTTTTTGTGCCTATGTTTTGGTAGCTTCCTTCCTTCCTTCCTTCCTTCCTTCCTTCCTTCCTTCCTTCCTTCCTTCCTTCCTTCCTTCCTTCCTTCCTTCCTTCCTTCCTTCCTTCCTTCTTTCCTTCTTTCCTTCCTTCCTTCCTTCCTTCAGTTAATTTATAACATGTATGCTTTCCATTAGGGAAGCTGGAACTAGGGAGCTAGGTCATCTTCTGAAATGAGTTGTTCCCATGTTTCTGTGTAGGGAATTGTTTTTTTTAAAGTGACTTTCAGGATGTGAGAGCCATCTGGTTGAGGTACTTTCATGCATTGGTCGTCAGGAGTTTTTGTAGATCTGGATGGGTAAGCTAGGCTGGTCGTCATTGTATCACTGGTTATTTTAAGAGATTTTACAGAATTAATGAGTAGAGTCAAATGGATCTTCTCTTTTCATTTCTTTGTTCCCCTTCGTGTTCCCCATTCTAGCTACAGGATTGCTCACTCAAAGAAGAATACAACATTCCCCAGTAAAGGAGAGCTGTTCATCAATCTAGGAACAGTTGCTACAAACTCCTATATATGTGTAGGAGAACATAGGGCAGTGGAACTTCCAAGACTTCAATCACAAGTAAATAAGGTTCTGTACATGGCAGTTCACCTTTCTTTAAGAGGAAAAAAGTGACATTTACACATGTCATTCATTATTCACATTCATAACTAAGGCACAGTGCTTGGAAGAACAATCTATGCATATTTAAAAGTCCATTTTAATCTTACGAGGGTGAAATATGTGTTATGGGAGAATCTAATAAGACACCGACTACGGTGTCCAGAGCTAACACCACTTTCTTTCCTGGGTGCTGTTGTCTCTTGCCATCCTGAATCAGAAGGACAAAAGGGCAGTTCGCCAGAGGTTCTCAAGCTCTTTCCTTTGTGCTAATGGAGTGATCTGCTGGTGGGTTCTAACTCATTCTACACACAGTTCCCAAAGGCCTCCTGGGGATTAGTAAGCAGGCAGGAGCTTCCAATTCTGCAGTGCAGTGCATGAACCCAGCCTGCTCTTCAGGATAAGCCTTTGAACAAACATTTCGATTTCTGTAAGAAATGAAGCTGTCCAAACCCCAACTTCCAAGTCAGATCTGCAGGTAATGTCTTGTTGAAGACTTTGGGCTTACAAATGATTTGCTAGTCTTAGCTATTCTCAAGGCAAGTGAGGGAAGAAAGGGTCCCACAGAACTTTTTCCCCTGCGTTAAAAATACTGCTCACTTCAGAAAACATCAGCTGCTGTCTGACAACAGACAGACACTCACCATGAAAGCACAACTGTTCCTCTCAGACAATACTGGGATGAAATCTGGTCAACAAGAAAGATCGGTACAAGAATGTTCCCAAGTAGATCCGATATCTCTCCAAGAAAGTGTTAGTCCCCACTATAGCATTTCACAATTAAAGAAAGTGAGTCATCATTGTATCACTGATTATTTTAAGCCATTTTACAGAACTAATGAGTAGAATCACATGCGTCCTCTTTTTCATTTCTTCGTTCTATTCAAATATTTTTAAAAAGTTACAGACATATTCTGAATGAAATAAAATAGTAAAATACATTTAAAGATTCTTGCATGACTTCTCTATTCTTTTCTCTTTAAGTTTAAAGTACATTCTTATGCCTCATTTCATGCATTTTTTAACTTGCATACAGATGTACAGAACTTTAGATGAAGGATAGTATTGCCTTTGTGTAGCTTAAAATTTAAGCAGACGATAACTGCTGCTTTATATCTTGCACAAATTCTATAAATATAAATTCTAAAATTCTAAAAACATACAGGTATATTTTACATAGATTAATTCATACTGTATGTACCATTCTACTCTTTGTGTTTCACTTACTGCATCACAAATATCCTTTATATTCACTCATACCTTGTTCATTTTAACATTGTATGTATTTTATGTTAGTTGTAGCTTGACTTTTTAATCCCAGTTTCTTACTGATGAATCTTGTATTAACTTTTCCCTATTGCCATCATTTATATTACAAACATTGCTGGAGGCCCTTCTGTTCACTCATAAAAGAAATAGACCTACTAGGTCAAATCATGTGCATTTTGAATCAGATTGTCTATCTGCTCACATTTTTAAAATTTATTTATTATACCTGTGTGTGTGTGTGTGTGTGTGTGCATGTGTATGTGCCTGTGTGCCTGCCTGTGTGTGTGTGTGTGTGTGTGTGTGTGTGTGTGTTCCTGTGGAGGACCAAGAGCAACTTCGGAAATCATCCTGGAATGCGTCCACCTCCTTTTTGCCTCTCTCTGGGATTTCCCAAGCTCTGCCCACCAGGGCTGAAAGTGCAGGCTACCACCATTTCCACCTGCTTTTTTTTTTTTTTTTTTTTTTTTTTTTTTTTTAAGCATTGAGCCTGGGATCCAAACTCAGGACTTTCTGCTTTTGAGACAGAGCCTTAACCCCTGAGCCATGTCTCCAACCCTCTCCTCACATTTTTAATTACCAAATGACTTAACATTAGCCAAGCATGGGTGAAAAATGGCATTTTATTATTTGAATTTATAGCTTTTTAATGTGTATGATAGAAACTTTACCTTCGTTTGTTGACTTTCTTTTTAAATTTTATCAACTAAATCATAACACCACTTATATATTTTATTGTGTGTATAATATATGTACTTGCATTTTATGTGTGTGTGAACACAGACTCACCATGTGCTATGGTGCACATCTGGGGACAGAGGGCAACCTCAGGTGTGTCTCTCACTTTTGCACCTTGTTCGAGATCAGGTCTCTTCACTGCTGCTGCATAAACCAGACTTTCTGACCCACAAGCTTCTGGAGATTCTCAGATCTCCACCTCCCCCTTTCCATAGGGATTACAGAGACTACATGAGGTTTTTGGTGAGATCTGAGGCTTGAGTGGCATGTGCTGTCCCGGTTGAGACATTGTAGTCCCCAACACCACTTATTAATTAATCTTTCTTGCTTCACTTAGAAATGTTGCTTTTAATCATTTCTGTCCAACCTTCTGTTACTATTTATAGTTCTATAGATTAATAAGAATATGGTTTAATAGCTAATATGACTAGTTTCTTCAGGATTGTAGTTTTTAAGCAGTAGCTGAAGCTTTCAGATAGTTGTAGAGTGGAACAATTGGTTCTCACTGGAGCCGGTTCTAGCCAGATATTGTGGTATAGCACAAATAAAATCTTGGTGTGCTACAGAAAACATTTGAAGGTGGTGCTGTGAGTATAAAAGAATGAATATTTAAGTCATCTGGAGGAACAAATGGCCGAGGAAGCTTCCTAAAGAGGTTTTCTGTCGGGGCTGGAGAGGTGGCTCAGGGGTTACGCCTCTGCCTTGCAGGCAGGCGGAAGGTCCTGAGTTCAGATCCCAGATCCCACGTATAGACTGCCAGGCGGAAGCGGGGGCGGCCTGCGTTTCTGGTTCTGGTAGGGCGGAACCTGTGAATCCTGGGGCAGAAGGAGGTGGAGGCGTCCATGGAGGTTCGCGAATTCGTCCGTGGTTCTACACATACACAGACACAGACACACACACACACACACACACGTGCGTGTGCACATACACATGCATATGCACACAGTTGAATAAATAATAATTAAAAAAAAAGAGGTTTTCTGTCATCAGAGTGGTTTCCTTAAAGACTAGGGATGCAACCTTTCTTTGTATCAGAGAGTCCTTCAGCTTGGTTCTATTCTTGGGCGAGGTGGTTAAGAGGTCTTTATTTAGCAGCACAAGCTTCATCTCCTAATAGCAAGATGATTAACCAACCCCCCACGGCCCCAAGATGCCACCCAAGCTAGACCTGTGGGCGTTCCTTTGTTGAAAGACTCTGAGGGGACCTCATGTTTCAGTCACACAAGTGTACGGTTCAATTTTTTCTTTCTTATTCTGTCCTGAGTCCCCCTCATTCAAAAAGCTCTTCAATAACTACAGAACTAATACTGTTAATGATCTGCCTCACAAAATTGAGGCACAAAATTGAGGATTACTTGTCCCTGAAATGGTTCATGAGGGCACTAAAATATTATTAGGAGTGCTGGTTTAGTGCCTCAGAGCAAAAGAACCTGAATTTGGATTCCCCAGATCCACAGAAAATGTCTGCAATTCTGGCCCTGGAAGGCAGAATCTGGGAAGCCCCAAAGCAAAGCAATAAGGAGGTAGAACAATCCAGGATGATTCTTGATATCATTTTTGGTCCATCACAGGCAGTCATACTCAAGCGCCCTCTTGTGCACACACATATACACCCACCCATATCCAAATACATGTGCACGCATACATATACTCCATACACGCATGCATATGCTCCACACACACACACACACACACACACACACACACACACGAAAAAGAAAAAAAAAGAATATTGCAAGGAGACTGGATCAGAGAATGGTAAAGTTCCTTCCATTTTTGAAGAAATATCACAATACTAAGAACAATCTGATTGGAAGATTGGAGTCTTTGAGAATGAATATATTTGAGTCTCCATGATGTTTTGTAGTTAGAGTCTCAAGGGTAGTTTATATTATAGTTGAGATTTCAGCCCATGAGGTACTCTAGACAAAAAAAGTACAGCAGCTATCAGTGCTGTGTCCTCCCAGTCTGAAAGTGTAAGCCCCTCTCTTAGCCAGGTGGGGAGTAAGTGTAGCTTTGCGTGACATGTTAGATTTCCAGCATAGTGCCTATGGTGGGACATTTGCTCATCAGTCAAAACAGAATATATCCCCTTCTCACACATGCATTGTGTCCTGTTCTTAAAAAGTAGTGTAGTTCCTTTTCTATTACACTATGATAGAGCCTGGATAAATGTTGGCATGCATAGTAATCTAGTGTTGCCTCAAAAAACAAGCAAACGCTTAACTAAAACTAGCATTCCTGGGCTTCAAACAGTGTTAATGTCTCTGACACCTCAGCTCAAGCTTGCTATTTGGTAGTCAATGACCTTTCCGTGTGGGCTGGCTCCACAGAGTTCTTGGAATTGAACCAACTGCTTTCCCACAGTGCACTGGGGTGGCTCTGGACAGCTGAGCTTGCCCAGCTATTTGATGTCACCCTTCTATTTAGTCCATGGCAGATCTGAGCAGAGGAAAACAAAACAGTGGTAACTTTTAACTGTAAATATGATACAGCAATGAAAATGCTTGCTGGCTTCTCCACCTAATGGCTCCACAGCATCCAGGTTGGAGGCTAGAATGGGAGGCTGATCGCAGACTCCGTTTCTCCATGTCTCACTGAAGGCCTCAGAGACCTGGTGAGGTTGTCATGCACACCCTTGGTGTGAAAGCCTGTGTCTCGGCTGCTGACAAGCAGGAGAGGCTAATGAAGAGAGAGATGGGGAACAGAAGGGTTTAGTGCCTGGATGAAATGCTCAGCTGTCCTCAGAGAAAGAAGCAGGCATCTAGGACCCACAGCGCTTTGAGAACAGCAGTCTAGCTTCTGGTCAGAGTTGACAAGGCCTTGTTAGCTGGCATGTTCCCTAAGGCCTTTCTAGCTATCAATGTTAAGAGCCTGGTAAATTTTGCAGATCGTGAGACCAAAACCTTCCCCAGGAGGTCCTGTTTGGTCCACAGATAGGGCTTCTAGACATTTTCTTTGTAAAGTGTGTATCAGTTTTTCCACTCCCTAAATCTAATCCATGTTCCTTTGAGATGGGCTAAAGGCACCTTGGTCTATTTGTATTCCAAAGAGGGTTGGGAAGATGGCACAGTTTTGTAGGAGCAGAGGGCCTGTCACAAGCTGAAGTAAAGACCCAAACTTTTCAATTCAGAGTCAGCTTTTCTCCATCACTGTCATCGACAACCAGCCCAAACATGAATGGACTATTCATAACAAGTAAGGAGCCTACTGTTCCAGGAAACCAGGTAAAATGAGAATGGAAAATGCCATCTAACTTCCAAGCAACAACAACTTCAGGTGGAAATCAGGGTTGGGTCATTAAGGAGGAAGAGAAGAAAAGATCCTGGGAAGGCCGGAAGTTGACTCCCTCTGGGCAGGCTGTGTTGATCCACCTCCTCTATGCTTGCCTACGAAAAGTTGTCTGCTCTCTGTCCCACCTGGGAACCTACAGGCCCTACTCATCTGGTCCTGGTTGGAGCACCTGCCTGCCCCACCCCGCAACTTGGAGCCTCCCTCTTCTCCTGCCACTCTGTCCTCCTCTTGCCCAGGAAGTGCGAGTTCCATCATCTTCCTTATTGGAAACTTCCTGCCACAAGGACCAATTTTCATTTTACCTCAGTTCCTACTGCAATCTGGTTTTCCTCAGATACAGAGAGCATAGAATGCTAAATAACTGCTTTAAATTTCTCTCTCATGTAAAAATAAATGTAGAGATCAGCAGTAAAGCATCACCATGACCTAGGCCCCTCTTCTCTGCAAATTTCAACAAGTAGTATCCATTTTCAAGTCATCTCCTAGACCAGGACGGCTGCTGGAACTGCTATTCCCCTCCAAAGTTTGGATCTGGCATGACCCCAGAGGCCTATTGTTAAAGGGCTGCCCCCCGACCCCCCAGCACGTGGTGAAATTGAGAAGGGATGGCAAGTCTCTAGAGAGATCTTCCAGTCTCCAAAGCATGCTTTTAAGGGGTATGGCAGAACCCTGGACTGTTCCCTTTCTCTGTGAGATAAGTGGCTTTGCCCTGCTGCACAATCCCACTAGGGGTATAATGAAACAGGTTCATAGCAACAGAGTCCGTCAGTCATGAATTGAAACTTCCAGACACATCGAAACACTTCCATGGATTGAAAACTGTGAACCAAAAGAATCGTGTTCCACATTGATAGATACCAGCGATACCTTAATTTTCTGAAGACCACAATGCAAAGCTGTTTTATGGTTCATTTAAATTAGAAGTTTCCTCTACACAGTAAGGTATGCTGCCACTTTGGCACATCACAAACTATTGGGGACACAGCTTTTACTTTGCATCTACTGCCATAGAATAGCTAAAATAGGTCATATTCCTGAGATCATTAAGGTGGAACATTCTAAAGCAGAACAATGTTTCTAGTGCTTACTTAAAAATAAACCCAAGCCAGAAATAGTGGCTCACGCTGGTAATTCTAGTACTTGGGAGGCTGAAACAGGATTGCCATATATTTGAGGGCAGCCTTAGCTACAGCATGAGATTCTGTCTCAAACGTGAGCAAGTGAGTGAGCAAACAGAAAACCTGTTTATATATAATGTGAGAGGATTATGTGCCCTGCACTGTATGTATTAGAAGCTTGCATCAGAGCTGGGGTAACTGGGCTGGTAATTTAGCTCAGCAGGTCAGGCAAACACTTCCATGCTCGCAAACTAGGACACCTGAGTTTGACCCCCTAGAAGAACCACATGATAGAAGGAGAGAAATGGCCTCTGACCTCTGCCCATGTACTAATGCATCACAGCATGTTCTCACCTTCTCCTCTCTCACAAACAATAAAACACTATCTTTAAAAAAACTGGGGTAGGTTGGAGAGATGGCTCAGGGATTAATACTCTGCCTCCCAAACAGAAGGTTCTGAGTTCAGAGCACAGATCCCAGGCAGAAATAGTGGCAGCCTGCACTTCCAGTCCTAGTGGGTGGATCTGGGAAATCCCAGAAAGAAGCAAAAAAGAGGTAGAAACAATCCAGGATGATTCTCAAAGTCACCCTTGGGCCTCCACAAGGACATACAGTGCCCTCGACACACACACACACACACACACACACACACACACACACAAGTAGATAGATAGATAGATAGATAGATAGATAGATAGATAGATAGATAGATAGATAGATAGAGTTAAAAAATTTTTAAAGAAAACTGGGGTAACTGGCCCAAAGTTTGATTTTTCTAAACACACTTAGGAGCAAGTGCAGGAACTTTTGCCTGGCTCAAGAAGTGTTTTCATTCAGCTTGTCTTGAACTCTGTGTATGACGAACACCTACCTGCCTGTCTCCACAAGGAAACACATCAAATGCTGCACAGAGGACCCATCACACCCCTAAGCATTCCTTGCCGAGGTGAGTCCTGAGTCACAGTGTGAAGAAGATGTTACTGATAACAATGACACAACAGCGGCCTTTCTCTGTGTTTTCACCATGCGTCGGGTACAGTAATACATATAAGTGCACTATGTGGCCTAATGCTGACCGGGACTCTGTACAGGAAACTCTGCTTCTTTTAATCTCCACATTCCACAGAGGGAAACTGAGGAGACGCTAACTAACTTTCTAAAGACACACATTGAGCTCTCACTATCAGTTGCAAATATTTCCCAGTTCTTGGAAGGTTAGCAAGTCCTCCACCTCCCAGACAGGTTCAATGGAGGATCAGAGTCTGGGCCAGTGGAAGGGTTTCCCTTACTCATATTCTCTGGCTCTTTGATTCCCAAGGTCTTTGTTCAGTTTGGGTAAGATCCGCCTCCCTTGCAGGTTCTCGCACAGAATGCTGGGAAGGCTCAAACTTTAAAGACTGAAGCAGGAAGTCACTAAGTATCTGTCTGCGATTTGCTCTGTACTTCCGTACAAACAAAAGGAGAGGGGAGGAAAGGAGAAGGAGAAGGAGTGAAGGTAGCTGGAATGCAGGTGCAGGGGTCGAGGAGAGGTGGGACCCTTGGATTTCAAGCAGTGAGTTCTCTTGTTGTATTGCCTTCATTTTTCTCATTTCTAAAATATCTAGTGTATGCTGCTTGACACTTGATCCCGTAACTCAGTCATTCCAGGTTCTTCCTGGGTGTGATAGTTAAGCCCGGGTGTCAACTTGACACCCCTGGTATTAACTAAGATCAGCTGAGACCACACCTGGAAGGATCAACTGAGACCACCTGAAAGGATTATACCCGTCCTAAATTCTGTGGGAACTTCCATAGATCCCATGGTCCCAGTAATGGACCACAGAATATAGGTGGAGAGACATTCTAGGAATGCTAAGCTATGCGGAGGTCTGCTGTGACTTAGCCTGCCACTTGCTAGCCATACCATCTCTGCCTTAAAAGATCTATTTCCCCTTTGGAACTGTAAGTTGAATAAATCTCCTTTCTCCCATAAGTTGTTTGACTTTGGGTGCTCTCTCATAGCAATAGTAAAGAGTAACCGTTACACTGGGCCAGGACCTCTTTTATCACAAAGAGCAAAGTCCCAAGGTCCCTGCCTCAGAGGTCTGTGTTCCTGGTTTCATAGTAAGGCACAGGTGTCAACTTGACTGTTGTGGGTTTGAGCTCTGAGCACATTTGTGGAGAATTAGTGGTTGAGTTAGGCCCAGAGCAAACCTGAAGGAGATTGTCTAGCTGATGGGGAAGGCCCAGCCTATGGTGGGGTGGGATTAGGCCCTGGATCAATCACAGAGAGCTGGTTGAGAGAGTCGGCATCCTTCTGTTCACTTGGCCAGACATGCTGGTCTGGCAAGTAAGGATTGTCCATCTCAGCCATTATGTGGTGATGGTGTGGCCAGTTCCCTTGGTCCTGGTGTTGGTGCGTGCTCTCCCGTCAAGCTGGACCAAGAACTGTAACCAGTAACTGTAAGAGAGAATAAACCCTTGTTCCCTTAAGCTATTTGATTGTCATTACCAGCAGCCATGCATGCAGACTGCAACACTGGGAAAGAGCTATACCATTAAACCAAGAGACAAATTCATGTCCTGAGGTCAGATTTGGTGAGTACCTTGAAGGGCACCCAAGCAGGGCAGCGGATGGCGTGGTAACTGCAAGGTTAGAGCAGAGCTCTGGGGCAGGAAGGAGTACAGTGAGCCTGTGGGTGAAAGCCCTGGACAGCTGGGAAGCAGGAATGGAGCCCAGGGCTCCCAGCAACACAAGGGCACTGGGATGCAGTCACTGGTGAGGGAGGGCTTAAACAGGCAGGAAGCGGGCCAACGGGAGAAGAAAAGGTTCCAGTGGACATGTGAATCTTATTTCAGTTCTCAGAACTACATCCCAGGATGGATCAGGCACCACAGGAAAGACCCTTGTTCTTCCTCAGCTCTGGTGAGGAGAAGGAACAGGCGGTGGGCATGACAGGTTCCTTGAGGAGCATATAAAGTTAGAGACAGAAGACAACTGCCTGTCACAGTTTGTCTGCATGTTGTCAAGTTCATGACCAAAGGGAATGCTTCAAGCTTAAAGAGAAACGAGAGGCTTTATTCTGGCTTACAATTGTCCGGTTCCATCACTTACTCCAACTTGACAGGAGAATTCATCTAACACAAGGGGCCATGGGAACTGACCACACCATATCCACTGCTGAGAGAGGGACAATCTCAGCATGTCTGTCCAAGTATGCCAGAAAATGTCAAGTGCCTGAATCAGCCCCTTCCATCTTGTCTACGTGCCCATGGAAAATCTCACCCACCATGAATGGGGCCTTCCCCATCAATTAGACAGTCTCTTGCAGGCTTACTCTGGGCTTAACCACTAAGTTTTTACAACTGTACCCAGGGCTGAAGCCCTCAATTGATACCTGTAGCTAACTATCTCTGGGACCATCAGTGATGTAAGACTTCTCTTTGGCCAAACTTGTACAAAGTAGAAACACTGGAATCAACTGTCCTGTCTCCCCGCCACCCCCTTGCTCTCCCTGGAAGCCTAGAAAAGAGAGGGACATTGCTGGAGATGGGAACAGAGGGAATGGTAGGGTGAAACCCTCTTCCTAATTACTTCCTACTTACTTACTTTCTGCAAGTAATGGTGGCTGCTTGGCCATTCCTGAAAATTCTGCAGATGCAATTCGGTCCTCTTCCAGGGTTTATTTGTGTAGACCATACTGCTCCTAGTATACACTCCCTAATCAAACACCTCCTAACATCCACCTGACACTACTGCTTTCCTCCTCCTCCTCCTCCTTCCCATCACACTGAGTTTTCTCGGCCTAAGTCAAACACATGCCTGTCTTGGGTTCCTCTGCCTGGGATGATCTCCTTCAGCATTACCAGGCTCACTCTTTCACCAGAGTCTCCCTTGTGCGTTCAGATAACTGGTTGCTCCTGTTATAATCTTGACCCCTCTCTCACTAGCACATAAGCACAGGAGGACAGGGAGCTGGGCTGCTTATCGTCACCATGTTCTTGGTACTATGTATGGTTCCTAGCACACATCTGCCATTTCACACATACGTGCCGAAATACTGTTTTGTGATGTCCCTATCACAAGCTTATCAAATGCTACTTTGTGTTTGGCTTTTGGGATTTGCAATGCCTCCAAAATCAGGAATCATTTCGAACAGCAAATAGAGGAAAAGGGATCCTCAGTCTTGCAGATAGTACCCAAGAAGGCAGTTGGACGCCTTCTGCAAAGAGGACATATTGTCAGGATGTGCCTGGCCTCTGAACAGTGCTGGGAATGGGATCTGTATCAGGGATGCCATCAGTGATGGTGGTGACAGGGATCGGGATCTCATGCTTCCCTACACAGCCACGGGGTGCTCTGGCTGCAACACATTAGCTTGGAGATTTGACTGTGTGTTTGGTGTCCCTGTTTATGTGATGCAGTTAATGGTCACGAGGCAACCTCAGTACCTCTGAGTTCTCCTCATATGGTTGCTCTTTCTGTGCTGTGTGGATTACTCATAAGCAGAGTCACAAGGAAGGCTGCCCTCAGCAGCTTTTGCTCATAAAATCTTTCTGGCATGACTTACATTCATGTGAAGTGCATCTTTCAATACTTGCTAATCCAAAATTCATGAGCACATACATATTTTGAATATTTTAGTTTGTTTTATAAATAGTTCCTGAGCATATGCAATAACACATTAAAATAAAATTCAAAATCAGATTCTGCCTTGCTTTTCTAGAGAACAATCCCAGTGTCTATAAAAGGATGTGTCTATAAAAGTGTGATTCTGTGGTCAGCTTCTAATGACATTACCCCAAGGAAACTTCTTACAATCACTAGGGTCCAAAGACCAGAGTTATAATACCTCTGAGCAAGAATATTTTAAAATGTCAAAAAATGAAATGCTTATGTGAGGTTTATATTAATAGTTGAAGCTATTAAATTAGCCACCAATTTAAACGATGGCCATATTGCTTGGTAAGTACATGGTCCCCAGTGATGATTCAGAGAAGGAAGACCTCGGAGTAACTGATTGTGGTATCGCAGTTTGCCTGCATGCTTCCGATAAATTCATGACCAAAAAGCTTAGGCGAACAAGGGGCGGGGGTGGTACCCTTAAAATTCCGGTTACAGTTCTTGCTCTGGCTTGGCAGGAGATATCCAAGCAGCACTGGGAGCTGAGGGAACTGGCCATTGCTGAGAGAGGGGCAAACTTCTTCACCTGCCAGACTGAGTGTCTGCCAAAAAGTATTCTGAAGATCGCCAAACTTGATTAAACCTGCTCTTCCAACCTTGTCTTCTTCCTGTTCAGACAATAGTCCCGCCCACTGTGAGCTGGGTCTTCCCACATCAGTCTCCTGGCTTGCTCCAGGATTGCCTTAGCTACTAATTCTTCTCAGATGTAGTCTGAGACACCTATATATCTAATCAGTATATGTGGCATCTAAAAGGACTTGTGTCCGAAAGTACACATCCAGATAGGCCAGAGTCCACCTGCTGATTCAGTCTACAGAGGACGTGACTTTTGACCACTGGCAAGCAGGGTTTTCAGTGGGGTCAGTCTAGAAGTGGCAGGATGCATTTCTCTTTGGTGACTGACTTATGCTAGCTGCCCTGAGAACTTGACTTTTGAGATCTTTTTTTTTTTTTTTCAGGTAAAATGAGAAACAGATGCTGACCATTGTCCCTTCCTTTCCATCGGATGCTCTTGGCGACTGTCTGTGGCCAACTGAACAGTTCTCATGTTCAAGTCAAGATGACTTTGTTGGAAACGACTTCATTGGCATTTAAAGATTGATAAGAAAATACCACCTTTTGAAGAATTTTTCATGTGTGATACTTTTGAAAGATATACATGCTAATAACTCTGATTTTGTTCTATGGTCCCTTCATCTTTCATTTTATCTTATCTTTATCTTTTTGTGTTATCTTAACTGACTGTTTAATGATAACATTGCTATTTTCAGTTATGCAGTTAATATAGAGTACAAGGCATTGGTACATCAAATCAAATAGTTTTGGTACCATTATACTGTGTGTGTGTATGTGTATGTGTACGTGCTTGTGTGCACACACAGGCACACCCATGTGTGTAAAGCATATGGAAAGAAGAATCACTGGATTACATCCTTCACTAACTCAATTGTGAACATAATATTGAAGTGATATTCATTTTTATCGTAAAGATTATTGTTTTCAGGTGAAGCACTGAAGCAAGTTATTTGTCTCATGCTTTAAAAAGACAGCAAAGAAGCTGGCCTGGTAACACAAGCCTGTAATCCCTAGGTACTCACAGTTCTGAGGCAGGAGGATCAAAAGTTCAAAGCCATTGCTTCTTGGCCTTTGGGGCTAGAAGTTCAGAACCAGGTTGGGCAACTCAACAAGACTGTGTCTCAAAAGAAAAAAAAAAAAAAAAAAAAACCGGGCTGGGACTATATCAGTGGTTGAGTGCTTATCTACCATGTGAGAAGCCCTGAGTTCAGTCTCAAGCTTCCAACACACACACACACACACACACACACACACACACACACACACACACACACAAACACACACGATCCAAAGGTCAAGGGAGCAACTGAAATGCTCAGAGGTGAGATCAGAGATGAAAGCCATGTGGCCAACCCAGGGTCTCAAATTCCACAGGCTTGTCCAGATCCATTTCCTGCTGCCCTGATTCCGAACATCGCATACGTATGATGATGGGAAGTAGCTCAGTATGAAAGGGCTACAGGGTTACAGGCCAAAGCGGATGCAGGCTGGATGAATTCACTCATCCTTAGCGCTCCCTTCATTTGCCAAAGCCTGCACGCTGGAGCAATTCCTATGTGCTGAGCTACAAACGACTCTGGTCCTGCTCACAGCTAATGAAAAGAACAAACACAGTTCAAGGCAGGGGACCTTATTCTGTCAGATGCCAGGACCATCCACCAGAAGCAGCATCACCTCGGTATTCAGGGCCAGGGCTGCTGTAGCAAAATATAACAAAGCACATGGCTTGCACAGCAGCTTAAACACGAAGGGTTTGCACGCCTCTCTGAGACACTGATGAGAGCTAATGTGAATGGCAGGGGAAGATGCTTTCTTCAGTGGTGTACCCACTGACATATGATCCATGCTCCAGCAAGTGCGCAGGCCCATCCCATCAAAGCAACCCAGAAGAAACTCAGTAGATCACACATGCAAAAAGACAGGAAAATGGAAGGGAGACTGGCAAGGGAGAAGAGTTATAATGGGGAGAGGAAGTGGGGATGGGCTTAGGGATTAAGGTGTGAGCATGTCATAAATTAACTGTATTCATGCATGAGACAAAAAATGAAGGGTACAGCAGGGTCAATCTAACTCACTGAAGCACAGGAATCCTTCCTTATCTCTTCATCCTTCTGAGATGCTCTTGTCATTCTGATCTCTCCTCCTCATTACTACACGACTGTCTTCACCCTTGTCTCCATGTCTTCATGTGATGATCTTTACTCTGGGTTTTCTCTCACTATTCATTCATTCATTCATTCATTCATTCATTCATTCATTCATTTATCTATCTGTCTATTTATTACATGTGTGTCTATGTATGTGTCTGTGATTGCTCTACCTCCTTTTTGCTTTGCTCTGGAGTTTCCCAGGTTCTGCCTTCCAAGATCGGAAGACCAGGCTGCCGCCATTTCCTCCTGACATTTTTATGTGGGTTCAGGAATCCAAACTCAGGACCTTCTGCTTGTGATGCAGAGGCTTAACCCCTGAGCCATCTCTCCGACCCTACTCTGGCTCTTTTAAGGACATCTGCCGGAGGGTGGGCATGCTGCTGTCCCACTATGGGTGAGTGCTCTTCTCAGTAGTGAACTCACAAACAACACAACACTGTGCTCAACGCCTTAGCCTGTGCACTCTCAAGAAGGCCGCCGGCCCCAAATGATTTCCTGAATGCTGCAATGTTCTGAGGCGGTGTGATGGCTCTATTCCCCACGTGATGCAGAGAAATGAGCGCCCAGCAATCACGGAGCATCCTTCTGAGGCAGATATAGCTGTTGTTTCCCGTTAGGCTGCTAAGGCTCAAAGCAGGTAGATGGTTTGCATGAGATATGCGCTTGACAACTTTTCTGAGCCAGGCAACTCACCCCAAAGTGCCCTGATCCCAGGGACAAGACCTTCTCCCCAGATGGAATGAGAGAGTTGGCAAGACCTTGGCCCCCTTGACCTGGAAAAACATTACAGATGTGTGTCTGACGAGACAGGTCAGTGCAGAAGGTGCCTGCTCACAAAATATCACAGACTGGGTAGCTAATGAACAAAAGAAATTTAATTCTCATTGTTCTGGAGATGGGGCTCTCCAAGATCAAGGTGCCAAGAGACTTGGTGTCTGCTGAGGACTCACATCCTGAGTCACAGATGGTCATCTTTTTGATGCGGCTTCACAGAGCAAAAAGGACACAGGACTCTTGCAGGCGTCTTTTATAAATTCTGTTTCACAAAAACCAAAACCAAAAGCCTAGGGTGCGGCACCAAGACTCTACATTTCTAAGCTTCCAGGTGATCCCAGTTGCCCCTCTGGTCCTAGGATTTGGATGTGAGTTCTAGGACGTATCTACTTATGGATTGACTGAAAAGAGGAGGTGATCTGGTCATTCAAATAGCCTTTTGAGGTACAAAGCATCATGGAGATGAGAGATTTGCTTATAACCATGTCCCCTAATAGTGCTCTCTGGTTTTGAGAATGTTCCTTGCTTGTAGGGGACCATGTTACAGCAGAGAAAATAGTCCACCATCAAGGACTGCAAGTAAGCAATGAGACATCTGATTAAGTTCACAGACTTTCCTTCCTGATCATTTACAACTGATGGGGTATGATCTCACCAGAAGGGGAGGGCATATAGTCTGGCAGATAAAAATAACCATTTTGCAAATGGGTGATTGACCCCTCCCTCACTGCGGTTTCCTACTTTTATTCTATCTACCTTTGAATATACTCTTATAACAAGACTCTAGTTTAACAGGTTTTTATCTCTGGCCAGGGTGTGACATCCAATATCCATCAGGATAGAGGGAAGGGCATTGCAGGAGCAGCAAAACTGAAAAAAAAAAAATCAACAAACCATAGTCCAGAACTTCAGAGACTCTATATCAACCACCTGGAACTAGGCCAGCCTAATCTCTCTCCATCCTGAAGCTCAGGGAAATTTGCAGAAGAGGGAGCGGTAAGATTGAAAGAGCACAAGGATGGGAGGAGCAACGATATGCAAGATACTCCACACAAGTTAGGGCCGAAGCAATCATAATTGGACTTTGCATGACCTGCGTAATGTCCAACACACTATTGACCTCACAAAGCCTAGCATTTGCTAAAGGCACTAGGATCCTTGGAGGCAAGGGATCGACAGCCACAGTAGTGTTCTATGCTTAAGGGGAACACAGGAAAGAGTTTTGGGAAATGCCACTGGGTCCTTTCACCTCATCGGAGAGGAGGACCCAGAGGAGAGTTTGGCATGCACATTAAAGGATGCTCCAGGAATGGGAGGGGGAGGTACTGGAGGATGGGGAGAGAGGGGGATGGGAGGAGAGCACAGGGGAGTGGGAGGTTGGAGGGAGGGAGGGGACCAGTGTACCTGTTAAGTTTGTATGAGTGGAAATAAAAAAAAGAGAGAATGTTCCTTGTTTGTGCTGTGAAGTGGCTATAGGATGGGTCTATGTTACAGTGGCTTTGTCCAGATGTCAAGAGAAGGGCCAAAGTAAAAGGGACTGAGACTGTGGCTCGGTGATAGAACATTTGTCTATCATATACAAGGCTCTAGATTCAATTCCCATGTGCAAAAATATAAAATAAAATACAACCAGGCAGCAGCTGGGTGTAGTGTTATACACCTGCAATCCCAGTCCTCAGGAGGCAGAGACAGGAAAACCTAGCTTGAGGCCTGCTCCACAGAGACTGTCTCAAAAAAAAAGTAGAGGCAATTCCAAAAGAAAAGGCAGGTTGTACAGGCAAGAGAAGGAAGTTTTTCAGCGCTAGAGAACAATGGGGAAAAGAATCAGTGCAGTACACATACCTCGTATTATCTCGTCCAATGTGGGTGGGAACTGGAGTGTATACACATGATTCTCAGTCATCATTACTGATTGACAGGTGAAGTGAGTTAATTTCTTGACCCTTCTGGTCCTGCATTCATTGCACAGTACTCCCTCCTTTGGCCCCAAGGAGAGAGCTGCAGGCACAGAGATGTAAATACTGGCTTTAGAGGACAAGGAGGAGATTGTATACAAATAAAGTAATGGTCCCTGGCAAGTCTCCTGATCTGTGTGTATGGTGACATGGTAAAATAACGAAAGGCTTGGGACTTGGCCAGCCCTCACTAAGGTACACCTAGAGAAACAGGAAGCCAGTAAGGTGAATTGAAGTGGGTGAAAAGGAAAGATTACTTTTATATTTGTAAGATGTCTGGTATTTAGCCTTTGCAAACAATTCATCTTATAGTCAATCATCTTTACTTGTGGGAGGTTTCTTTGTGTTTTTGTTTTGTGGTTGTTTGTCGTATCTGCTGTTAACTTTACAAGAAACAGAAGAATGATCCAAACTACTAATGGGGTCCTGTGCTTTGCTTTGGCTCTTCATTTCAGAAATACACTTCTAATTTAGTATTCAGTAACTTCTCACTATTGCTTTTTCTCAGTATTTTTCCTTTGGGGCTTACTTTTTTTTTCTTTCTTTCCACTCATACAAACATAACAGGTACACCGGTCCCCCGCCAACCCCCTATACCCTTGTGCTCCCCTTCCCTCCCCCTTTCCTCCCCATCCCCCAGTGCCTGCCCTTCCCATCCCCAGAGCATCCTTTAATGTGCATGCCAAACTCTCCTCTGGGTCCTCCTCTCCGATGAAGTGCAAGGACCCAGTGGCATTTCCCAAAACCCTTTCCTGTGTTCCCCTTAAGCATAGAACACTACTGTGGCTGCCAATCCCTTGCCTCCAAGGATCCTAGTGCCTTTAGCAAATGCTAGGCTTTGTGAGGTCAATAGTGTGGACATTGAGCAGGGCATGTAAAGTCCAAATATGATTGCTTCGGCCCTAACTTGTGTGGAGTATCTTGCATATCATGACTTCTCCCATCCTTGTGCTCTTACAATCTTACCGCCCCCTCTTCTGCAAATTTCCCTGAGCTTCAGGATGGGGAGAGATTAGGCTGGCCTAGTTCCAGGTGATTGATATAGAGTCCCTGATGTTCTGGATTATGGTTTGTTGATTTTTTTTCCAGTTTTGCTGCTCCTGCAATGCCCTTGGCTCCACCCTGATGGGTATTGGATGTCACCCCCTGGCCAGAGATAAAAACCTGTTAAACTAGAGTCTTGTTATAAGAGTATATTCAAAGGTATGTGTAATAAAAGTAGGAAACCGTGGTGAGCGAGGGGTCAATCACTCATCTGCGAAATCGTTACTTTCTATCTGATTTGGGGCTTACTTTGAAAATTGTCTTAGTTAGTTTGGATTGCTATTCTGAGATACCCTAAACTCAGTGGCTCAGACAACAAAAACTTATTTCTCCCAATCTGGAGGTAGAATCCAAGATCTGTGAGTTTGCAAGTTCTTACTTATAAACTTACATGTTATTACATGATAAAATAAGTAGGTTCAAGATTCTTTCTTGCCTACATACACTGACCTTATCACAAGGGTCCCATTCTAATGAGCCCATCTAAAACAAATCACTCCTGAAACCTCACCAAATATCAGTCCACTAGGGGTTAATATTTGAAAATATGAATTTGGGAGTATAATGGTTCTCTTGTTAACATGACTGGATTTAGAATCACCATGGATGCAAACACACTTCCGAGTGTGTTTATCAAGGTGTTTCCCGAAAGGTTACACTGACCAGGGAAAAACCACACTGAATATAGGTGACACTATTCCTTAGGCTTAGGGCCCAGATGGAATAGAAGAGAGAAAGAAAGCTGAGCACCAGCATCCATCACTCTCTGCTTTCTGGCTGCGGACGCAATGTGGGCCACTGCCTCACACTCCTGCTGCCATATCTTCCTTGTCATGTTGGACTGTATCACCTGTAACCATGAGTGATAACAAACCCTTTCTCTCTTAAAATGCTTCTTGGTAGACACTTTAATCACAGCAACAAGAAAATATACAGAATGGCGCAAGTAGTCATAGCAAACATCCTTACCAGAAAGTCGCATTTTCCTGGGCATCTAAGGTAGATTTTCCTTTTAATCTTGGCTCCTCCTAGTTGCTTTGACCTCAGATTCATTTTTTATACATTTTTTATTATTATTTCAGCTCATACAAACTTAATAGGTACACCAGTTCCCTCCCTCTCTCCTCCTCCCCCCGAACCCCCTACTCTCTCTCCCCTCACCCCTCCCTTCCCATCCCCCAGTGCCTCCCGCCCCAGTTCCCAGAGAGTTCTTTCTTGTGCATGCCTGACTCTCCTCTGGGCCCTCCTCTCCCATGACATACAAGGACCCAGTGGCATTTCCCTGAACCCTTTCCCGTGTTCCCCTTAAGCATAGGAACACTACTGTGGCTGCCAATCCCTTGCCTCCAAGGATCTTGGTGCCTTTAGCAGATGCTAGACTTTGTGAGGTTGGACATTGCGCAGGGCATCCAATTATGATTGCTTCGGCCCTAACTTGTGTGGAGTATCTTGCAAATCATTGCTCCTCCCATCCTTTTGCTCTTACACTCTTACCGCCCCCTCTTCTGCAAATTTCCCTGAGCTGCAGGATAGGGAGAGATTATTCTGGCCTAGTTCTAGGTGGTTGATATGGAGTCTCTGAAGTTCTGGATTGTGGTTTGTTGATTTTCTTTTGCAGTTTTGCTGCTCCTGCAATGCCCTTCACTCCATCCTGCTGGGCACTGTATGTCACCCCTTGCAGTCCTTGATGGAGGCCTATTTTCTCTACTGTAACATGGTTACTTCTCTCCTTGTTTCTGGTGTGGCCCTCCAACCCCATCCCTCCTGTTCATAATCCTTGCAATTACTATAGGTAATACATAGATTTACCTATGAGTGTCTCAAGGTGGGCTGGGTGGGTTTGGTACTAGGAGCCACCTATTAGGGAGTACATACGGCGCTTAATTTTCTGGGTTTGGGATACTTCACTTAATATAATTGTTTCTGATAACATCTATTTCCCTGCAAATTCCAGTAATTCATCATTTTTGATGGCTAAGTAGTACTCCATTATATAGATGTACCACAGTTTCCTTATCCATTCATCAACTGTTGGACATTTGGGCTGATTCCATGACTTTGCTATTGTAAACAGTGCTGCTATGAACATAGTTGTGCTTGTGCTATCGAGGTGAACCTCTGCTGTATGGGGGCTTATTCCCAAAAGTGGAATAGCAGGGTCATATGGCATTTCAATCTTTAATTTCTTTAAGAACTCAGATTCATTTTTTGCCTGGTTGGAATGATATTCCTTTTGCCATCACTGGGAGTTTAAAGCAAAATGATGAGAAAACCAAGTGTTCCTGACACCTGCTAAGCTTCTAGGATGATTGAATGGGGCACGCCTATAGCTAATCAAGAAATGTACTCATTATATTGAAAGGTCTTTTGTAAAAATGAAGGGAAACCAAGTTTTCAGGTAAAAAGTCACTATTAGTCCCAGTGACTCTCAGTGTGGCTCTCAAGTCCATTGACAGTTTCTCTGAAATACTTTCCTGTCCAGAGAAAATTTCAGCAAACGTATTTACAACAATAAAAGTCAGGACTATATATTTCTCAAATAAAATATATATTATCATTTTGTTAAAAGACAACATAAAATATTTTTTTCTTGGAGGTCAAATTGGCCTTACTTGAAAGTTACCAAGTGTCAATCTCCAGCTATAAATTCATCCTGAGACCTGAGATACAGAACATCTATTTATGGAGGATTAGCTGTGGTGTCTGTCACTCAGCAGCCTAAGAGCTGCGGAGAGGTCAAGTTTGAAGTGAACCTCTGCCATGGGAAGATATGTAATACCGTGACAGAGCAGAAGGGGATATGCGGCTCACTCATTTCACAGATGAGAAAAATGAGTCCCAAGCAGGAGAGACTTCCAAGGGCAACTGATGTTAACTAAATGACATGAAGATCAGAGATGGAGAAGGCGGGAAGCTGAGCCTCCTGTCCAGGCTTGGTATGTCTTTGGTTCTGTGCCTATCCAGAGGATGTGGGTTCAGACCAGGGTAGCTCTGTCATGGCCACTCATGGTGAAGATCTACTAAGCATCTACTACAGGATGTTACCTGTGCTGCAATAGGGTGTTTTTCAGACACGCAAGGTGACACACTTTAGTTGTGATCTGGAGGCTCAGCTTTCTGGAGACAGTATAACTACTGTTGTAACAATGCATAACAATAGTGACCAAATGAATTAGATGTTCAAGTTCTGACATGTGAGTTGGGCATTTAGAAAGCACTCATTACTTCTTAAAGAGGATTAGTAACTACTGAAAAAATATTTTTTGCTCTGTGTGTGTGTGTGTGTGTGTGTGTACACTTTAGTGTGTGTGCCTGACAAGGTCCAAAGGTGACATCAAGAATTGTCCTGGATTGCTCAGCCAACTTAACTGCTTTGCTCTTAGGCTTCCCAGGCTCTGCCTTCCAGGACCAGAATTATAGGCCACTGTCATATCCATTAGCATTTTTGGGGGGGATCTGCAGATCTGAGCTCAGGTCTTTTTGCTTGCAAGGCAAAAGCTTTAACCACTGAGCCATCTCCCCGGCCCTTTAATCTACTTTTGTGAAAAGAAAAAGGAACTAATTAAATGCAAGAAGGTAGATGATACAGAGGCCTTCAGGGAATAAGCTGGGGAAAGTTGATGGGGGGGGGGAATCTAGGGAGCTCCCTGCCCAGTAAGAGGAAGTAACTAGATCCATACTTAACAGAGAGCCAAGGAAAACTGTATGTCACTCAGTAGCATACAATTCAAAGACAGAAAACCAAGAGGGAGGAAGAGAAACAAAAGCTGTATATAATGGAGGAGAGACTCCAGGAAAACACTGTGTTCAGTACTCAATCCAAGCAGTGACATTTCATCTTAAAAAGACCCAGCTTGTCAACCCTGATCCTCCACGAACTAACTTTACTCCCGGGAAGCTCAGAGCAAGAATCACGGGACTGTTTGCTGAAATGTGGACAGTAGAACACTTCTTGACTGGGGAAGAAACTACATCACAGCCACTCAATGAAATCAATAGCATTTTCATTTCACAACTTGTCGCTGCAGTAAAGGTACTTGTCTGTCTGCATGCTCAGTGAGTTCTGTCCATCTTTATCAACTTGCTCAGGAAATAGACACGCCCACTATAGGCTGAGTCTTTCCATATCAATTGCAAAATCAAGACAATTTCCTACAAGCTTCCCCAGAAACTTGTCTAAATTAGATAATCCCTCATAGTTGTTCCAGTCGTCACCCTGACATTCAAAGTTAACCATCACATTTTGTCAGAGTCTGCAGGGAAACGTAGACATAAGTTCCAAGTGGTGCACTTGACATCGGAAAGATCATCAAATTCGAACCCAGCTTTCACAAACTGACCCTTAAAGATTACCCAGAGGTGTGACCTGGCAAAGGGTCACTTAAAAGGAGAAATCAACACTTACGACCTAACCCCCGAAGGGCCCAGGAGTATGACCAGCATCACTGATCAGATCCATGAAATATTGTCCACTGATGGAGACCAGTGAGGTGTGACTTGACCTCACAGGGCACCACTTAGGGGCCGTGATAGGCATCTGGGAGCCTGGCAAGAAACGCTGAGAAGACCAAGAGTGCAACTAGCAGTGAGATGAGACCTCATCCAGTTTCTATGCCACAGTCTAGTGCTAGTGCCTCCTCCTCTGCTCTTTTTCATTAATATGTCAGTACAGCAGGCCAGCTGTGTCTTACTATACTTTCTATCTCTTTTTTCTCTCCTTTCTTCTTCTTTTTTTCTCTTTACTCTGCTTTTCCTTTTGATGTTCTTTCCCAAAATGCACAGGCTAGCCCTGGCTTGTATGGTCTCTGTATCTCAGCCTCCTGAGATCCAGGGCTCTTTTAGGTATCCGATTGCATTTCCTTAGCTCTCTCTGTGATAATTATATATAAGTGTCAACTTAAAAATCAAAGGGTGAACTCTGAGCATGTTTGTGAAGAATTAGTAGTTAAGACAAGTCCTGAGCAAGCTGATGAAAGGAGACCCAGCCCACAGTGGATGGGGCTATTCCCTGGGCAGGCGGACAGCTGGTTCAGTACCTTGACATATCTCTGCAAACTTTTTTCAGACTTACAGTCTGGTAAGAGAAGATTGCTCCTCTTTCCACAATCCCTGTGGATATGGTGTGGCATATGGTGTTGGTATAAACTCTCTTACCAAACTGCACTATGAGCTATAACAGAGAATCGGAGAATAATAAGCAAGAATAAAACCGCTTTGTTCCCCTAAGCTATTCGGTCATGAATTTATTAGCAATATGCAGGCAAACTGCAATACTCTCTTTTGATTCTATCTTAAGCCAAGACCACCTCACTTACATTTATTCCTCACTTATATTCCCTTTTCTTCCATTATATTTCCTCTATGAACTCAACATTAATTGTAAGTCTTACTCTGCTTTTTTCTTTCCATCCAGATCCACAGCAGCTGTTATCTTAGTACATACCATACTGTCAGTGTTCCTTTACTTCCTAAAATGATTGAAGCTTGAGAAATGCTTGCTTTTTATTTGGCTGTTATTGCTCATAGTGGGTGATGGTTGCTTTTGAAGACAATCTTCCATTTTTGGGAGAGTAGTAAGATCTGAGTCTGGCATCTGGAATACCAGTCTTGTAAAGAAAAATGACATCTTCACCCCACACAGCCTAACTCCTGAACATTCTAAGAACTTCACTAAAAGAATAATGGTGATCAAACAACTGAGCTTAAATACACAAGTCTCAACAAAAACATTAGAAACCTGAAAAGCCAAGAATACACGACTCCTCCAAAAGTTACTAATCCCACAGCAAAGACTTCTGACTTGAATGAATTAGATTATCTCAAAGAATTCAGAAACAATGGTTATAAGTTTGCTTCAAGGACACAAAGTCCTGAATGTATTCTAAATGAACACACACAACTGAATGAAATAGTAAAGTCAATTCAGAATGCAGAAGTAGAATCCAGTAAGGAAAAAAAAATACTGAAAAAGAAACTTTCTTAGTTACTTTTCTGCTGCTGGAATAAAATATCCTGACAAAAACAATTTCAGAGAAAAGGGTTTGTTCCAGATTACAGTTCCAGAGGAATACAGTCCATGGTAGAGAAGGCAGGGTAGCAGGATCAGGAAGCTGGCCCACAGTGCATTTGTACTCAGGAGGCTGAGAATGAACAGAATGTGGGGCTGGCCTAGAAAACCTCAAAATAGCTCTATTGCTAAAAAGGATCTACAGATTCAGTGACATTCCCATCAATGGATTTTTTTTAGCCATAAAGAAGCATGAAGCTGTATTATTTCAGGAAAATGGATGTAACCAGAGATAGTCTTATTGTCCATGAAGTAACTCAGGGCATAATAAGGACTGAGAATAGAATGAGGGGCAAGAAAAGGAGGGCGAGAAATATTCAGGGAACATGTTCAACATATTATGTATACTTATATGTAAATGTCATTATGCCACACAGAATTATGCACAATGAATATATAAATGAAATTAAAATCACCCAAAAGGAACTAGTCAGTACATTTTTGTTTAATGATGATTTAACTGGCTTACTGTACAGTTAAAGGACTTCCATAGTCTTGTCTTGCTTATTAGAATAAATGTGACAACTCCCTCCATCAAGAGAAACTTATGAACACTGATAATATTATATCATTTTAAAAATTGACAGCAGGCTCTGGTGGTTTATGTCTGTATGGTTTAATCCCAGAACTTGGGAAGTTAAGGCAAGAGTTTAAGGCTAGCCTGGGATACGTAATGTGCTGCAGCTTGGTCTACAGAGGAAAACCCTGCCTCAAAAAAAGTCAAAGTGAAGAAGAAATTAATCCCAAATTGAGAGGGGTAGATTCCTATAGGCAGGAAAAACAGAAGAAATTAAGCAAGGCACATGTAGGTGGTGCGTGCCTATAATCCCAGCACTCAGAAAGTAGAGAAAAAAGGATGAAGAGTTCATAGTCATCCTTGGCTATACAACTAGCTTGAGACTAACTGGGCTACATGAGATTCTGCCTCAAAAAAATTGTGATCTGAGCTAGAAATACCTTTTAAATTCTCAATTTGGTGGTTGCTTCTGTCTTCAGATTGCCTGTTTAACTGGATACAGGTAAATTAGAATTTTCAAATATTAGAACTTTTTCGATGACACTATAAGGTTTTAATGTATCCAAACTGACACCAGGAAAAATCAGTGTTATAAAAACTAGGCTCAAACATATGAGTGCACGTGTGTGCAAATATATATGCATATATTTTGTGTGTGAGGAACAAGGACTGCGAGTACTGCCTATGCACTTAGTCACAAGCTGATGGGTAGATTTCCACAGGCGGGGACAACAGAGAGGGAGAACAGAGGAAATTAAGCAAGGCCACATGCCTTGAGAGAGGCAGCTTGTATACTGGGAGAGCTGACCTGAAGCCTATACCACATTCAGCATATAGGCAATTTACCAGGAGGTCTGCCGTGGGACTTTCAAACCTGGCCCCACCAGGAACCACCAATAGGAAACCAATAGGAAGTTTCCATTTCCAATTCCTTAAAAGTCCACAAAAGGTTCAGAGTCTTCAGAGTGATTCTTGGAGTTGTCTTGACTTCCATCTCACTCTCTGAACAGCCAGAGATTTCTTCTTGTTCCCCCTCATTCTCCCAAGCTATCAGGTATCCTATCTTTTTCTCAATAAATCTTATTGAAAGCTTTCGGTCATGTCCTAACGTCGTTCTTCAAATTTAGGATGCAAGGACCTGGATTTAAAATCAGTAACAGGGCTGGAGAAATGGCTCAGGGGTTAAGACTCTATCTCACAAGCAGAAGATCCTGAGTTCAGATCCCAGGTCCCACGTAAAAAACACTGGGCAGAAAATGGGCTACTACGGCTGTAGCCTGCACCTTCAGCTCTGGTGGGCAGAATCTGGGAAATCCCACAGCAAAGCAAAAGGAGGTAGAAGCAGTCCAGGATGATTCCCAAAGTCACCATTAGTCCTCCACAGGGACGCAAATTCCCCTCTGATACATACACACACAAGTTAAAAAAAAAAGGTAACAAAGTCCACACAAAAAAACAACTGTGCCTGTTTTTCTTTATACCTCATATTGAAAACTTGGAGATATGCAAAGCTGTGATAGATTCCTATCAGTGCTGTAAATAGTAGATAATGGGTTGTGAGGCAGAAAATGAGAAGCAAAATACAAGGAACTCTTGGCTATTCTGATTTGAAGGCAATGTTCAAGGAGACATTTGACTTCAAGAAAGAGCTCACTGAAGAGAGAAGCTTCAGTCTAAGCCCCACAAGAAACCAGGCACAGGCGAAGAGGAAACTAGAGTGTGTTAAAGGGAACAATATTTTCAAACACTTCCTTTGTCTTCCAGGTTTATGTGTTTTTCATGACTTTGGGAACCGGAGGGGGAGGTGGGAGAACCGAGAAGGAAAAAGGGCAGCATTGGCAGCAGGCACCGTGTTCAGTGCTTGGAGTGACAGACACTTGGAACTTGAACTTCCTTGGAGAGCAATTTTCAGCATTAGCAGAGCTTTGCACTCACACCTGTCTTCCTGCTGTGTTACTGAATCTGTGTGTTTCACAGTTGAATATGCTTAATTGCCTACTGTATAATGTGTTTTGAATATATTTCTACTTCGCTAATGTCTGACTGACTCAGAGCTCCACATGTTGTAGAACAGCATAGCAGCTCAACAATGTCAGAGGCGACCTTTCTTGCTTGCTTGCTTGAGTGAGTGTGAGGGCTGCGCATTATGGTGGCTGCCCTTTCTCAGCTAGCCCTACTTTACTCTCAACCTAAATCAGATTCATCTTCCTTCTCCAAACATGCCAAACACCTTTCACCCCAGTGCTCCTAAGGCCCCTAATTCTAGTGATCCAGATTGTTCTTCTCTCTCCTTCCTGGCTCTCAAATCCTGTGCAAAATTCCTTTGTAGCTCAGCTCCAATCTGTAGATTGAACTTAGGCATTTATCAAAGTCTTAGCATTGGTGACCTTTCTCAAGATCTCATTCACAAAGAAAGTCAGTGTTCTAGGCTCTAGGCTGGTGGAGGGTGGTGATTGATACTCGGGAAGCTGCAGTAGGAGGACTATTACAATTTAAAGCCAACCTGACCTATGAGATGAGTCCCAGGCTAGCCTGGGATTTTAAGTGAAACTCTTCCTCACATAATAGAAAGAGAAAAAAATTAATAAAACAATACAAGTAAATATACAAACTTTGTAAGATATATATTTAAAAAGCCATAAAACTTTGCTGATGGCTGTAACAAAAAGGGTCTGGAGGAGAAGATGACAGTATAATATTACAGTATAACTACTACAGTATAAAAGTAACTGCTCTTATAAAAAAACAAATCTGTGGGCTCTATGCAGCTTTTTTTTAAAGTCAAACATAATTTTTATGCATCCTAATAAGCTGAGTACTTCCGAAAGAATAAAAGTTCAAGAATAGGGGCTGGGGAGATGATTCAGGAGTTAAAAAGCCTTTGCCTCAAAAGCAAAATGACCTAAGGTTGGATCTCCAAATCCCTCACAGATGCTGAGCAGAAATGGTGGTGACTGAAATTCCGGCCTTTGGAAAGCAGAGCCTGGGAAACTCAGAGCAAAACAATGAGGAAATAAAGTAATCCAGGATGATTCTGGATGTCACCATTAAGCCTCCACAGGCACGCACACTCAAATGCCCTTTTGTACACACACACACACACACACACACACACACGCACACACACATGCACACACACATACATAAAAAGTATAATAATAGTCAAATGAGTTTCAGAAGGATGAGAGTAGTCTGCCCTGTAATATCAAAACACACTAAATAGTTTCAATTATGGGCTGGTGAGATGGTTCAGTGGGTAAGGTGCCCGTGCACAAACCTGGAGATATGAGTTCAGTGCCTTGAATCTACATGGTGGAAGGAGAGAACTAATTACCTAAAGTTGTACTATGACCTCCACAATGCTCATGGAACATGTGCCTGCCCCTCTCAAATAGATAGATAGATAGATAGATAGATAGATAGATAGATAGATAGATAAATAGATAGAGAGATAGAGAGAGATGGATAGATAAAATTTTTCCTGTCTAAATATTTATTTATGTACTTATAAAACTGAATATAAAATGCTATATTTTTGTTAAACATTTTATTTGTTAAATATGTTCATATCACAAAACTGACAATTTTTATAAAAGATATTTACAACAGATTGACAGTTTAAAACCTTACTTTTAAATCTTTAATCCATTCTGGGATAAATTAAGGGTCTAATTTTATTCTTATACACATGGATATCCATAGGTTCCAAAATCCATTTCCTAAAGACATTATTTCTCTCCACAAAAGCATCCAGTTTTAAGTAATTAAATTCTCTTTCTACAAGATAAATAAAAACTTTAACAGAATTGTAGCTACTACAATAGTGCAATGCTGACTTAGGAGGAGTAGACAGGCTACTTGAGTAAAGAGGCTGAGCTTTTAAGAAAGTTGATGAAAAGGTTCTGATATTTACTTGGAATTTCTGAAACCAGAACTGCCTGGAAACTGAAGAACAAGTGAGAGGACTTGTGGCTGCAGAAATGCAGACATTTCAGAAGCTGCCGGATGAAGGCTGAGTGGCAGATACAGGGATAGAAAACCAAACCTGTGGGGCACAGCAAACCCAGAAGGATCTCATGCTGATGAGGGCAGAGAAGGAACCTCAGCCAGAGGAGAAAAAACAAATGCTCCGCACGCTGTGAGGGGTCAAAGGCTAAGGAAATAAGATTAGACCTCTCTTTGAGTCATATGGAAACTGATTTACAGGGAGAGCAAAGATTCAGATGTAAAAGGTGAGACTCTGAAGCCCTTTGAAGGGTTTGTGAAAACCCATATCTTCATGACTTGGGGTATGAAGTGCTTTTGTAGAAAGCTAGTCATGAAAGAGAATGATGAAGGAAGCTACGTGAAAGTAAAGACATCCAGTGTCAGTGGGAAACTTTTGAGCAGTCCAGAGGAGGAGAAACCAAGGACAACATCCGGGATGAAAAGCCAGCACTGCGTTAAGAGGACTTAGGGATCTAAGAACAGAGGGTGGACAACTCAGCGGGAACACAGGCAAGCGTCCTGATCAGACACTGTCATACCACAAAGACAGAACACCTGGATGACTAAGAAAGATATGAAGAGGATGGACTGGGGGTGGAGCAAAATGATAGAGTGCTTGTCTGGCATGAATACAGTACTCAGTTCAAGCCCAATGCTTCTCCGCCCCCCCCCAAATCTCCTAAGACAGAGATTAAATTCTTCATTGGAAAGTTGTCCTCCCTGTACCAAGGAAAGAACATTATTTTTTCCACTTTCACATATGTGTGGGTGGGCAGGTGAGTGATGTGCATACACGTGTGTATGTATGTTCACCTGTGTATGTGTACATGTGTGTGCATGTACATATTCATGAATGTGGAGGGCTAAGACTGATGTCAGGAATCTAACTTAATCACTCTTCCAATTTATTCTTTAAGGCACAGTCTCTCATTTAAATCCAGGGCTCATGAATAGGACTACTCTAGGGGGATCTCTAATCTCTACCTTCTGAGGCTAGATTTAGAGATGAACCACCCCCAGAAAGATAAAAATAGAAAAAAGAGTAATAGAGAGAAAAAATTAAAACAATCACTAATTACTTAAATTATACTTAACTATAAATATACTAAATTATAAAGTAGAAAAAACATAAAGCAGAGAGATCATTAGATACTAAAACTTCTAGCTTTATCATTTTTAGTGTAAGATCTATACTTAGATGGGCTGCTCCACTCCTAGATGTTATGTGTATATTCTAAGAACAGAACACAAAAGATAAGTGTAACAAAAAGAAAACCATCCCTGGCAGAAAGTTGGGCTTGTTCTTTAGTAAAATAATGGTTCCCCTACAAGCTTTATTCCCTAAGATTGACTCTTACTGGCAAAACTGTAGCAAATTGTTCCTTACTCTTAGGGAATCTGAAAATATATTTTAAAATGGTTGTATTTCTGTCACACACCAAATTTTGGTCCCATTTACAAGCAATAGGGGGGAGCACACCTGTTGCCCAGGCAACATAACTGTGTGGTGTTCAAGGAAAGCAGCAGCAGAAAGCTTCTGGTGATGAAGGCACTCAGGTGCATGGATGAATGGGAACTTGGCGGAGTAATCTACAGAAGCCTCTATTGTTGCAAATCACACCACTCTCATACTTCAATTCCATCCTGGAGCATCTTTCAAATGGGACAGGACATGCTCACGAATGTGCATGCGTAACTGATTCTAGACATGCACTTCACTGTGAGTGGAATTTGAGGTTCCACTCCTCTGGAGTCCTGTTGGCTGCCGTGCTTGCTTCCAGAGTGACGCGTTGTGTCTTAGTCCACTCAGTCGTATAAACAGGAAGCTGTACACCAAATGCTTACGAATAGCAGAAACCAACTGCTCGTAGCTGGGAGTTCTACTCTCTGAAGGGGCTCTCTCTGGCTGTACCCTTCAGCCTTCTCTGTGATGGAATGGTGGAAACCAGGGAGACATCCAACACCTTTCGTGAGGGCTCTCTCTACCTCACCCCCAACCTATGCACTTCACAAAGCCAAACTTTTTGATACTAGCACACTGGATTTGACAGGATTTGAACCTATGCATTTTAGAGAGACACAAACAATTACCCTATACCAAAAAAAAAAAAAAAAGAGTATTTTCCTATTAGATGTCCCACTTACAAGGTTGATAACTCCTAAGTGGCCAAAGTGTGTGCATAGCAAACCAGTACAATCATTTTGAATGGCAAGTTGACAATAGAGGTCAGTTTTGAAAATGTGCATATAACCTGTGCTTTTGGTAATTTGCGTCTAGAAATTTATCCAATATAAATATGCAAAGATCATGTGCAGGTATGCTTGCTGTGTGTTTCATTTTCTTTAATGCTGTTTTTTTTTAAGTTAAAAAAACACAAGTTGGGTATGCGTCGGCTGCAAACCTCACAGCCAACCGTGACTGTATAATAAAAGTTTGTCTCAAAAGCAAAACCAGAGTAATGAAACAACCTAAATGCCCACAAATAAAGCAATGATTGAACAAATAAACAGGATATATTCATGTTTCATAAAAGCTTTTCATTATATTTTGTTATATGTAAATTCGTTAATATCTCTATTAAAAAATCTAAAATTTAATGTTGACCATTATCAAGATGGTCCATACTTATTTTTGACTTTGTCACTTTGTACTACCTTTTTTTTAAAAAAAAAACATAATTTTCCTGTTTTTTTGTTTTATTTTGAGGCAGGATATTATTTTCCAGCTGAGCTAGTCTTCCACAGTAGGTACTACTACCATGCTGAACCTTCCTGTTTTGAATGTAACTTTTTTTATAACTTTTATTCAATAGTGTTGCAGTTAGCTTGCATGGTTGCTGATAAATGACTATCAAACGCCTTAAGGGAACAAGTGATTTATTCTCTTACGATTACTGGTTATATTTCATAGTCTAGCTTGACAGGAAAGCGTGCGCCAACACCAGTGCTGAGGGAACTGGCCACACCATCTCTACATAATGGCTGAGAGAGGGACGATCCTTACTTGTACACGAGGATGCCAACTCTGTCAAACAGCTCTCCGTGATGTATTCCAGGGCCTAATTCCACCCACCATAGGCTGGGCCTTCCCCATCAGCTAGACAATCTCCTGCAGGATTGCTCTGGGCTTAACTCAATCACTAATTTTCTACAAATGTGCTCAGAGTTCAAATTCTCAACTGTCAAGTTGACACTTGTGCCTGACCATGACAAATAGTAAGCTACATTTCTAGTCTACAACCGCCAAGTGAATGATCTCATGTTACAGAAATATCCCTTTCTCATAGACATGTAAGAACAGAGATGAATAGGTATAATTAGTTAAGATAACAAAAAGAGGTTAAGCATGGGCTGGAGAGATAGTCAGGGGTTAAGATTCTGCCTCGTAAGCAGAAAGTCCTGAGTTCAGATCCCAGGTCCCATGTAAAAACACCAGGCGGAAATGGCAGCAGCTTGAGCTTCTGGCTCTGGAAGGTGGAGCCTGGGAAATCCCAGAATGAAGCAAAAAGGAGGCAGAAGCAATCCAAGATGATTCCCGAAGTCACCCTTAGGCTTCTGCCAGACATACAGTGCTCTCTGATACATACACACACACACACACATACACACACACATACACACACACACACACACATGCACACACACGCACACATGCACACTAAATAAAGTGTTACTTAAAAAAAAGGAGGTTAAACATTATTTACTATTATATGATCAAAGAGAAGAGGTGCATGTATTTGAAATATAAGGTGCTTCCTAATATTCAACCTGAATAGAACTATTGCAGGAACTTTAGTCTCAAATCTGTGAGTGAGCTATGGGATTTGATCCTCTGTTTAGAAGCAATCCAGAGAAAGAGCAATTCTTTATCCTGTAAGTTTGTGACTTCTGTGTTTTTAAATTAAATTTTAAATGGAAGAAAAGTAGTTCAAGAGCAAAGAGAAAGTAAGAACTAGAGATGTTATAAGTAAGAACTAGCAAATTTGAAGAAAATCATTGGATGATTCATTCTGCTTTTTCTTTATTCTCTTTCATACATGAATACAATGAATTTATGTCATTTTCACTCCTTACTACCTGTTGCAGTTTTCCTGCATGTTGCCCATAAATTCACCACCAAATGGCTTATAGGAATAAGGGATTTTATACTGGTTTAAGATTGTCTAGTTACGGGGCTGGAGAGATGTCTCAGGGGTTAAGACTCTGTCTCACAAGCAGAATATCCTGAGTTCGGATCCCCGGTCCCGGATTAAAAAAAAAAAAAAACCCAACAGGCACAAAAGGCTTGTACTTCCGCTCTGGTGGGTGGAGCCTGGGAAATCCCAGAGCAAGCAAGAAGGAGGTAGAACAATCCAGGATGATTCTTTTTTTATTATTATTCTTTTTTTTTTCCTGCTCATAAAAACTTAACAGTACACCGGTCCCCTCCCTCTCTTCATCCCCCCAGACCCCCCTGATTCCCCCCTCTGCTCCCCCAGTGCCTGCCCCCCCATTCCCAGAGCATCCTTTAATGTGCATGCCAAACTCTCCTCTGGGTCCTCCTCTTCGATGAGGTGCAAGGACCCAGTGGCATTTCCCAGAACCCTTTCCTGTGTTCCCCTTAAGCATAGGAACACTACTGTGGCTGTCAATCCCTTGCCTCCAAGGATCCTAGTGCCTTTAGTCTATGCTAGACTTTGTGGGGTCAATAATGTGTTGGACATTGCGCAGGTCATGCAAAGTCCTATTATAATTGCTCAGCCCTAACTTGTGTGGAGTATCTTGCATATCATTGCTCCTCCCATCTTTGTGTTCTTATGGTCTTACCGCCCCCTCTTCCGCAAATTTCCCTGAGCTTCAGAATGGGGAGAGATTAGGGTGGCCTAGTTCCAGGTGGTTGATATAGAGTCTCTGATGTTCTGAATTATGGTTTGTTGATTTTTTTTTTCAGTTTTGCTGCTCCTGCAATGCCAGGATGATTATTGAAGTCACCCTCAGTCCTCCACAGGGGACATACAGTGCCCTTTCACACACACACACACACACACACACACACACACACACACACACAAAAATTAAAAAAAATATATATTGTCTGTTTACAGTTGTTAGTCCGGCTTGGCAGGAGAGCGCACACTAACCCCAGTAACTGAGGGAAGTCGTGACACCATATCCATAGGATGGCTGAGAGGAGCAAACTTGCTCCCTTGCCAGACAACTAGTACAAAGTATGCTGAAGTTTGCCAACTTACTGAACCAGCTCACTCCATTTTATCTACCTGCCCCATGAATGTTCTCACCCACCATGGGCTGAATCTTCCCACATAAATTACACAATCTCCTGCAGGTTTGCTTAGGACTTGCAGCAACTATTAATTCTTCACAGATATGCCGAAAACTCAGCCTGTAATGTTGAGTTGATAAATATACACTACCTAATAAATACAATTTCTTCTTTCCAGCTAGTCTCTCTCCTACTTTTGCATTTTTTTTTTTTTGCATGTGACTCACTGGGTTTCATCTGGGATGCCTGTACTGCCAAATGCCTAAGTACCTGAGGGGCACAGATGACTTATCAGAGGAAAAAGAAATTCCCCTTCTCCTGTCTGACTGTAGCCTTCAATACTCTCTCAGGGAGCTATAGTATAGTGTCTCCTGAAATCTTCGGACCTTCCATGATGAAATGCTCATAAGCCAACTATTGTGCAGGTCTTGTGGCAATAAACACAGCTTCAGTGAGTTCTTGGGAGTTTGTTTGTTTGTTTTGCCTCACTGTAGTGAGGCTGTACCTTGATCTCCTTATCCTTCTACCTCCACAGGCATGACAGTCATGGGTTACCATGCGCTTCTCTTCATCGTTACCATGCCCAATCTCTTCACTTCTGCTCAGTGGACATCTTATCCACTCACGATTTTAATTGCCACATTTTAAAAAAGTTTCCATTGATAATCTGATGATTTCTGGGTCCCAGCCTTCAGTTTCTCTCAAAGCAGCACCAGCAACAGGCGTCTGCAACCAGTGGATCTTCTGGAACCGAGGCCAGGGGCAGAGGTGAGGCCTAAGCCTCCAACCCACACTTCCTTCTTCTGGATTGTTCTTCACATATCCAACACTGACCACTACTACAGAAAAGAAAAGGCAAAACTTTGGCCTAAATTTGGCCCCCAGGGGTTGGAAACTAGGTGAAACTCCATTACATGTGAATACTTCTAAGCTAGCAATTTCTTACCCTTTATCCCTCAGTGGAATTGATGAACAGGTGGTTTTCAGAAGATCACTCAGTATATTTAGCCTCTGAAATTTGAGCAACTCGCCTTCTGATTGGCTGCTCTGGCCAGAGGATGACCAGGAGCACTGGAGGCCAGGCGGCTTTTGCCTGGGCTTCTCAGGAGGGGAGAGCTGGGAGAGGATTTGCTGCCCAAAGTGACCCACAGCTCCAAGGTAAGGCCTGGTTTGTTTTTTGTTTTTCGGTCGTGATCTCCCTACAGGCTATTCCACGACTTCCCCTGAATTCTTTCCCAGAGTTCTGAGTCCTAACTGGGGAAAAGAAAAAAGAAATATGGCGAGGAAAGCCCGTCACCCTGGAGTCCCGTGAGGATCCGAGTAGTCACAGCTGGCACGTAGCCTGTGCTAGCCTGTTATTGATCAGGTGGCTCCTCGGTCTAACCTGATTTCGTGTCTTTCATTTCTGCCTTCATTTGTACCCTACATATGAAGAAGGATCTCTGAGCAGTGTTCCTATATTTATCCCATCCAACTGGGCTTCCTCAGCCTCAGGAGGAGCCTGCAGTTTGCTAGCTTAACAAAACCACCCAGAGTATTGGTTTACAGGGCAAGCATCTCTGCAAAGGGACAGCTGCTCGCAGCCGTCACCAGGCCCTGACTGGCGTCAGGCACAGAGGCCTTAGGAGAGACTTTCCCTGGTTCCTGAATTAGACATTTAAGAAGACAGACAGTCCTGCATGTCCTTAACTAACGCTCTAACACTTCTGCTATTTTTTTTTTTTCAGGCTTGAACGAGAGCTACAGAAACGAGAGAAAATAAACCCGTAAAAGCCAATGGTTTTCCGGAAGAAAATAATCCCATTGCCTTGAGGTTTCTATTTTTAAAATTTATAGACAGATTTCTTCTCCATGTACCGGTTCAAAACATAAGATACATTGTACGGGGGCATTGTACAGCTAAACTGGCCTTAGAATCTGGGGCTGTGGACAGTCAAGTTGATTTTTCTTTCACTAAAAGTTTTGCTTGGAAATGTTTTCTCTCCAAGTATGTGGGACTTTACTTTTATAATTGAAACAAAATGGATTCTGTGAGGGAACAATGCCCTCACTTCCCCAGAGGGAATTAGGAGAGGGAAATATGAAGCTTAAGCTGGGGAGACCTCTATTTGAAATGCCTCTTAGCCTCACAAGAACATATGATTATGTGGACAGGATTAGTTTTAAATTCTTCTTTTATGGTGTTATATGATCATTCTTGTTCCAGGGAAAGATACTAATATATATCTTTTCATTTCTGTGGCATATGGCAAGATTGTAGGTGCCACTACTACTCCGGGAAAATGGCAGATGACGAAGAATATGAGGAGGTGGTGGAGGTAAGAATAAAAACACACTGACATGCAAGCACTTCGTGTAGTGACAGCCAGAGCCGTGTGTGGGTGAATCGATCATCTGAAAAACACATTGTCTATTATAGCTTCACAAAAAGTCACTGTTAAAGCCTAAGGAAAGAATATTCTACATTTGGTTTCATTATAATTAGGTAGAATTTAGAAGTGAAAAAATGATCAGTTTCTTGTTTTCACTTAAACTCTTAAAAAAAAAAAAAAAAAAACTCCAAAAGGCTAAGGTAGGGGGCGTAGGCTGGTTTAACTTTGTCTGTTAAAGCTGCTTTCTTTCCTACCTCGCATCAGAGGGACCTAGAGATCAAAGGGACCAAAGCATGTTCCTGCAGGAGAAGGAAAGGCCAACTCCTTGCTCCACTTCAACTAGTTGAGTGTGCATGGGGATGTGGATTACACAGCAGGAGCAGCCACATGCATGCAGTTTATATATATGTGTGTACACACACGTGCCCATGGTCCTCACAAATACATGCACGGAATCAGTGGCAGCTGAGCCACTTTCCCACTGACTCCATCATATTCAAGCACATGAAGAAGAGCAGTTTTGTTTCTGAATCTTGATGACGCGCAAAGACCACAGTGGGCATCTTGAAATTTTCTTCCAGATCACTGGTGGATATCTGATATGGTTTTACCAACTCATTAGTCATACATTTTATATCCTTTTGTTGTAATCATGTTCTCCTTGTCGGTTTCTGCCTCTAGCTCTAAGGGAAACTATCCAAAGACCTGGGGCTGTGATCAATATAAATATATTTCCATAACTCTGAAAGTGTTTAGGAATTTCCAGTACAATGATCTAAACCCATGGAAGTCTATGCTGACTTTTAATGACTGAAATAACTGTAAGAGCTACATCCTACGATGAACCAAATTTCAGGCAAACATGCCAAAATTCGTCCTTGGTAACTGGTCTGTATTTAGGCAAAGACATTTTATTTTACTCCATAAATAACATTACATTTATTATAAATCATATAAAAATGCATTTCATGAAGTATAGCATTCAACTCTTCTGGCTTAAATGTTAGTGGCTATGTCTCCCCATGATCAGTATTATCGCTAGTGAGTGATATATACATAAAATTATATATATACCCAAGAATTAGAATTTTCTATGTCAAACACAGTATAAATTAACTTGTAAGTATATATTAAAAGATTTTTTCTGTGATGATAATACCAGCAACACTTTTAAGCCTTCAACTAAACTGTACCTTGCCTTCTTAAATATAATTGTGTTCATGTGTCACTGGAAATTGTCCTTAGTGCTAGTCTTGATTGGCTGAACTAGTCATAAAAATGGAAAGAACTATTTTTAGATGTCTCATCCTCGCTATTTTGTTCCCATTACTGCTTCTTCTCTGACCAGCAGGTGCTGAGCTAATAGACTGCCTGCCAGACAGTGTTAAGCCCGAGCCTCTTTGGTCTCAGAAAAGATCATGAGAATGGAATGGTGGCAGATTCAAGAAAATTGGTCAGGGAAGAGTTCAAACAACAGGAATTGGCCTCAACTTTATATATATCCTAGAGATCTTGGATACCTGAAATCAAGTTTTACTGTCATTCTGTATTTAGTCTTAAAATTAGAATGACAAAGAAGCAAGAGTGTTCTATTTAATCAGCACTGTGGCTCTAAAAAAAATGAGATTTGGAATATAAGCTAATGCCAACTATTTGGACAATGTTGTCTTTTTTAGTGACCTTATTTCTAAAATCTCTTTCCTAATCATGAGATTCCCAGCAAAGGTGCATCTGGCTAGCTCCTACAGAGTTGCTAAGACAACCCAAAATACATGGGAATCAGTCACTGAAGTTTAATGTCCTGTGTGACCATGGGAATGGCCCTGTGTGTCTCAGCACTAAACATTTCTTGACGTGCCCAAGCAGTCTCTCTCACAGAGACTTGTAAGAAAAAAAAGCCATTTTATGTCCTGTGGTGACATGTAATTTCTATTGCTTTATATAAGGTTATGCATAAAAAAATAAAGCACAAAAGCGAGGGACGTTAAGCAAGCTTCATGCCATCATTACCAAAAGTGGAATTGTGCCTATGATCTGTTGACAGTGGTTGCACTGAGAGTTTATCGTACAAAGGGCAAAAGAAAGTTGACTACTGAAATTTTGCCCTAGAGCCCTATGCCCCATTTTGGTGTCAGAAGCAAGAGAAAGGAAACATAAAATGTTATGCCTTTTCTTGACTCAGAAAATGAGCCAAGCACTTCATTTTTATGCCTTTCCCATGTGCTTTGGCTTTGCAGAGGCTTTCTTGCTGTTTGCCCAGCAGAGCTGGGTGAAGCGGGGACCAGATTCCACTCTCCTTAGGCATCAGAGGCAAAATGTCAGCCAGCTCCCCTCTGCATCTATTTATTGCTGGTGATGTCAGGAGAACAAAAGTGGGGTGGGGTTCAGATCTGGCGCCAGCACCTCACAGCCATCAACTGTAGCTCAGCCTCCCCATAGCACGTGCAGGGGAATTTCCCAGTTTTCCTTCCTTCCCTTGGCCTTTCCAACCCATCACCTCAGCCTCCTCTTTCCTCCCCTAACTGAACATGTGAAATCGCCTCAGTGGTTCTGCAGAAGCAGGAAGTCACTGCTTTGGATGGAAGGTGTCCTTTACTGAAAAGGGCCTGGCACTACTGCAGAAGAAATTCTTACTGCTTAGTAACCCCGGGGAACTGCTAATAACTGACATGGGATTGCTTTAGATCTTGTCATTTTCATGATAAACTCTACTGCAAATTTTACTCACCCCAGGGTTTCCTTTTTGTTCTACTGTAGTAAACATGGCTTCTTTTTGTTTTCTGTATACTCTAGAGATTGTTACCGTGTTTTTCTAAGCAGATTCTATCTTAGCTGCTCTAAGAAAAAAAAATGCTCTTGTCCCAGGAAATTAGCATCCCTTCATGTACACCAGCCTCAGACACTTGACCCTGTTTGTCAGGTCATATCTATTGGTCACACCTGATGCAGCCACTTCAGCTTCCACCAAGCTTCTCCAGATGGTCTCCATATGAACAGGCCCCACACCTCCTCCCTCCCTATAGGCATTCCAAAACAGCTAAGCTAGCAGAGTCACCTTGGTGGTTCAGATGAGGCAGGGGAGGGCCGAGAGATGTTCTGGTTGTCATGACAATGTCTTTGTGCTCTCTTTGCAGTACTACACAGAGGAGACAGTTTACGAGGAGGTTCCAGGAGAGGTAAGGCCCAGTCTGCACCTGCGCAGATGGAATCTCATTAAAGGGGCAAGATCCCCTCTTCTCCTTCCCACTCCCAGAACCACAAAAATGCAAAAGAGTCTTTGAGGGAAGGTCACCCATCCACTGTGTCTAGATGCTGGTGGTAGAAGAGCAAATGTGCTTCATTGGACATAGTCTCTCGTTTTTGCTACTTAACTTGTCTAAGATGGCAAGGGACAGACCCCCCCCCACTCATGTGGCGTTTTTATTTTTATTTTTTGTGTAGGCTTTGTGAAGGAGGGTAATGTCAGTGGCTGTCACCCTCTCTAAGTGCAACAGTAGGATGGCCTTGCACTTGTGACTGTCAAAGCGTCCAGCAGTTTCACCGTGTAGAATTGTAACTTGTGGGGATGGAAAGTGCCTCTAAAACATTCATTATCCCTGATGACTAGACATCATTGTCCCTGATGATGAATGAAATGCCACTAAGATTTCAACATTCAAGGGATTCTGAGGATATTCTTAATGATTCCAACTTACTTCCTTTTCTGTGTGCATCTATTTCTTTTTGAGTTTGACAAGTAGCGATTAAGAATGTCTAACCCCTAAGGTTTGTAAAGTGTATATGTAAAGTGATTGGTTTTTCACAGTAACTCATGCCTTAAGTAATAATGAACAGAAGGCAGCCAATTAGCAGTGGGAGTAGTCTGAGAACTACAGTTTCCTTATTAAGCTTCCCTTCTCAGTGTGAATGCTAGATGTACCCCTTTGGTACAATGGGACCTTGAAGGAAATGCTCCTGTGAGGTGGACTAAAGTCTTGCCTGCTTATCCTCATTGCTTACATACTATGATTTTAACCTTGGACTCCATTCCAACTTTGATCCAGTTTTTCGTATTGTAGCCTGCCGTAAGAGATAATTTCTCGCCTATTGGATATTCTTCACTGTTGTAGAATGATCGTCCTCTTATGTTGCCACCATTATTCTTGTCCACCTAAGGTTTTACTGGTGTAAATGACCCTCTAGGCCTTGTTAATGAACTAAGTCAGGAGAATAATGCTTGTGATAATTATGTGGTTAATTTTTTTTTAGTTTCCCTTTCCGTGTTTCATTTATTGCAGAATCTCAAAATTTTTGCAGAAAATGCAATTTTTTATTCATTTAAAAGTTAATATCAACATCCAAAATTTGAGGACTATTTAAATGTCTTAATTTTTCATTCCTAAATATTAAGTTTGCTTTTATTTGATCTAGATGACTTCAAAAGATTTTTGTTGCTTGTTTTGATAGTACTGGGAATTGAGCCTAGGGTTTTGTGTGTTTCTACCATTGAACTACAGCCTAGTCTTTGCTTAAGAAAATTTAAATATTCAATTTTTTTATCTGCATGGTGTGCATGTATGTGTGTATGTGTGCTTGCATGTGTGTGCCTGTGTGTGTGCCTGTGTGTGTGTGTGTGTGTATGTGTTTGTACTCCATGTTTGTGACTGATGTTAGAAATCATCCTCAGTAACTTTTGCACCTTGTTCCCTGAGGATGTGTCTCTCAGTCAAATCCAGAGCTCCCTGATAGAGTTAGTCTAGTTAGCCAGTTTTCTCTGGGAATTTCAGTCACTGTCTTCTGAGGTTAGAATTACAAGTGGGCCACCATGCTGACCCAGTATTTTATGTGAGTCCTGGATATTTGAATTGGGGTCCCCTTGCTTGTACAGCTGGCACTGCAACAGTTGAGACACCTCCTCCGTCTCTACTTGTGACTTTTTTTATACTTCTTCGAGGTGTTTGGGTATCTTTTTTTCTATAGAGCAGTTTCCACACAATGTCACAATCGGCATCTAGATTTCCATAGGTTATGTGCCATCCTGTAGATACGGTGTTGCATTCTCTCCCTTTGGCCTGTTTTGCATATGGAAAAGTAACACAAGGAGTGTAAATCTGACTTGAAGTTAGAACATTTTGTATAAGATTATGGAACTACTGTTTTAACAATGTCAAAATGCACATCATATTTTCAGACAATAACAGAAGTCTATGAAACTACCACAACAAGGACAATATCTGACTATGATCAATCAGAAACTTCCAAACCAGCTCTGGTACAGCCAGAACCAGCAAAGCCGGTGGAGAGGAAGAAGGTCATCCGGAAGAAGGTGGACTCTTCCAAGTTCATGACCCCCTATATTGAACACAGTCAGAAAATGCAGAATCTTTTTAGCTCAGTAAGTTTCAAACTCCTACTAACCTGGTTTTATTATCAAGAAGTTACTGGTTTTAACCAACTCTGTTTTAGATGCTGGCTGAATTTTTGTTTCTTGACTTTGTATGAAACAAAATCTTATTTTGTTGAAACAAATCCTTTTTTATCAATCTTGGATTTTCCTTTTATGTAATTCATTTGTGGCATGGCCACATCAGAACAAGCCCTTATTAACATTATTCCTGAGAAAGAAGCAGAAGACCAATTATAAAACATTCATCAGTATTTAATAACTGCTAGATAATCTAGAAAAATGAGATCATCAATGTAAATTTAATGGAGGTCAGTTCATAGTGGCTAAATGACACATATTTGAACTGAGTAGAATAGTGTCTTGGTTTCTAAGAGGTGAAAAGTGAACATGAACTTTTGATTTAGATTACCAAGATTAAACTACGAAGTCATTTGGAATTGCGGATCAGAGCATTTGACCTCAAACCATAGTTTTCAAACAGTGGAATGTCTATGAGATTTCAAATGACTGCTGTTCATTCCATTCTACTTTACTTGGCCCCAAAGCTCAAGCCTGTGCAGCTGGCGCTACCTAGGTAGTTTTCACATGCGGCCCAGGCTGAGAGTCACTGCAGACCAATGTTGAACATGCAGCTCTGTAAGTTACACTGACCAGGAACAGGTGTAGACTTATTTCAATGGACTTAATTTGTTGATTTCCATAGTAGCACCAGGGAATTTGATTACATGTGCTCTGGGGGCTTGAAGAGATGAATACAGCTCTGGGAGAACACTGCATTGTTAAAGTTGATGTCAAAAGCTTCTGGTTGGCTAATAAAGATTCAATTTTGGTTCACTGTTAAGTCTTGGAGACTGTAGTAAGTTTCTAATTTGGATCCTTGAATAACCCAAGACTTGGGATTTTAAGCATTCTAAATTGCTTCCTTTATTACTTCAGCAAAATTTTAGCAAAACCAGAAAAAATACTTTAATTTATTGCTATATAATCTCTTCAATTTGAGCACCATGGTCATAGAATTTCTGATATTCTGAGCAGAATGTTGGCAGACTTCCATAGTTTTAAAGTAGTTTGTGTCTGTATCAGTGATAGAATTGAGATTGTTGGGCTTACTTATGAATATTTCTGAGGCCTTGACAGTCTTATGACTTTAAATGATGCACATTATTGTTAAGGCAAAGAGTCATTACATATTTAGCAGAATAATACATTTCCATCCCTTAATACTTTTCATTAATTCTTGTGGCATCTGTGCTCTACAAGTACCAAAGATTTGTTGCAACTTCTGAATTGAATATTTTTGCATTGTATTAGCAATCAGATCTTTTCAGAGTTAACTCATTTTCTATATTTACTTTCTAAAATAATTGAGAATCAGGCTTTTTGTATATGCATGCAAACAAAAAAATCCCAAGAATTATTTTAGGGCACATCAGAGACAATTATCTGTAGCAAATTTCCAGGATCCAATCATGCTTAGGAGGAGTAATTAACAAATCTATTTCAGTTTTTGCTGAGAGCATATGAGACAAAGTGACAGCTGTTACAACTGATATTCTTATAACTTGGAGTGTTTTGAAAATCAGACAGGAATAAGTGTTGCCTGAACTTTCTGCTATTGTCTTGTCAGGTTCCAGGCTAATATCTTATATTCCTTTTAGAATAAATACAAGGAGAACTTTGAGAAAGCGAAAGGACAGCCATACGCCATTACAAGTGATACTCCAGAACTTCGCAGAATCAAGAAAGTACAGGATCAACTCAGTGAGGTGGGCTGTATTGCTTAAATAAAGAAGACATTTTGGAAATATGCCTAGTCACAGGGATGGACGTCTGTAAATGTATAAAGGGAATAAGGGGCTTAATTACTATGAGCGAGTGCAGACATTTAGAGACAGCTTTGGCCATGAATTATATTGCTGTAAATGAACTGAAAGATTTCTAAAAGCTAGGTTTAACAATTAGCTCAAGAGGACATTATGAAATGGATGCACCAACTCACTGCAGTTCTTCACATTGGAGAACTATGAGGCCAAAAATTTGCAAGCTGGAAATTCAGCTAGTGAAACCCAGAAGTAGTAGAAATTCTATAGTTCTATGAAGGTTGGTTTACAAGATGAAATGTAGAAACTTTGTATAGTCATTGGGTCATTGTACTTCATAACGTTCATCAATATACCATGTACTCATGTTTGTCGTGAACCTTAACCATGAGTTATTTCTGCAGGTTAAGTATCGAATGGATGGTGATGTTGCTAAAACTATCTGTCATGTGGATGAAAAAGCAAAGGACATTGAACATGCAAAGAAAGTGTCGCAGCAAGTCAGCAAGGTGAGGACTCAGTATGGGTGGCCACGATATTCAACAGCCTGTACAACATCCCTTGTCTTATCTTAGAAGAAAAGTGGCAGGCCTGATCCTGCTTAGAAGTTCCACAGATAATGTGAACTGAATGTCATCATGTGGCAGGAGGTTCTGGAGATGTCTGAGTAGCCTTCAGATGCTGAGGGTGAATGGAAGATTCCATGACTTATCCAAAAAAGCAGCTGCAGAGTGTAGTCTTGCCTGATGTCACTTGGCTATCTTTTTTTCAAAGAATTGAGAAAGCTGGATTTTTTTATGACAAAATTTTCAAATTTAAATATAAACACTTTACTTAAAAAATTATTAAACATCACATAAATTAATTTTTTATTTATTCAATTGTGCGTGTGTGTGCGCGCACGTGCATGTGTGTGTGTGTGTGTGTGTGTGTGTGCATGTAGAACCATGGGCAAATTTGGGAACCACCATGGACTGCCTCCTCCTTGTTTACTCTGCCCCGGGATTCATAGGCTCCGCCCTACCAGGACCGGAAACACAGGCTGTCCCTGGTTCTGCCCAGCGTCTATACGTGGAGTCTAGGATCCGAACTCAGGACCTTCTGCCGCAAGGCAGAGGCTTAACCACTGAGCCACCTCTCCAGCCCCAACATCATGTAAATTAAATCTAAGAAACATACTTGACAGCCAAATAAACTTAACAGCTGATTGGTTGTACCCTTTGAAATAAATCTGTTGAGAATCAGAATCATGAATTTGCTAATAAAATTTAAAACTTTTTTTCAAGCAAAAGTTTATTAATGCGGAGTCAAAATGTCATAAGATTGTCAGAGTCAATATTTTTCTGAACCTCGTCGACACCTTTGTGTGCAGCCACGGTCATCATTCTCCATTGTGCTCTAAATCCTGTGTGTTAGTTGAAACATCAAGTCACAAACTTTCTTTTCCTGCTTAGGTTTTATACAAGCAGAACTGGGAAGACACCAAGGATAAGTACCTGCTTCCCCCTGATGCCCCTGAACTTGTCCAAGCCATTAAGAACACAGCCATGTTCAGTAAGGTACGAGTCTTGAGCTTTCTGCTGTCCAATCACATCCTTTGAGGCTCTATCTGATAAACTGCTGACAACCTAGAATTTAGTCCTCCAGGTTTTTTGTGAATAGCCTTGAGACTTGCATAGGGGTGGAATTGGAGCCCTGGGTCTTATAGAGGAGAGCTACGAGCCTCGAGTCTCAAGGAGGAAAGCTGCTAGGCAGGGTGACCAGCGTGGGAGAATATACATGCCCGAGAGAGAATGAAGACATGTCAAGAACTTAAGAAATCTGCAAAGCAGTATTTTAAATTTGGGGTAGACCCTGTGTTTTGGATAGCTAGAAATATCACATATTATTAGAAGCTTGTTTTGTGGCAGAAACTCCTTATGCTTCTGTGAGCTCTTGTTGAAGGAGGCAGGTAATGTCGCAGGTAAGAGATGAAGCAAAATCTCATTTTTTTTCCAGAAGGAAGATGAGTTATTTATAGAAATAACTTGGATCATCTGTGAATTTCATTTACTTTGGCGCTCAGCTTGCTGTTAGTGCCTCATGACATTGATGGAGTGTAGAATTTTGTATTTTATGTGTGATTCATTTTCTCATAGCATTTCACTCTTTTCTGATTTAGAAACTGTACACTGAAGACTGGGAAGCAGACAAAGGGTTGTTTTATCCATATAACGACAGTCCAGAACTGAGGAGGGTTGCCCAGGCCCAGAAAGCTCTCAGTGATGTAAGTAAATACTTTGGCAGCATTTTAACTTGTGAGTCCATATGAGTATGTGTGGAGGGGTGAGTGGAGAGGACACTGTGTGTCCTTGTGCAGGCCTAAGGGTGAGTCAACCTGCATTGCTTCTACCTCCTTTTTGCTTTGCTCTGGGATTTCCCAGGTTCTGCCCACCAGGGTTGAAAGTTCAGGCTGCCACCATTTCCCTCTGGTGTTTTTACATGTGACCCGGAATCTAAACTCAGGTCCTTCTACTTTCGAGGTAGAGTCTTAATCCTGGAGCCATCTCTCCAGTCCCACAACTTTTCTTTCAAAAAGATTCAATATTGTTATTACAGAGAATACACCCAGAATCATAGTTCATGCTGCGTTATTTAAGTTTTACATATAAAACATAGTCTAATCCTTTCCTCGTATGGTTTAGGAACCTGCATCTAAGCTCTGGGGAACCCAGAATTGCAATCCCAGGACCAGTGTTCTTCCTACCCTGCCACATTGTGTTACCAGAGTGGTATTTTTAAAAACACTCACTGGAACTGCATTTTTTTTTTTTTTGCAAATTTACCAAGTGAGCAGTGTTATTTGTTGTTATGTAACTGTTCCATCATCCAAGTCAAGTATGAATTGTGGCATCTCTCTTTTGTACACGGAGGACCCACGAAACCTGCTTACACAGTTATCGCACACACAGGTCTTGGCAGTAGTGGGTACAGAAGGTATTTCAGTTGGTTAAAAATAAATCAGCAGGTCCCCTTGGCTAGTATTTTAAAATTCTAGACCTTGAAAAGAATTAAAAAGACCTGAAAGTCCTCAACAGTGAAACCAGTTACAGCAAAGAACTTCCTTCGGGCTGGCACTTGCTCATGTTTTGAGAACTTTAATTCTTCACTCTTGGATTTGTTAAAGGCTGTGTTGAAAACCCAAAGACTACTGAGCCAAGCTTTGACAGAGCACTGTATTATAAAACAGCAAACTGTCTGGTGTTCAGTTGTTGGCTAGACCCCTGAAACTTGCATTCAAGACAGACTTTTTTTAGAGCAATAAACAGAACCATTTTTATTTTTTAAAACAGTTAACTATGTTTAAATGTGCTTGTGTAGCTGAAATAGATAACAAGGAGAACTTATTAGTGGACTTGATATCTGTGATGAAGATACAACGCCATGAGGGTGTGCACGTGTGTGCCTATGTCCAGGAGTATATACCATTTTGAATTTTTAAAATATCTGTAATTTGCATGCTTGCATATCGTTTTTTGCTGATCTTCTGATAATGTATGAGTTTTGTCTGTTAGGTAATAGGAAATTTAATCTATGAAAGTGTTTATAAGTTTCCTGGGACATAATCATGGCAACAGGCATCCAGACAAGATTTGAAAACTAGTTGAAACTTCACACTGAAATTGATATCCAATGAGAATTAGGGTTCCCTTTGCCCTTCTCCAGCTTTTAAAAAGTTTTTGACTTTTACAAGCATGTTGGGTGTTCATCCCAGCTTCCCCCCCTCCCCCCTCCTTTCCATCCCCTCCCTTTCCTTCACCATTCTTTCCTACTGTCTCCCATCCTTCCGCCTGTGTGCTTCTATGGCCTTCTCCAGCTTTTGAGATTTAACTTGATTGTCTATCATTTGTTATCGTTGTTAGTGGATGTATTTTCTATCCCACTTTTGTCTACAACAGCTCATATAAACCCTTACCCTGCCTGTAGAAGGGAAAAGCTCTCAAGAGACCCCCCACTTCCCTGAGAGACTGTTGAAGGTTATGCTGAATGGGGTGGGAAGGGATAGAGATGCTTTCCTCAGTGGTAAACCCACTGATCCATGATTCATGCTCCAGCAAGTGCTCAGGCACATGCCATCAAAAGCATCCAGATGAAACTCAGTGGTCCGTGCATGCAAAGAGACGTGAAAATAGGAGGGCCGTAATGAGAAAAGGATGCTGGATGAGATTTGGGATTAGGGCATGAAAATATAACAAATCCACTACATTCATGTATGAAACACTAAAAGAATTTAAAAAATAAAAATAATTTCGTGGCTTTAAAAAATGCTCTTCTCCTTCTCCAAGGCAGGTTAAGAGCTAAAGCATAGCTGGGTTTTAAAATCATCTAGTATACAGAACCAGTTTTCCATGCTTCATCCTTCCTGCTTCTCTATTCAGATAAGTCTTTTAGTTTTGCATCTCATGAATTCATAATTTTGTTATGAGGCCATTATCAAGGATCAATAGCTACTTATGGAAAACTCATTATGCACTCATACTGAGTAGGATATAGAAGAACTATAAGCAGTTTTCTTTTCCTCTGAAAATTCACAATCATGCTGACAGGAAGAAAGCTTTACATATTACCAAAAAAAAAAAAACAAAAAACATTGCAACAGAATAGCCCAATAGTGGCTGTGAAAAAGGACACATACAAGTATCAAGAAAAGACTCTATGGCAGTGGAGAACCAGAGGGAAGAACAGTGGGAAAGGAAGACCTTTCAAGTTGAGGGAGTACTTGAACAACAGGGAAGGGGAAATGAGTCTGGTGTGTGAAAAAAACAACAAAAGCAAATGACATGGGCATTGCTGGGTGGCATCTCATTTGTGAGATGTTTGTCAGATTGCCATAGAAGGATCTTAAAACATAGTTTTTGACATTAAAGTATGAGCAAGAAGAGGCACCAGGAAATTCTGGTGAGGAAAACAGTACTGTAAATAGGAATGGAGAAACATTGTAGACAGCATGGTGAACTGGAATTGGAGAATACCAGAACTCATGATCATTTATGGAAGTCTATTTTAGTAACAGATGAAGCAGAGGAAAAGAAGGAAGGAATGTTGAGGTAGTAAATATTAAGAAGCTGTCAAATGACTCAAGAGACAAAGGGGAGAATAAATGATAGTTGAGTTTATGACCACACACAGGTTGACACGAAGAGCATGGTCAAGGAGAGTGTTGGAGGACACCCACATGTAGGCAGTCAGGAAAGGAGCCAGCAAAAGATGAGGGAACAACAGAAGCTGAAAGGGAACCAGGAAATGCCATGTCATGTAAGCCTAGGGAATGGTATCCAAGAAGACACTTAATCTCTAAGCATCTGCCTAGCTCCACTGCACAGCAGGATGAAGGATTTGCTTTACAGCCGTTTTATAGAGTTTGAGCATCTAAAGTTAGCTATGCTTTTGTGATCTCACAATAGCGAACATAATGAAGAACACACAACGAAGTAACATCTCTCCACCGTAGCTCAGTAAGATCTGGTAGCTAGGGATCAGCTTTTATTTTTATTACAGAACAAATATGATCAAGTATCATATTACCAACATGGCTATTAATACTATTGTGAGTACCATGAAATTCTACAGTTACTGGCACAGAACTCAAAGCAAGCTGTTCACAGAACACACTGCTGGGGGCACATAGATGCCAAGCTCAGGGCTTGTCTAAGTCACCCTTGCTCTCTCTTGTACCTATTTCTTGTGACTTCTTAGTTACCTATGGTGTTTTCTTTATTATCTAAACAGAGAAAAAGAGACTTTGAAGACAATAACAGAGTCTTTACACTGACATGGAGTGCAGAATTCTAACTAGGCAGAATTCTGAGCTAGTTTCTGAGAAACAGGAACTTATAGATCTGATTTCTCTAAAACTTTTGTCAGGATGTCATACCTAATAAGCTTTCTCTGCTCGAATGTTACCTTCTCCCTAAGGACTTAGCCAGTCATGGAAAATTCCACTTCCCCATTCCTAAAATAAAGTATTCACTTAAACTAAGCAGTGGGGTGCATATATACTTTATGCATCCTTAAAAAAATCCTTTGCATCCCAATTGATTTGATGTTCATTAAAGCTTTTCTTGTAGATCTTAAATAGATACTGTTAGGACAAGACATAGACTTGGTCAAAGAATGAGATGGTTAGGACATGGGAAGGAACCATTTCCCTTTAATAATAATAGTAATGATAAGAATAATAATGTTATGTGAAAAGAGAAGATATTCCATAGGAGAAGATGTTCCACAAGTCTTGAGTTAGGAACGTTCAAAGGTTTGTGCTCCTGAGCAGGCTTCCCTGGTGGTCTTGGTGGGCGAGGCACATACAGAAGTCAATCACTGACCCTTTCTCAAGTTCAATACTGTGAAGACCTTGAGGGTTGCTACTGAAAGCAATGTCGTCTGCCATCTCAGAGTTGACAACTGAAGGAGAAATAGATGTATAACCAGCTAGTTGCAGTGACATCTGAGAAAATCCACCAAAGAGATAAGGTTCATATTGGTTGATTCCAGAAGACAGTGCCTCACTCTGCCTAGGAGTCAGGGAGGAATTAGGAGAGAAAGTCTTGGAGAAAAAGCAGCAGTTTAGAGACGGGTGAAAAGAACCGAGAGGTGGATGGATATTCCTAAGAAAAAAGATCATCATATATATGATCTTTCAGAATTTAAGAGATGTATGTGTCTGGGGATCTATGAATACTTCTGCATTATTGGACACAGGAGTCAGGTAGGTAGGGAAAACGTGGGGTAAAGAGAAAAGGGGTGCGTGATTCATGGGTATCGTGCTTGTACTAAGGATAGAAGCTTTGTGTAGGCTGAAGGAAGAAGTTATTGAAGAGGAAGAGACTGAAAGTGTGAGACAGAGAAGAGAGGACCAATGGAGCTCATCCAAAGGGCAGAGAGAGGGTGCAGGTGGGGAGCTGTAGAAAACTCTATGAAAGCAGGAGCCAAGAATGATGTGGAGTTGACTGAGAACTTAAGGACAGTATTAGGGTTTAGACCAGCTGCTGGGAGTAGGGACTGTCAGAGACACATTATGGGATGTTCAAGCTTCATCAAGGACAACCTGGTAACTGGCTATCACAGTCAAGAGTTAATCACAAAGCCTCAAGCAAGTTACAGTTTACAGAACTGAAAACTGAATATACACATAGATTTCAAATTAGGAGCTTTGATTTAAAGGTTTTCTTTCATGTGCCTTCTTCCTGGGTCCCTAGTTTTACTAAATGTTATCATTGCTAAGGTAGTTCAAAGACATTAAAAGTGTCAAGTTTCATCTATATCTATCTATCTATCTATCTATCTATCTATCTATCTATCTATCTATCATCTATCTATCTATCTATCTATGTGCATATGTGTGTGTATGTGTGTGTGTGTGTATGCTATGTGTACACACCTACATAGTGGTCAAGACAACTTCAGGTGTTGGTCCTCACCTTCCACCTTGTCTGAAATAGGGTTCCATTGTGCCCACAGCATATGCCAAATTGGCTGTTCCATAAACTTCCAGAGATTCTCCTCTCGTCTGCTATTTTCCACAGGCACGCTGGAATTCCCAGTGTGCATGTTACTCTTTCCAGCTTATCCACGTTCTTTGGATCTGACTGAGCCATGCACGCACCCAGCCCTCAGTGGCACTCTCAACTCCACTTACTATGTTAGCACTGTCCCACCGACAGAACTGTGTGATTTTTTTTATAGCACTTAGCATCCTGGGCAAAAGAACAAAACAAGTATGTGACTGAATTGATCCAAAATTGGGGGAAGGGGTGTTAAGTAGGTGTGAAGAAAAGACAGATCATTAAGAGCTGAGGCTGCTAGCTGAAACAAAACTTATAATCATACATTATGGCATGAGAACAAATGGAAGGAAACAGGTCCAGAGCTAAAGAAGTGAAAATAACTAGCAATCCCAAGATCAGTGCATCTGAGGGCAGATAATGACAACATGATTCATGGAAACCAGACTTCAAAAAGTGTCTTTTTGAAAGAAACTGGACAAATGGAGCACGAAGAAAAGAACATAATTTCCAATGGCTCATGAACATTTTTGTTTTATATTTTGTCAGATTACATACAAAAAAGGCCTCACTGAACAGCAGACTCAGTTCACATCTTTGCCTGATCCTCCAGACATAGAATTTGCCAAGAAAGTAACCAACCAAGTAAGCAAGGTAAGTAAAAGAGCTGCAGCTGTGCCTTTCAGAAACTCTGCTGGACCTCTGGAGAAAGGCACCAAAAGTGAGTCTGAAATGGAAACACAAACATCTGGAAGTTTTATTGCATATGTCTTCCAGTTTTCACACCAAAAGCCATAACTATGTCAACAGTTTGAACAATGTCAATAGTATCTAAACTTGATTACTTGATGTTACTTTTGATGACAAAGTTTAGGTTCTAATACCATTAGACATTTTTTAAATTTCTTTTTTCTTTAATTAATTATTTAATTAATTAATTTTACATTTGTGTGCTTGCGGAGACCCACAGGTGACATTGGGAATCATCCTGGATTGCTGTATTTCCTATTGCTTTGCTCTGGGGTTTCACAGGCTCTGCCTTCCAAGGTCAGAATTGGAAACTGCCCCAATGTCCACCAGCATTTTTACATGGAACCTGGGATATGAACTCAGGTCCTTTTGCTTTCAAGGCAAAGGCTATATATAACCCCTGAGCCACTTTGCCAGCCCCCCAACTTTAAAAAAAAAATTCTGAGACTGACAACTTCTATCATCACTGAGTAATCACACCCCCTTCCATGGAGGCTGTGGCTTACTTCAGTGGGAAGTCCCCCATAGTTTTATGCTATCAGTCAGATATAGACAATGAGCCTGCATGACGGGATCCCACATACAGCTCAGTCAACAGCAGTGATATGGTGCTTCAGAACTTGGAAGCCACATCAAGCCTAGTCCACCTATATTTAGGGCAGTAAAGAATCTCTGAGGAATGCAACCCAGTGAGGAATGCGGAGAGACACATGTTCTATGGATGTTAACGAATAGGCCCACCCATGCTAAATCCTATAGTAAATGTGTCTAAATCAGGATACCTCCTGGGATACTGCTACTTTTAAATGCCTTTCTTTGTCTTCCAAGAGTTTGGGTTTCAGTACACTCTCCTATTTGAATTTTGGGAGTAGGGGAGGTCCTTTAGTAGAGACGAAAGAAGAAACTATATGAATGATGACATCTAATTGATGATGACTTTGAATATCCGATTTTGTAGATTACTTAATGTAAAACTGGGGGCTATTTGGGTACAGGATCTAGTAAGAATCACAACATTAATAACTGGCAAGGTATGGTTTTCCTTAGGCTAAGCAGAAGTTAATTATAAAACTGTACATGATGGCTACTGAATGTGTTAACGTTGGGAATAAGACTGGGGAAAGGGACAATTTGTCTTTGGAAGAAAAGGTTGTTTTTAAGTGGTCATTTAGAAATTAAAAGGGCTCTATTTTTGTTTTTTTTATTTTAAGGATATTTAAGTACAAACAGAATGTAAAATCAATCCATCAAGAAGAAACATTCTTTGTATCTAATTTGAATATCACTATAATTATTCTCTCCAGAAGTTTAGGCTTGTCGATGAGATTAGAGTTGTGCTTTTCAATATGATAGCCACTAGTCAAACCCAACAAAAGAGTAGCTAAAATATAACTGGAATAAATGGAGAGTATCAGTAACTTTGGGCACCTATAACAAAATACCATATGCAGGAAATCTTAGACAGGAGACATTTGTATCTCACAGTCCTAGAATGTTAAAAACAAGTTTCTTGGTCCCTGAGGAAATTCCCCTTCTTGCTGCAGACAAGCAATCATCTTGTGACCTCACACTATGAAGACACTTACACTCCTTGAAAGGAGTTTATCATGGAGACACAACTCTCATGGGCTCACCTAAATCTAATCACTTCCCAGAGTTCCCACTTCTGCATGGCTTTAAGTTTTCAAGTATATAAAGGGATGGTACACAGACATTTATTTCATTAATACCAAGAATCTTAAACGTACAAACCAGATCTTGAATGCTTACTATGAAACTGAAAAAAAAAAAAGAATGCAAGAAAGCTTATCATTTTTTATCTTGAATGCATGCTAGAATGATAGTGTTTTGGATCTACTGGAGTTAAGTTAAATATATTCAAATTAATTTCCTAAATGTTCCTTTGCACATTAAACAATATGGCTACTCAAATAGCTTTAATGCTACGTCTGTTGGACTGTACACTTCTAGCTGTACAGGATGACACAGTATTAAATACTTTGAAAGCATTGGCAGATCTGAGTTTGCCCTGGTGGAATTAAATGAGCTGAGAGACATTGGCTGTGGATGAAGGTCATGGATTTGGCCTATGATGACATGATTCATCCTAGTCTGAGTCAGATTTCCAAATTCTTGATGACTATTGTGTGTCCCACACAACAGTCCTGTTGTGTTAGGGAGGAATGTTTGTGGGTGGAAGCAGTTCACTCTACAGCCAGGCACTGGGCAGGGGCATAGGGCTGCCAAGGCTGTCTCTCCTTCTAAAACTTCCCCACTATCCGACCTCTTGGACCATGTTTCAGCATCTGCTTATCCGCTTCACTGCCAAAATAAGTAACAACTCTCCTTTATTGACCCTCTCGCACACATTTGAACTTGACATTTCTCACTGTATTATGTCTTCAAGATCCATCCTTGGTCTCATAGCTTCGTCTACTTGGCGATGATCACATATTGGCAGTGGTCAGAATTATAGTATTATGGTCTCTCTACCAGCCTCCCTTATTATAACTTTCAAAATACAACCTTCTCCCTCTGTTGTTGCAGAGTTGGGAGCACTATATCAGCATCCACTCCAGGCTTCGTTGCATTCAGTGACTGTAATGTAGTTGAACAGGGAGAGCTGTTCATAGCAGCAGGTATTTCAGGAGGAAACAGGCACACTGCGAGCAGCCAAAAATGGGATGCTGTAGGCAACACTCAGAAGGACCTTCCACTGCCCTATGCCTGCCTCCCTGCTTCCCTCCAGACCTGCAACAGAAACAAATTAGCATTGCAGGTTGGAATTTCCAGTGGTTTTCCTACTAGAATTCAGAGTACTTTTTAAAAGAATTTATCTTATTTATGAGATAGACATACACACACATACAGAGAGAGAGAGAGACAGAGACAGAGAGAGACATGAGTGTCATACCACATGAGTGGAGGTCAGAGGATGGATGGCTTTTGGAAATCACTTCTCTCCATCCACCATGGGGACTTCTGGAAATTGAACTCAGGTCAACAGATCACCAGATTGCAATCAGGTGCCTAACCTGTCATCTCACTGGCCTCCAGAATATTTTTTAAAATATGTACATATGTGCACACACACACACACACACACACACACACACACACGTGCACACACACACACACACACAGACATGCACACAGACACACACACACACAGACACGCACACAGACGACACCTTGCAGCAACACTTTCTTAGACAACATGAAGGTCTGATCTTCTGAAATTATAGAAAGTCTTTTATTACACAGAAATAGGGAGACTCTCATGAACTTCACCCAAAGACATTTGATTGAATACAGAAATCTACCTTAAGTTGGCTGTGGGCTATAATAATGCCAGTCAGGATCCTGCTACACACTCTGAAAAGCTTCTTCTCCATGAATGGGGCTGTCAGGAATCCCAGTGTTCAGTTTTTCAGAAAAAGAGAGATGTGATTAGCTTGCTGCATTTTCATTTCCATTTGATAACCACATAGAAACTGCAGATGCAGATCTGGGAAGTGGAGAATGAAACCATGTATTTAAGTGACTCTTTAGGGAGCCTAATTTACAGTGCAGTAGAAGAACTCCTGGCTGACTGCTGGTGAAAAGGGCAGAAACAGCTGCTGTGGTTGCTGCCACGCGGCCACTCTCTCACCCCCAGAGGCAATCTCAGAATTTGGAACTGATCCAGTATGCTTTCTTCAGTACAATGAATGCCTTAGAGAAAGTTACAACCATTTTTTTTCTTCTTCTTCTTCTTTTTTTTTTTTTTTTGTGGTTGTTGGTCAAATCCAATTGCAACATAGTGGGAAAGAAATACAGGGGGGAAGTTTCGGGGTTAGAAAGTTGGATGTTAGTGCACATAAAGGACTCTCTGGGAATTGGGGAGGAGGCACTGGAGGATGGGGAAGGAGGGGGGAGGGGAGGGGGAACAGGGGGTTCTGGGGGAGGGAACTGGTGTACCTATTAAGTTTGTATGAACGGAAATAATAATAAAAATGTATAAAAAAAAAAGAAAGAAAGTTGGATGTTAGGTCCTAATATGGAGATTCTATCTCCATACATCCCACAAAATGCCCAACACAGAGGGAGACTTCTTGTAGCAGTTACTTTCTGCTGCTGTGAGACAACACTCACGCAACTTTTGAGAAGAAAGGGAGATTTATTCGGCTTATGGTTCCAGAGAGGAACCATATAGCTCATCCTGAAGAAAAGGCATGGTGGGCAACAGGTGACTGAGCCATCGTGGAGGCAGACAGCAAGCACCAATTGCCAGAGAAGACTGCCCGTGGAAGCAGGGCATGGCTATCCAACCTCAGGGCCCACCCCTGCGGCCCCTTCTTCTTTCAGCAAGGCTCCACTTCCTAAAGGCGCCATGACCTTCCCAAACTGCAATACTAGTTCAGAATCAAACACGTGAACCTGTGGGGGACAACCCACACTTAAACCATGATACTTCGCCACATGCGCACCTTCTTGCCTCTTCCTCCACCCTTTCAGCTGGAGGTTTGTGGCTTTGACTTTCCCTCTACCCGCACATGGCAGGGAAGGAGGCGCCTTCCTGATCAGCTGACACGTTGTACCCACTCTCCTCCCATGCAGTGGAAACCACCCCCCTCAACTGGAGGGACTTGGACATGATTATGAGCGCTCAGTCCCCGCCCCACCCGCTACAGGAGGAAAGAGAAGTTTTGGCTCCTGAGGAGTCAAAGGGAGGAAGGGCTTTGATGAGGAGCCTGGGTGGCTTCACACCTCGCTCTACATCTTATTTCAATACCTTCCTAAAAATCAGATAGTCTTTGCTCATTGCGAGAAAAGTCTCTACTTAATTTTCTTTAACATATATACACATACAGTGCCCTTTTTCTTAGTAATGGTCCAGATTTGTACCTCAGTAAGATCATCATCTATTTTTCAGCTTTAAATTATAGCAAAGTTCTCTGTGTCTTGGCTTTGGGATAAGCCAGGTCCAATTCTTTGGCCAAAGCTGTGAGATTCCTGGAAATTTTTCCCCCTATGGGAAAGGGCAGAATCCTTACAAAGAGTTAAGAGATTAGGAAATTGTATTGAGCTCTGTGTATATTAAGAAGTGTTTCTTAAAACATTTTTGTTTGCTTTTTGGCTATTTTTATTGTCCTTATTGCTTGGTTTGGTTTTGACTTTTTGAGACATGATCTTACTTTGTATAGCTCAGGTTGGCCTTCAATTCATGCTCCATTTATCTTAACCTCTTAAGTGCTGGAATTAGAGGTATATGCCACCATGCCCAGCTAGAAGCGTATTTCCCAGATTTCTATAGGCAACCTTAGTAAACACTCAAATGAATTCCATTACATTCCGTTTTTTTGGTAATTGCTTTAACACAGATGGGTAGGTAAATTACTTGGTACCATGATGAAGAATTTTTTACCATTTTTTGGCACTTTTCCTATAGCCCCAGGCTCAGATTTGCAAGAAGAGTTCATATGCATTCTCTCTTTACCTCTCTCTCACTTTCACTCTCTCTCTCACATTTTCTCCTGTTTCTTTGTTATGATTATTATAATGGCCATCACTATTGTAAGTATGATGTCATACATTTGTATAGCTTCACAGAGTATACAAACACCCTTTAGCATATGTTCTTACTCCATCTTCCAGAAGAGGTCTGTGTAATGTACGTGTTGCATGTGGGGATGAGAGATTTGGAGTTCAAGAGACTAAGACACACCTTTGGTAATGACACCCAGGTCCAGAGCTATCAAATGTACAACTATGAAAACTACTTGCTGATAATCAGCATATTAACCTTTGAGAAGAAAGGAAATAGGGCATTTGAGTCACGGCTGTATTTTCTTTAACTGATACATTGCTTGTTCTGCTAATAGTGTATCAGAAGTATGCTTTCTTTTTCCCTGAAAGATGTTATGGATGCCTCCTGATAGCCACTTACCATATCTTTCACAGAGTTCTGTGAACCAAGGAGAACTGCCCTAACCCTATCTTGCTCAGGCCTAGATATGTAGTTGGTTAGGTTGTTCGCCTGGACCAAGGTAGCTCACCATTACATTGACTTGGGTCAATTGTGAGGTAACTATTTCTCCTCTTCTTTTTAAAGACTATTTGCTTTAAAACTGAAAAAAAAAAAACAACAAACCATAATTCAGAACATCAGAGACCCTACATTAATCACTTGGAACCAGACCAGCCAAATCTCTCCCCATCCTAAAGCTCAGGGAAATTTGTAGAAGAGGGGGTGGTAAGATTGTAAGAGCCTAAAGATGGGGAGGAGAAATAATACGCAAGATACTCCACACAAGTTAGGGTCGCAGTAGCCATAATAGTTCTTTGCATGACCTGCGCAATGACTGACATATCAATGATCCCCCAAAGTCTAGCATGGATCACAGGCACTAGGATCCTTAGAGGTAAGGGATTAAGAGTCACAATAGTGTTTCCATACTAAAGGGGAACACAAGAAAGAGCTCTAGGCAATCCTACTGAGTCCTTACACCTCATTAGAATGGAGGATGCAAAGGGAAGTTTGACATTCACACTAAAGGATGCTCCAGGGTTTGGGGGGGGGCACTGGGAGAAAGGGAGAGAGGGAGGTGAAAGGAAGGGGAAAAGGGAAGGGAAACGCGGGAGTCGGGGAGGGGTGGAGGGAGGGACAGGACTGGGGTACCTATTAAGTTTGTATGAGTGGAAAAAAAATAATAAAAATAAAATACAATACACTGCATAGCCAAAAAAAAAAAAAAAAGACTCTTTGTTTTAAAAAATATTATCATTTATTTATTGGGAGGGGAAAGAGAAGAGAAACAGAGAGAACAGGCATGTGTGTATGTGTGTGTAGAGGTTAGAAGTCAACGGGTCAACTTTTCAATCTAAGGATGGAACTCAGGTTGCAGGTTTGTGCACGGATGACTTTACCCAGTGAGCCATCCTGCTGAGCCCTGTTGTGAGGTAACTTTTACATGCCACATTCTGGGTTATATTCTATGTCTGCAAGGAGTTAATAATCTCCCTATTTCTCTCTATCCCCCTTCACTCAGCTTTCTTTTCAGATAAGTTATTGCACAGGGAGATTTCTTTTTTTTTTTCTTTTTTTTTTTTTATTTCAGCTCATACAAACTTATTAGGTACACCAGTTCCCTCCCTCCCTCCTCCTCCCCCCGTACCCCCTGTTCCCCCTCCCCACCCCTCTCCCTCCCCATCCCCCAGTGCCTCCCACCCCAATTCCCAGAGAGTCCTTTCTTGTGCATGACTGATTTTCCTCTGGGCCCTCCTCTCCGATGACGTACAAGGACCCAGTGGCCTTTGCCGAACCCTTTCCCGTGTTCCCCTTAGGTATAGGAACACTGCTGTGGCTGCCAGTTCTTTGCCTCCAAGGATCTTGGTGCCTTTAGCAGATGCTAGACTTTGTGAGGTCAACAGTGTGTTGGACAATGCGCAGGGCATGCAAAGTCCAATTATGATTGCTTCAGCCCTAACTAGTATAGAGTATCTTACATATCATTGCTCCTCCCATCCTTATGCTCTTACACTCTTACCGCCCCCTCTTCCGCAAATTTCCCTGAGCTTCAAGATGGGGAGAGACTAAGCTGGCCTAGTTCTAGGTGGTTGATATAGAATCTCTGAAGTTCTGGATTGTGGTTTGTTGATTTTCTTTTGCAGTTTTGCTGCTCCTGCAATGCCCTTCACTCCATCCTGGTGGGCATCGTATGTTACCCCCTGGCCAGAGACAAAAAGTTGTTAGAGTCTTGTGATAAAAGCACATTCAAAGGTAGATGTAATAAAAGTGGGAAACCACAGTGAGGGAGGGGTCTATCACCCATTTGCAAAATTGTTACTTTTTATCTGCCAGACTATATGCCCTCCTCTTCTGGTGAGATCACTCCCCCTCAGTAGTAAATGATCAGGAACAAAAGTCTGCACAGGGAGATTTCTTGAAGGTGTTCATTAAGCCCCTAAGAAAAACCTAGGGAGCATACTGTGGCTTAATTCCTGTTTGTCAGCTCCTGGACTTTGTTTTCACTTCATTTCTTTTCTTTTTGCCCCCTAGCAAAAATACAAAGAAGACTATGAAAAGAAAGTCAAAGGCAAATGGAGCGAGACGCCTTGCTTTGAAATTGCAACAGCCAGAATGAACGCGGACAACCTCAGTTCAGTGAGTAGGGAGGAAGGTCATGTCCTGGGAAGGGACCTTCCTTGATGACTTCTAGATCTCTCCAAGACATTTCAAGCTATTTTGACAAGATCCCATTACTTTGACCTTAATTTTTCACAGGAACAACTTGGTCAGGCCCTCTTCCCGATCACCAAGAGCAGTTAGTTATGACTCTTCTAGTTAGCATGAGTTAAAGGGGCTCTTTTCAGTTTATTCTTTGCCTGGAGAATCAAAGTGTACATTTTTTAAAATCAACTGGTTTAGTTTCATTCCACTGGAAAACAAATCCAATGTTTCCTCTTCTTTCTTAAGTTCTCTGTTCCTGTCTTCCCGAGCTCTTTCTCAGTAGGTAGGATAGGCCTTTCGGCCTTTCCAGCTGTCCCCACAGGCCTATTTTGAGCATTCCAGATCTCTGTTAAGTTGTTAATCATGTGCGTGACGGCACCACATTCTCTACTTATGGTCTGACCTGCCTCGTGAAAGGGGTGTATGAACTTGAGCAGCTCCTCCGAGCGCCTTCCGTCCTTGCAGTTTGTTTCCACAGACGTTCTCCAGTATCCTTAATGTCTTACAGAGGAAATATCAGGAAGATTTCGAGAACATGAAAGACCAGATCTACTTCATGCAGACGGAAACACCAGAGTATAAAATGAATAAGCAGGCTGGGGTTGCAGCTAGCAAGGTATGAGGAAATTGATTTTCATGGTTTCAGAGGGTGAAGTCTCTTGAATATAATTCTTTAAAAAAGTGGGGAGATAGTAGGTTCTTGGGGAAGGGGCTACTAAAGTTGAGACTGGAATCCAGCCATTTGTGAGAGAGTAGAATTCAAACAACAGTAAAGTATGTCGAAGCTGTAATAGATGCCTTAAGAGCACCTAATTAGCATCTTCATTATTTTATGGAGCAAAGAGTCTTTTGCTCTCTGAAGTAAAAGCACTCATCCCAGCTAGCAGCGTTTCCCCTGCCAGGAGAAGATAGTTGGCAGTCACTGCAGCTCTGCTTCCATGCTCAACACTATCATTTTTCCCATGGTCCTACTAATGGATGAAAAACCTGGCCACAGACAAGATGGGAAGTCTGTGGGTAGCTTCATATGTCCCTACAGACCAACTTTGATAAATAGTTTATTCCTTGACATTTTAAGTGGCATTGTTTCTATAAAAAACATAAACCTTGAAGCCAAGCACACTTATTTCTGATCTTTGCTTTGATACAGCCTTGGCTTTCCCAGGGGAGGGAACACAAGAAAAATCCATAACTTGGAAGGTACAAGAGAATGGTATTTTGGACCAGAAGGGCAGCAAGGCAAAGGATGGGAAATATTTACAAAGTAGAGGTTGCTTGATTGGATGTGGAATGTAAGAGAAAGCTTTTAATCCAAGCAGCTATATGGCTAGGGTTTTCCTTTGTGGGTCTAGGGAGGATACATTCCTTCTTTTGTGGAAGGGGAGCATAATTGGGGGTGTGTGAACAAGAACTCATCTTCAGACATATTTGATTTGAGATGCATGCTAGATTCCCCAGTGGAACTGTCAAATGGTCAGTCGTTTGTAGTATGGAATGTGGAGGTTCAGAGAATAGACATGGGAAGGTTAAATGAATCTGAGAGGTAATGCCATGAGACTGTATAGCCAAAGGGAGCAAGGAGGACAAACAGACAGACAACTCTAAGGACTGACCCCTGGAGTGCTTATATGTGAGCATGTCTGCCAGATGCAATGGGGCAGAGTGGGAAGATGACAGTGTCTGGTGGAGCAAGTGAGGGGAGGAGGAAGTTACCGCTTGAGCGAAATGTTTCTACATGGATTTATTAATACAGATTCTGTTATATGTTATATAACAATTTTGTTGAGTCTGCTTAGACAGGACTCATGAGTAAATGAGAAGAAAATTGAGTATCTGAGTACATTCAATTCTTTCAAAGATTTTTCCAAGAAAAAAGAAGAAAATGGGTAATAGATGATAGAGAAGTAGATGATAAGGGAATCTGAGTGAATGTGTGTATGTGTGTGTGTATGTTTGTACACTTCAGTGTGCATGCCTGTGGAAGCCCAAGGATGACATCAGAAATTATCCTGTATTGTTCTAGCTCCGTATTGCTTTTATGTGGGGTTTCACAGGCACACCTTCCAGAGCTGGAAGTACAGGTCACTGCCATTTCCACCTGGCATTTTTATGTAGGATCTGGGGATCAGACCTCAGGTCCTTTTGCTTATAAGACAAAGACTTTAATCACAGAGCCATCTCCCCAGTCCTTAAAGGGAACTTTAAAGACAAAACACAAATCATCATGTATCTATCATGATGAAAAAATCCAGTAAGAGAAGCAACACTGGTTAATGTTGAAGAGAAAAGAATTTCTGGACAGATATCCTTGAAAAGGATATTCCCAAGAGGAGGAATAACTATACCACAAGTCCTGACAGTTTCTTCTGCAAGGCAGAAATACAGATAAGATAATAGGATTTGTGAGCTTCCTTTCTGGTCATTTCTGTTTTTCAAGAGAGTACATATGTCTAGATATTCCATGCCAATAGGACCTGCAGAGTATGCCCTGTGGTGTTCTGAGTAGGCTGCAGGGTTGACGCATCTCGGCTTCAGTATCGCTGCTAAGCTGTTTAACTTTATTTCCTGAAATTCTTAAAGGTAGTGACTTACCTAAGGTTCCTCAGACTGCTGTGATTAAGCTTCCCCACTGATAGGCTTACGCTAGGGATCGTGGTCAGAAACAGGATCCATGTCTTCTACTCTCTATGGACATATTCCTAATGTTTCCCCAACACACATACTTGCAACTTACTGCTATTGCCATAGTTGGACGGGAAGGACGTGTTGAGGTTGCCACCTTGTACATTATATGTGTGCTGTTCAACATACAGCCACAAAAGGGATGTTATGATGCCTCATTTCTTTAAAAAAATGTGGTGGCAGATTTGTAGTCAGAAGTTAGGAGTTGAGGGAAGGTTCTCCAAGAAGCATCTGGGGCTCTATGTCCTGGGATTATTTATATATCTCCCCCAGTATTTATATATCTTTTGCCCTTTGAGCACAGAGACCATATGGTATTCCTTTTTGTGTCTGTGCCAGAGCCAGGCACATAATCAACACCCTTTTGTATTTTCAAATGAATACATGAATGAAAAGAAAAGGTGTCCTGGAGATTTATGCAGTTTCTCTACTGGTGTCAGGAGTTACTATGTGTGGTGTGTGTTTATAAAATGTCAAGCTGCCATTTTTCTAAAGAGGAAATTGATTTGTGGAACTATGACCTAATAGCTATAATAGAGATGAGCACAAAACTAGCCCGTGGAGTTACTTTATTATTTTATTTCATCCTACAGGTAAAATACAAAGAAGACTATGAAAAGAACAAAGGGAAAGCAGACTATAATGTACTTCCTGCTTCAGAGAACCCACTGCTCAGGCAGCTGAAGGCAGCAGGAAATGTCCTAAGTGATGTAAGTGAACCTGCTCACCAAGGAACTTTAAACCTTAGCAACAAGAGAAATGAAGTTTTCCTCCTTATGAAGCAATTCTATATGAATGTAACTTCAAATACTTTAAGGTTGTGAAGTAGCAATTGCATTGGAATTCTTTAACCGCAGGTAGGCCAAGTCACTCTGAATATGCTATGTCTCAGTGTTTGCCAGGCTAGGAAATCTTCACCTGCTTGTAAGTGCCAGATAGCTGGACTCTATGTGGAGTGCTCTGTGATTTCTGTTTTTTTCTGTGTGTGCAGGGGAAGGAGGGTAACAAGAAAGCATCTGAGTAAATGAGTCTATGAAGGCCCAAGGGTAACATTGGGAGTCAACCTGGATTGCTTTACTTCCTTATTGCTTTGCTCTGGAGATTTCCAAGGCCACAATTACAGACCACCACCATTTCTGCCTGGTGTTTTTACTTGATGAAGCCGATACTCTTCTCTGCTGCAGTGAGACAATACTCAGTCTCAAACAGCTTAAGGGGAAAAAGGAGATTTATTCAGCTTAGGGTTACAGAGAATATACAGTCCTCTATGGCAGAGAAGGCGTGGCAGGTGGCAGAAGCTGGCAAAAACCTAGGTCACATCCATCATGAGGCTGAGAACTGCTGCTGCAAGCTCAAGAGCAGACTTGCTCACTCAAGCAGGGCGGGGCTAACCAGCCTTAAGCACACCCCCAGGATTGCCTTCCTCTGGCAAGGCTTTGCTTCCTAAAGGTTCCATGACTTTCCCAAACAACTAAAGATTCAAAACATAACTGTGGGAGACAACTCACATTTCAAACCACGACACATGGGATCTGGCATCCAAACTCAGGACCTTTTGCTTTGTGAGGCAAAAGCTTTAAATCCTGAGCTCTCTCTCCAGCTCCAGATAATAATTCTGATCAAGGCGAGAGAGAAAGAGAAAGAGAGAGACTCTAAAAATACAAGTCTACTCCCAGAAATGATTACATGCAGAACACAAATCATAAAAGAATGTTTTCCAACATCCTCCCAAGAATATCTGCTTTCTACCTGCAGAATTGTTTAGTATCTAACTAAGCTGTCAAATGTGAAATGCATTAGATAAGTAATGCTAAGACTGCCATTAACAGACTAAAGGCCCGAGACCTACACAGACCTGTCACATGAGTGCCCAGCTCAAGATGGTTCCTAGTTTTTGAAAATGTTCAAAAGTTGAGCTTTACCACCATTGCTAATAATAACATGATATCTCATGTTTTAAGACAGTTGTTAGGCAATATCTTGTCTTCTTCTTTTGTTTAGTCTTGGAAACTATGAGCGTTATAATCAGCATGGGAGTGATAGTAGTCTATTTTAACTGAATTTTTCCTTTGACAGAAACTATACAAAGAAAACTATGAAAAGACAAAGGCAAAAAGCATAAACTACTGTGATACCCCCAAATTCCAGCTTGATACAATTCTGCAGAACTTCAGTAGTGATGTAAGTGATCTAATTCTCATCCTTGCTGTTCTCTTTTCATAGGTCATGTAATCAATAACTGGCATGTATCTTGTCTTGCAGACTAAATATAAAGATTCCTACTTAAAGAATATTTTGGGACACTATGTAGGCAGCTATGAGGACCCGTATCATACACACTGCATGAAAGTCACAGCCCAAAATAGTGATGTAAGTACTTTCTACATAACCCAGGTTAGGTTTGATGGATAAAGGAATGGTTTCACCTTCACATCTGATTATGTTCTCTTCATAGAAAAACTACAAAGCAGAATATGAAGAGGACAGAGGCAAAGGCTTCTTCCCTCAGACCATAACTCAAGAATATGAAGCAATCAAGAAATTAGACCAGTGTAAAGATGTAAGTTGGTACAGTGACCATGGTGACTACCATCTTTCATGGCACCTAACATCTAAGATGTGTCTAAAAACCTGAGACTCTTTTACAAATATGTTTAAGCAAGAAATTGTAGGAAACAAAATCTCTTGTGGTAGATGTACTATTTCCCTGTTGGCCTCCCATGTCTCAAGAGCTAATTCTAGCTCATTGCCTTGAAGAGTGATGGGGAATCAATTTGAAAATGTGGGAGAGTTTCTCACATATATGTATCAGTAGCTCTCAAACAAACTACAATCTAAAAACAAAAAATGTAGCATTTTGTGAACTACTGTTTCTTTGAGTGAGATGTTCTTTTTGTTGTTGCTGTTTTCTTTCTTTTTCTTTCTTTCTTTCTTTCTTTCTTTCTTTCTTTCTTTCTTTCTTTCTCTCTCGCTCTCTTTCTCTCTCTCTTTTTCTCTCTCTCTTTTCTTTCTCTCTTTCTTTCTTTCTCTTTCTTTCTTTCTCGCTCTCTTTTTCTCTCTTTTTCTCTCTTTCTCTCTCTCTCTTGCTCTCTCTCTGTCTCTGCTTGACCCTGGGAACTACCTTGGGCTTGACAGACTGCTCAACCAAACTATGTTGCTCCTTCACAGCATTCTTACAAAGTCCCCCCAGACAAGACCAAGTTCACACAAGTCACAGACTCTCCTGTTCTCGTGCAAGCCCAGATCAATTCCAAACAGCTGAGCGATGTAAGTTCCTCTAAGTATCCATGAATGTATGTGGGAAGATATCTCACAAATCTAAACATAGAACCCATTTTTGCTTATTTCTATCAGTTCTGGAGTCAAACCCCAGGACTTGTTCATGTTAAGCAAATGCTTTATGTCCCCAGCCCATAAAATCCAACTTCTTGTATTTATTTTGAAAAGTTTAAAGTTCAGTAGTTTTGTAATCACCTAAAATATTTTGTGTCTTGTTGCACTAAATCTCTTTGAGCAGGCAACGGTAAGTAAAATGATTTTGTAGTAGAAATTAATGTAGCTTCAAGTACTGAACAGAATATGAGATCTAGAATTAGAAAAAAAAATAGATTCAGGATTCAGCTCTTTTATTTACAACTAGGTGATCAAATTGCATCAGCTTTCTGTGCCTTTTGTGTCCCTTTCACAATTTGTAGTTGAAGGTTCAGTGGTAGATTTGTGAGCTTAGCAGCTCATTGTAGACCAGATATTTTCATTCTGGGTTTCTCCCTCCCAAATAAGCCCCAGAGTCAAGTATTATTCACATGGGTTTTAAGTGTAGATTTCCAAACTTTTGTGGAACTAAACAGATTTTTAAAAATAGCCTTAGTAAATTCATGGGCAGAAATGACAGCTTCAATCTCGGCATCAATAGTCATGATGTACGTGAGGTGGTATTTACAAAGGCTTCTCCAGGAAGTGAGTGTGGGTAATGCAGAGAAAAGTCAGCAATGTTTCCCAATCTACAGTGCCAATTGTGACAGTCGTGGGCCCTACTGTCGTGGTAAATGTAGTACCTGCTGACATGAGTATCACAGACAGGTTCAACGATGCAGGATGACCTGTCTAAGCTCTGGCTCTGTCGAGCCTAACTTTGTCCTTTATTTATCAAAATGTGTGGCCTAAGAAAAATGTTTTAAATTTGTAAGTCTTTTTCTTCTGAACTAAATAATTCTCTTTCTTCCTCTATTGCACACTCTGTTTCTCTCTCTTGTCAGCTAAATTACAAAGCCAAACACGAAAGCGAGAAATTCAAGTGCCATATACCTCCTGATGCACCTTCCTTTATCCAGCATAGAGTCAACGCTTATAATCTGAGTGATGTAAGTTTCTTACACACTGTACTAGTGATACACTGACAACCTGCATCTTCAGTTTTGCCTCACTGCAGTTTTCAGATGGAAAAACTGTTAAGATTCATATTCTTTTCTTACATTCTTACCAATGCAACTTTAAATTCACCTGATAAATCCCATGTAATAGTCTTATAAATAACTTTATTCAATTGTTAGACAATCTAATATGTTTTAACTGACTCTCAAACTATCACCACTCATGCATACTTAATTGCAAGTCTGAATCTTTTAACCATGCATTCACTCATACTGTGGCATAATTCATTTTTTTTTCTGATCTTAAAAAAGATTTTGTTTTACTCACTTCCCAGACCCACAACGTGCTTATTTCTCAGAGATTAGACTGATTTCTATAAGTAGGAAAACTAATGAGGATACAGACTATTTGAAAGATAGGAGTCCCCAAGTCTGTAGTTGTCCCTCATTTTCCAAACTTAATTTGTGGAAAAGCAAAGTTACCCATGGAGGTGAGGAGGTTCTCAACTTCTTCAACAATTCCATAAACGAGTGATAAGATTATCTAGCATTCTTGGGTTCTGTAATGATTGAAGCCCCAGCCTTATGAGAATTATCTTGAATCTGCAGGATGCATGCATCATGAATGTAATGCACACCCACATTATGGTGCATTAATTTTTATATTAAGGACAATAAAGAGTTAATTTAGCCTTCAGTATTCAAGTGTGATGACATAGTGTTTCCTTTTGTCAATTTCTTGGCTGAATTTTCCTGTCCAGAATGTCTATAAGCAAGACTGGGAGAAGAGCAAAGCTAAGAAGTTTGACATCAAGGTGGACGCCATCCCTCTGCTGGCCGCCAAAGCCAACAGCAAGAATGCCAGCGATGTGAGTATGGCCCTGGCTCTGGGCAGATGGCTCTGGGAGGCTCCTGCTGAGCGGATCGGCATGAGTGATGTGCTTGCAGGTGATGTACAAGAAGGACTATGAGAAGAGCAAAGGCAAGATGATCGGTGCCCTGAGCATCAACGATGACCCCAAGATGCTGCACTCCTTGAAGACGGCCAAAAACCAGAGCGATGTGAGTTCTTTGTAAATCACACTTGGTTTCAGATGCGGGTATATTTGCTGTTTCATATAATACAGTTAGTTTAATATAGTTAGTATGGTTAGTATGGTGGCCTTACTGAAATTTCAAGTTCAGGATGGCAAATTAAGTGTGAGGAGCTGATGGTTAGGGAAGGTGAATGTGTTTGCTCATTTTGATATCTTTGCACTTGAGAAAAGTGTTACCATTGTGAAGGTTCCCTTGATGTCCTTAATTCCTGTTTCATCAGGAAGAAAAATATACTGAAAGTGTTGTTTTATTATTTTTCCTAGAAGTAGGCTTAATGTGTTGGTTTCTAAAATTATGTAGTATCTTTGCAAGCATGTATAAGGCTGCTTGCAGTGGCGTATTTAGCAAAATAAAAAAGAAGTGAGAAAATCAATTTAAAGCCAAATAAAGTAGAAAAACAGATGAAGCATAAACTCAAAACAGAGTATATTAAAGAATCTTATCAAATATTGATCGAATTTTAAAGACTTTAATCTTTATGAAAAATAGTATCTTTACCGATACATCTTTGGTAATTCATAGCAAGATGAAAATACTTCCTGTCTTCTACATCATTTACAAGTATTCATATTTCTACTGAATAAGTTTGTGCATTTCTTTTTGTTGTTATTTTTGCCCGTGTACAAGTACATGTGTACAAGAGGACACTTGAATATCCCTGTGGAGGCCCAAGGGTGAAATCAGGAATCATCCAGAATTGCTCCACCTCTTTATTGCTTTACTCTGGGGATTCCCAGGGTCAGAATTGCATACTGCTACCATATCTGTCCAGCATTTATGTGTGAAATCTGAGCATTTGAACTCAGGTTCTTTTGTTTTCGAGGTAAAGGTTTTAACCCTTAAGCCATCTCTCCAGCCCTATTTTTGGATTTCTATATGAGCAACTAAAAGGGAATGTGAAGAAATGTTATACACCTACTGGAAGATAAAACCATCTTTCGTGTATTGCTGCTATGAAGAAAAATATTAAGCTTAAGGAGAAAAGCTAGCTTCTAGAAGTGTGAGCAAGTGTGTTCTCACCAACTTGCCAAACCAATGACTTTTCTGGAGCATCTTACTTACTTAAAGTCTCCCTTATATTGTATGACTCTTTTTGCACCATCTTTTTAAAAAATATTTTATTTATTTATTTGTGTGTGTGTGTGTGTGTGTGTGTGTGTGTGTGTGTGTGTGTGTGTGTGTGTATTAGAGGGTACTTTATGTACCTGTGGAAGCCCAAGGGTGACTTTGGGAATCATCCTGGATTGTATCTACCTTCTTTTTACTTCTCTTTAACATGATTTGTGTGCCAAGCATATCTGCATGGCAAACGATGAATGCAGGAAAAATATAAAGTTTGTCCCATTGGCTCAGATACAGGAATGACACAAATGGCTATTGATCTGTGATATATATTTTCTTTTTTAATTCTCTTTTTTTTTCTTTTGGCAGAGATTATACAGGGAAAACTATGAGAAGACAAAGGCAAAGAGTATGAATTACTGTGAGACCCCTAAATATCAACTCGATACCCTGCTGAAGAGCTTCAGTGAGGTTCGAAAGGGCAAGGCCGCCCCTTAGATGGGAAGGTTTTCATGAAACTGAGTCACTGTTAACTTGAAGGATATGTATTTTCTTTTTTAGGCTAAATATAAAGATGCATATGTAAAGAATATGTTAGGCCATTACGTAGGCAGCTTTGAGGACCCGTATCATACACACTGCATGAAGGTTTCTGCTCAGAACAGTGACGTAAGTCAGAAGTCAATTACTCAGTTCACAGTGGCATTTTGTTTGGGAGCCACAGCTGTCCTGATCTGGTTCTGCTCTTCTTCATTGCAGAAAAGTTACAAAGCAGAATATGAGGAAGATAAAGGGAAATGCTACTTCCCTCAGACAATAACTCAAGAATACGAAGCTATCAAAAAGTTGGACCAGTGTAAAGATGTAAGTCAGGGGATCAGAGTTCTTAAACTTGGGTTTTGGGATTCTTGTGACATCTAGTGGTAATTTAGCAGGAATTTAAATACTGTCTCTTAATGGTTAACAGGAGATACTAAATTTGAAGTTTACTTTTGGATGGAATTTGGGAACATAAAACTTTCTATTAAAAAGTCCAATGGCTATGAAATAATTTCATATTTTATTAGTCTTTCAATAATTTACATATCTGTAAATTCTGGGCAAAGAAAGAATATCCAGGTCTGCGAGAATCAGGGTGTTTGTTATTCAGCATCTTTACAGTAGGACTAGCATGTGTCAGACACTATCCTATGCGCTGCAGATAGGGGTCGAGATGATGCGCTCTGGCAAGTCTTCAGCGGAGTGGAAGAGATAATGAGCAAAGAGAGGTACAGAACAAGACAGGTCTCAGGCAATAATAAGGAAACTAGTATAGGAAGGTGATTCAGAATGAAACGAGAATGATGTGAAGAGACCGGAAAGTCTATAATGCGACAGGAATGTTCTGCAATGCTAAGATTAGAGTAGAGAAGCATGCCAAAGCAAAGGAGGCATCAAGAGAAGGGGCTGAGATATGTTGAGGAGAAACAGAATAGTAAGGGGATGAAGGACGGTGGGCTCTGCAGGGCTTACTAATCAGAGTGCAGTGCAAACTGAACACCAGGTTCAGGCCAGAGCCGTTGCAGGGCTTCAGACCTGGAAGGTTAGCCAAGGGGCTGGAATGCAGCAGAAAAACCCGGAGGCAGCTTCAGGAGAGAGAGGAGGGGAGGAGAGATGAAGGGAAAGAGAAAAAGAGGAAGTAACAGTGCAGTCAGTCTTCAGGAATAAAGCAAATCTTTTAACTGGAAACTGTGTAGTGTGTGTGTGTGTGTGTGTGTGTGTGTGTGTGTGTGTCTGCACTGTGCGCACACTTATGTGGTGTGTGTACAAGAATACACAAATTAACCTTAAAGGATACCTTCTTTTCTAGCATACCTACAAACTTCATCCGGATAAGACTAAATTCACAGCAGTCACTGATACCCCTGTGCTGTTGCAAGCCCAGCTCAATACCAAACAGCTCAGTGACGTAAGTGCTTTGATTTATGCAAGAGGGGGTGACCTGGGCTCTCGACTTACTGAAAAAGCCAGCATCTGCATATTTATTCTTCATGGACTCTCCTCCATGCCAGTGATGCCGCTTTTCAGATTGTGTCTAGTGGACTGCAGACTAAGCTGTTGGTTTACATTGTAACTCGAGGAAAACTGTGAACAACAACAAAATATTTTTCAGCAGCTCATTTTCTCCCTTCCCCTCTCCCCCGGACTGGAGTACCTTATTTACTCATTGGGATTCTTTACTTCAAGTCACTAAGTAAATAGTGTCAGTGAAAGCACCCAGTTGGTCAGTAAAAAGGCAAACATTTTGGTAAAGTCACAGACTTTAAGGAAAGACACCCAGTTGGTCAGTAAAAAGGCAAACATTTTGGTAAAGTCACAGACTTTAAGGAAAGACAAAAAGCAGAGTTATAGCAAAGCCTCCAGGTGGTAATAAGCAGAGGATGATGCTATAGAATTAAAATAGGAAGGTGGTGGGGAGAGTGGCTGGAAGGGCAGCGTGGGCGGGTGGTCAAGGGGAATCTTGAGCAGCATAGTTGGACAAGAGAATGGCAGCATGCTTCACAAAGTCAAAAGCATGCCATCCCTTGCTGACCCTGTACAAATGTGGGTTCTGATGGAGTCTGGCGGACTCATTCTCTAATCAGGTATGAGTTGCTCTACTGGGTTTGGTAGACCACACTGCGAGTATCTAGGTGCTAACACAGCTAGGTCCTGAAGAACAGGACACCTACCCAAGACAAGCAAAGAAAGATATTGTTGGTCCAAGTATTAGATGCGCTTCAGTTAATAAATGGGTTCACATGCAGTTGGTAGAGAGGAAGAGCATCCTCGGTAAGTCACATCAGCTAACATGCAACTTTTCCTAATGGAAACTTTGTGACCCCATAAAGAACAGCTAACAACTGTGCTGCAGAGAAATAAGGTGCTGTTCGTGCCGTCCATTCACCAGCACGCGACCTCAGGAGGTCTTGGACTCTGGTTGCTGTCTCTTACCATATAGCTCTTTCCAATCTTGAGCCCTTTGGATATAGCTCCAAAATTTAAAATTAGCGTCTTTTCCTCTGTATGCTTTCTTCTTTCACCTCATCATACCTTTAAAAATGTAAAACTTACGTTTATATTTAAAAATATATATAACTGAGTTGATATTTATTGAGAATTATTTTTGACTTTGTTACTGCTCTGATCACAGAATTCTGTAAGTTTTGGGTTTTCATGCCTCTAGGCCCAGCCTCACAGTAGTTGGTCAGGTATGTGTTAATTTTGTATACAGTATTATACATAATACTGGCGATTACAAAATGGCAACATGAAGTCTGCTCATACCACCATCCCTGAGAAGAGATGCAGTTCAAACCCTGTGTTAGACTTTGATGGGATTGGGTACCCTCTTTGAGATATTTTCTTTTAAAAGGCACCAAGTACGCTGTCCTATATAAATTCAAGGAAATTCCTATTTTGAACTGTTTGAATACCTACCTGAGTCCATTTTCTGTGCTTTAACAAAATTCCTAAGACCAAATAATTTATAAAGAATAGACTTTTGCTGAATATGGTGGTACTTGCTTATGATCCCAGCACTCAGTAAGCTGAAGCAGGAGGATCTTGAGTTTGAACCAGTCAGGATTACATAGAGAGATATTGCCTCAAAAACATTCTATTCCCTTAAATTTGCGGAAAAGGGGGCAGTAAGAATGTAAGAGCCTAAAGATGGAGAGGAGCAACGATATGCAAGATACTCCATACAAATTAGGGCTGAAATAATCAAAATAGGACTTTGCATGACCTGTGCAATTACCAACATATCATTGAACCCCCAAAGTCTAATATGGATCACAGGCAATAGGATCCTTAGAGGCAAGGAATTAGCAGCCACAATAGTGTTCCTATACTAAAGGGGAACACAAAAAAAGAGCTCTAGGCAGTGCTACTGAGTCCTTATACTTCATCAGAGAGAAGGACCCAGAGAGAAGTTTGATCAGACACGCTAAAGGATGCTCCAGGAATGGGGGTGGGGGCGCACTGGGAGAAGGGGAGGAGAGGGGGAAAAGAAGGGGAAAGGGGGGAGGGAGCGGGGGGGGTCCAGTGAGGGGAAGAGGGAGGAAGGGTAATGGCTACTTATCAACTTTGTGTGAGTGGAAAAAATAAAAAATTAAAAAAAATTCTACTCCCTTGAAAAAGAATAAGTGTTTCCTAGTTCATAGTTCCCAAGGCATGGGACAAAGACTTCTTTTACATTATAACCTAGGGAGTCAAGCCAACCACAGAAACACCACTCCTGTGTCTAATCAACCCACTAGGACAGAGCTCTTATGAGCCAGTCACCTCCACAGAATGCCATCTCTCAAAAAACATTAACATCTGACTTTGGTTCTAGTTGTGTGATGCTTGGGGAACACCTCAGCCCATGGTAATATTCTCTCTTTTCCCCCCAGCTTAATTACAAAGCAAAGCATGAAGGTGAGAAATTCAAGTGTAATGTACCAGCGGATGCTCCGGAGTTCATCCAGCATAGAGTTAATGCCTACAACCTGAGTGACGTAAGTGTGAAAGCCGCAGAAGCTGTCTGGTATGCAGGAAAAGAGGACATGTAGGTTCCTTTCAGAAGACAGAAGTGGTAGTACTGTAGAGAAATAACTATGAAGTCTATTTCAAGTAGAAGTGGAGATTTTAAGACTCAAATATTTGCTCTGAGACTTTGTATCAAATTTAGTTTCCACAGCCTTTGTCACCATCAGTGTTTTCTCTCCTCTGCCCTTCTGCGAATCCCTGAAGCTTTCAGGAGCTTTCTCATACTTCATTTCTCTTTCTCTAAGTGATTTTCCCTTATCTAATCCTTTGTACACAAGAATTACACAGTCTTTAGAAAGCTCCCAAAGCATTAAAAAAGAGTATACTATATTTATTGGTAGTATGGAAGAAGAAAGTGGATGATAGAGGAATCAACTGTTATGTTACCATTTGGTAAATAAGCTATTTATAGCTGAAACACATCTGCATTTCCAAAGGGTTCTAAGTATTTGCTGGATCAATGTGTGTTCAATATCATTTTTAGGGAGTTGTATGTGTGTGGGGGTGTGTGGGAAGTGTAGAAAAGAGCACACTATGTGTGCCTATAAAGGCCAAGGGTGTCTTCAGGAATCATCTTGGAGTGCTTTACCACTTTTCCGCTTTGTTCTGGAGTTTTCCAGGTTCTTCCTTCCAGGGCCAGAAGTGCAGGCCACTGCCATGGCCCCACATTTTTATATGGGATCCGGGATCCAAATCACATCCTTTTGCTTTTGAGGCAAAGACTTTAACCCTCAGTCATCTCTCCAGTTCACCCCATGTCACTTAAAAAATTATTTTCCTAACATCTTTCAGAATGTCTATAAGCAAGACTGGGAGAAGAGCAAAGCTAAGAAGTTTGACATCAAGGTGGACGCCATCCCTCTGCTGGCCGCCAAAGCCAACAGCAAGAATGCCAGCGATGTGAGTATGGCCCTGGCTCTGGGCAGATGGCTCTGGGAGGCTCCTGCTGAGCGGGTCGGCATGAGTGATGTGCTTGCAGGTGATGTACAAGAAGGACTATGAGAAGAGCAAAGGCAAGATGATCGGTGCCCTGAGCATCAACGATGACCCCAAGATGCTGCACTCCTTGAAGACGGCCAAAAACCAGAGCGATGTGAGTGTCCTGCTTTCCAGATGGCTTCATGAGCAGCGTGCGAGGGAGCTTAGGATTTCAGTGAAAGGGTGTCACATCCGTGGGCTTTGCTCACACTCATAGGAAACTGTTAAGAACTCTAGAAGTACACTTCTTCCTGCTTCTTGCATAGAAAGAAATTATTTGAGGAAAGAAATTACTGATGTCTCTGTCACTTTGAAAGGTTACGAACATCAAGTTTTTTCCCCTCTCAGGGGCATGCGCTTCTGGTCCTGGTAGGGCGGAGCCTGTGAACCCCCGGGCAGAGTAAACAAGGAGGTGGAGGCGTCCATGGTGGTTCCCGAATTCGCCCTTGGTTCTACACACACACTGCGCACACACGCACACACGCACACAGGCACACACACACACACACAATTGAATAAATTTTTAAAAAATTTAAAAAAAGAAAAAGTCACTAGATAATCTAATCTAATCATTTTAAAATGATTGTAGGTGCTGGGGAGATGGCTCATGAACAAAAGGACCTGAGTTTGGATCTCCAGGTCCCATGAAAAAATGTGGAGTAGATATGGCAGAGGCCCGCACTTCAGACCCTAGAAGACAGAGCCTAGAAAACCCCAGAGCAAAGTAATAAGAAGGTAGTGCAATCCAGGATGAATCCCCAAGTCACCCTTAGATCTCCACAGACACACACACTTAAGTGCCCTGTCTTATACATCTTCACACATGTACAAACACAAAAAATAAATAAATAAGCAAATAAAATAATTGTAAAACTGGCTTTAGAAGAAAATAATGAACTACAGATATAAAATCTATGTATGGTTATGAGCATTTAGTAACTTTAGCAATTCGTACTGTTATACATCTAAGAAAAAAATGCGTCACTCTTTATAGACCTCTGTCTTAGTTTCATCTTCTATTTCTGTAATAAAATCCTGACCCAAACGAGAAGGGAACAAGAGGATTTTACTCACGCTTACAGTTCCAAGTTTTAGTTCATCAAGGCAGGAAATTATACCAGAAGGTACTGAGGGAACTAGCTACATTTTATCCAAAAATGAGAGCAGAGGGGTAAAGACCAATGCTGCTTTCTAGCTTGCAGTTTGCCAAAATCCAACTCTCTCTCTCTCTCTCTTCCTCCCTCCTTCCCTCCCTCCCTCCCCCTCCTCCCTCTCTCTCTTCCCTCTCCCACTCCTACACCCCACGGAGTAGTCTCATCCATCTTCCCATATCAATCACACAATTAAGGCAGTCTCTTACAGGCCTGCCCAAAGGTCTTCCTTAAATAAATAATTCCTCATAAATGTGTCCAGAGACTCACCTCTCAAATGTCAAGTTGACGTAGATGGAACTAACCTGCACAGCCTCTTTAAAAAGCACAATTAAAATTTCAGATCACCTATTGAAGAAAATGAACATCTTTCTTTAATGCCTATTGTTGAATTTCAGGAAATTCATGGATTCCTTAAAGGTTATTCATAATGCCATCTACCATTTTCTGCATGCAAATTTTATTGTAGCAAGATGAACATCTGCTCTTGCAAATTATAATAGATCCTTTTATTTTTAAAATGTTTAGAAGATACTTTAAAATGACAATGTCATCATAGTTTGGAAATGCTCATTTATCAAGAGGAAGGAAGATGTTTGTATGATTCATTTGCATTTTAACCACATACTAGCATAGTGATCTATACTTGCTTTCTTCTTATGATATTCTTTCTTATTATAAACATTATACATGCTTGTGCCCATGTACAGTGTGCTTCTCTTTCCTTTTGACATTTTAAGTTATCAGTGCTATAACTCCCCACGGACACCCCATGTAACTCTTTTGCTTTTCATTTGGTCATTGGAAATAGTAGGATACTGGACAAGAAATAAATCAACAATTACTTGCCAATTGATGGGTGTTGGCAACTGAAAGAAATTATCAGCAAGTCATTCTCACATAATGCCCAGCTAAAGATCAAGCAACATGTATAGAAAAGAATCTTTTTTTCAAAGGCATTTGGATCTTTGGTGTCATTCTTTATTAATTTTTAGCACACAAAATACTAGATTTATGTTGCATCTTTCTATTTATGTGTCATTATAGCTCCCTTCTACCATCACCTCTCTCATTTTCCCTCCCCCTTATTCACTTGCTTTCAGTTAATCTCCCCCTCTTTTATCACATATGTTCTATTACCCTTTTCCCACCTGCCTCAAGCTCTCTTCCTCCCCTTTAGTTCCCTTTCTAGTTTCACAATCTAAAAATACAAACATATCAACACATATACATGCACACAGACATATACACACATGCGTGCACACACACATACATGTACACATAAATTTTAACTGTAGCCCCCATCATATAAGAGAATACATGTAGTGCTTATCTTTCTAAGTCGAGCTTACTTCCCTAAACAGAATGATTTCCAGCTGCATTCATCTTCCTGAAACTATCATAATTGATTTTTTATGGCCGCATAAAATTCCACTGTGTAACCACATTTTATTTAGTTATTCATCTATTGACTGACATCTGGTTCCTGGCTATTATGAATAACACAGGAAAAGACATGAATATACACATATTTCTGTGGTGTATTTTGACAACATTTTATGTGTACTTATATGTGTCAGCCAAAACAAAACAAATGAAAGAGTCAAAAAAAATGGTAAAAAGCACTTCCAACACCACCTATTACTGCAACATTATTTAATCAGTTTCTAAATAAAGAACTTGACCCAATTACCAGCCTTTCTAACCATGTCTTCTGAGCCGCTAGTGAAGGTCTCCTGAGACCTTGCCAGGACATTTGGCTTATGAGAATACAGCCCATAAGGTTGAGGTTTACTCTAAAGTGGTTTGGAATCATAAAATTTTCTCATCAGAACTCTTAACTGCTACAATCTGCAGCTTCTTTCAGTCATTACTTGAGTTGAACTTTGTATGGCAAATCCTTGCCGTGCTCAGTGGGGTTAATCTAATGTCAAGAACTTAACACACGGAAAATCCAGTAACTACCTTTGAAAAATGGTGGCGGAAAGCTAGGTTAAGTACAGTCCTGTTTATGGATGGAGTGGACATTTCACAAAATTTGAGGTAGTCAGTGATTGTCATGTAATTTTCATTAGAAAATTGTTCTTGATTGGGAAACTCTTCACAAGTTAGGTTACATTATAGAAACAATGCTTGGGGAAACTGGTTTAAAATAAAGTGGCCCACAGCTAACGCAGAAGCTGTGGTTCGTTTCTGATTTGGTTCTTGCATCTTTAAAGGTCTGGGAGCCAGGCGAGGTGGGTCAGGAGGATTGCCAAAGGTTCCAGCATGGCGTGGAGTACCTAGTGACGAAGCCAATCAGAGTTGCACAGCCAAATCTTTTCTCGAAAAAACTAAAAATAAAATAGATTTGGAAAGATCACCCATATGTGATTTTCTGGAAGATCTTAACAATACATGATCTATGAGCAAATTCTGCAGCAAAACAACTACTTGGATATTTCCATCCTTGTCTAGATCACATTGCACAGCTTTTCTGAAAACCCATTAAGAATTTCTGTAATAAATGACTTCTTATTGCAGCGCGAGTATCGGAAAGACTATGAAAAATCAAAAACAATCTACACAGCACCTCTTGATATGCTGCAAGTCACCCAAGCAAAGAAATCTCAGGCTATTGTCAGCGATGTGGACTATAAGCACGTCTTGCATAACTACAGCTACCCACCAGACAGCATCAACGTGGACCTTGCCAAAAAGGCCTACGCGCTGCAGAGCGATGTAAGTAGCGAGGCTTCCTCTACTTCCCGTTTGGACGGGATTTCTGAATAAGTCAAGAGTTTTGGTAATTCTGTGGTGTCTGCCTTATTTTCTGTGTGACAGAAAGCCAGCACTGGAAAACGACCCTCTGCTTCTCTGGAGCATGCCCGTAGGCTTAGGGATTCCTGGGTCTGGCAGATGCGATCACTGTTTTTTTGGGAAAGTTGTCAGCTTTACTACTTAATCTTCCTCCTTTAATATTGTGAAGTAAAACAAAAGAGTTATTTTAAAGAATCAGATCGGCAAAAACAGTAAGCATGGTGCCAACACCCAGAGAACCTCTCAGTTATCAGTCACTGTCATTGTCACCGCGATCAAAACCATCACATTCTTTACTGGTGTTTTTCACAAACAATACTTCTTTATCTGAAAATGAACTATGTTGTATCATTTGCAGCATTTTTTTACTTTATTAATCCTGCTTTTTCATGAAATATGACTTTTGCTCAATAAGAGTAAATTGAGTTTATAATAATGTTTCTATTTTATAACTATTATATGCCTTATATGTATCATTTTATACAATTTCTTTGATAATTATTTTTAGAGTAAAACTTCTTGGGGTAAATTAATTTGCCTAGGCTACTGAAGTGAATGTTTTATCCTTACAGTTAAATGTCACTCTCTTTATTTAGTGTGGTAAAGTGAATGTAAAATTGATCATCTTTGCCATTTTAAGTATACAGTTCGATAGTGTTAAGTATATCCACACTGTTGTGCAACTGATCTCCAGAACTTTTTTATCTTGTAAAACTAAAACTCAAGTCAGTCATAGTGATGTATCCTGAGGTACCCTGAGTTGAAGGCCAGCCTGGGTACTTAGTGAGTACTAGACCAACTAGAACTACATAGTAAGACCATGTTTTGGAAAAACCACACACACACACACACACACACACACACACACACACACACACACATCTACCTATTGCTGAAACTCTCTGCCTATCAAACAACAGCCCTTTTCTCTCTCTTTTTTTTTTTTTTTTTTTGCCATCCTCTAGCAAATACCTGTTTCAGGTTTAAGTCTGACTATTCTTGACACCTCAGATGTAGTGTTTGTCTTTTGCAACTGACTTAGAATAATGTCCTTGAGGTTTCTCCTTTAGCTTTTGCCAGAATATCCTTCCTTTTAAAGCCAAATAATATTCTTTCATATGTACATGTAATGTCTTGTGTCTCCATTCATTGGCTAGTATTTGAGTTGCTTCTTCCTTTCAGCTATTGTGAAAATGCTTCCAAGACTATGAGTATATGAATGTCTTTTTCACATCTTTCTTTCAGTTCTTTTGAGTACATATCCAAAAGTCAAACTGTTAACATGTGTGGTAGTTCTAATTAGTCTTTCAAGGAACTGCCTTCTATTTCTGCACTAGCTGCATGCTTGTGCTCCTACCACCGACAGTTCTCTTTTATGCCTCACATTATTATTTGCTTAACTTTTCTGTGTTTCTTCATCACGGCTAGAATGTAAGCCTCTCAAGACAGGAACAAGATGTTTTCTTGATTTTTTTTGTCTTATTTCAGTTAAAAGACCCGTATTGAACAACAATTTAAATTTGGTATCTAGAGATAAGTTTTAGGCACCATCTATGGTCAGATGACCAGAGTGGCTCATTATCTTAATAGCAACTAATATCAGTCCCCACATAATAACTATGTCCTTAGGCAAGTTATCAAGTTCAGCTTTTCAAGTGTTCCCTCAGCCCATGCCAACACTCCTATCTGAGCATCACGCATGAACTCCAAGGTGTGGAAAGACTCAGGATAAACAACTACCATTAAAAGCTTATCTTTTGGGCTGGGAATATGACTCAGTCGATAAAGTGCTTGTCTTTCAACTTGAGGACCTGAATTTGGTGCTCAGAATCCACATTTAAGCTGAGTGTGGAGGCACATGGTGGAATCTCAGCACTGGGGAGGTGAAAGCATGTAGATTTTTGGGTTTTGTTGCACACCAGCCAGTTTATTAAGCAAACTTCAAGCCAATGCGAAACCTTGCTTCAAACATTAAGACTGACAGCATTCCTTAAGGACTACACCCAAGGTTTCCAGTCTCCATACACATGCACATCCACAACCGCACACGTACACACCTAAAAAGTAAATGCCACAATTATCACCTTCACTGGGGCCTTTGTACCTAAACTGATCACAAACAAAATGCCTAGAATCCAGGGAACAAACATCTTATGGTTGATTGTTTAAATGTAACCATATCATTTATTTTTTTGTAAATAAAGCTTGGAATTGAGTATTTTCTGTATTAGAATCAAAATTCTATATTTTTCCACTAAGGTAGACATACAGATATAATTGCATACATGCTAGTTAGAAAATAAGCAAAAAAAAAAAAAATCCAGGGGTTGTTATGATCTTTCATCAAAGAAATGTATGAAATAACCTGCTCAGAAACCTTAAACTCATTGTGTAGAATGTTCATAATCTATGTAAGAATGACTGAGCGAGAACTGACTTTTCTCTTCCGTTTTAGGTGGAATACAAAGCTGACTACAACAGCTGGATGAAAGGCTGCGGCTGGGTACCTTTTGGGTCTCTAGAGTTGGAAAAGGCAAAGCGAGCCTCAGACATCCTTAATGAGGTACAGTTAGCGGGTGTGGTGGGGACAACTGTGACCTTGTCCTGTTAGAGTGTCGAGCCACACCAAGTGCCTTTTTTCTCACTTTATTTTCTGGTCATTATTGTTAGAATAAAATATTTTTTAGAAGATTTACCACATACATGAATCATCCAGAGTGATGACCATACCCTTTATATCCCCAAACTATTTGTGGGAACTATTTTTAATAGAAATATTTTAACGACTTTATTTGCATACTGAGTTCACCTGTTTCAAGTGAGTACCTTGACATATTAAGCAGATTCGTATAATTGTGTAGCTATTTTCAGAAATGAACTTTATTAATTTTTTTATTGAAGTTGAGACAGTGTCTCTTTCTTTATTCTCTTTTCTTTCTAGCTCAGGCTAGTCTGGAGCTTACTATATAGCACGGATTGGCCTTGAATTCATAGTAATCTTCCTATCTCGCCTCCAGAGTCTCAGGATTAGAAGCAAGGGCCATCGTGTCTGGCTAACAAATGAATCTTGAAATGTTTTTAATAATATTTATAGAAGCTCCTGCTTCACTTTCTACCTCAGGCAATTGTTACTCTGATTCCTGTCTCTGTACATTTTTTATAGAAATTTCCTTGAAGATCTGGTTTCTTTTGCTTCTTACAATATTTTGCCTAGGTTGGAAATTCTTTTCTTCTTTTTTTAAAAAATTATTTCAGAGAGAAAGTGTGCGTGTGTGCGTGTGTGTGTGTGTGCGTGTGTGTGTGTGTATCAGAGTGCACTTGACTGTGTGTGTACCTATGGAGGCCCAAGGGTGACATGGGGAAATATCCTGAGTTGTTCATCTTTCTTATTGTTTTGCTCAGGGTTTCCCAGGCTCTTCCTTTTTTTATTTTTCACATGAGTCAGTCTTCTTTGTGTGTACACCACATGCTCAGAGCCTCACCATCTGCTGGTGGATGCGTGGACTGTTCACATCTGGCAGTGATTATGTGTAATGTGGCTGTCATAGGACTCTTCTTGGAAGGATTGTGCCCTGTGGTATAGCTTTGATGACGTTGATGTAGCATCCAAATTACTATTCAGTCTTAGGGAAAACAAAATAGTGGTAGTCTTGCACCAAGGGTGTCCATCTCATCTCTATTATCATGTGACTGTGTCACTGAGTGAGGATTATCTACCTTGTCAAGTTGCATTGTTCTCATTACTTTGTGCTTTTGTTTGGTTTTAGTGAAAGCCATTTTGCCTACTGAGAGATATTTCAGAGAGTCCTCCTGAGTGGGTAGTTTTCAGAAGTTGGAAGTCAAAAAATTTATGTTACTGTATATGTGAAAAGGGAATGTATAGCCAGCTGCAAAGACAACCACTAGGAAAGAGATGGAGTGGAATATAGGAATATAGGGAGCAAGCAGAATTGTTTTCTGCCTCATTAATCATAGCTAGCTGTTAGCATGTATCTTTAGCAACTCCTCCTTCAACGGGAAAACTCTATTTCAGGTGTTGAAAAAGTGACAGGGGACATTCCTGAGAACTTGTTAGTCTCTTGTCAAGACACCTCAGCACTTAGAAGACAGAGACAGAAAGATCAAGAGTTCAAGACTGTCTTCAGTTACACAGTTTGAAGCCAGCCAGGGTTATATGAGATCCTATCTCAAAAATAAGAGGAAAAAAGATACCCCAAATCTCTTTTGCTTGCTTGTCTGTTAGTCCTTCAGAGAACTCTGATACATTTCTGGGCTCAGCACAGCTGAAAGGGCTTCTTGCATGTCATCAGCAAGAAAAGGGGGTACAGACATGGTTGCAGAGAACTAGACTGCAGAGAACCAGACTCTCTATGGTGACACCAATTTTACAACTTTCATTCCTTACTGTATTCATTCCTCATTCAAGTGTTATGTGAACACTTTCTGGAGAGATGCCACACAATCATCTCTCCACCCCAGATAGAAGTTCAGTAACAGACCAAAGAAATGATTATGCTAAGGGCTAACTTGACAGACCCACATGTTTATTGGAAGTACTTCTAGGATTCGAGGTGAGGGTTACTAACGTGGAGCAGGGACAATTCAAAAGCACCTACATCGTTGGAAAGCCTCCCCCAGCAGAAGTGAGACTCAGAGGCTGCGGGAGAGCCTCTTCTTGGTTTCTGGACTGCCCTGGGCGCTCTCTCTCTCTCTCTCTCTCTCTCTCTCTGCTGGACTGTTCACTGGCTTCTCTCCAACTTCTTAACTGCTCCCCTCGGCAGTCTCCAGGGTCTTCTTCATACTATCTTGGATTGCTTGGCTGTTGGGCAGTCTCTTCCAGGCTTCTACCCTACTCAGGGTTCTTGGGCACTGAACTGACTGTTTTGGCTGGCGGGTGAATCTCTTCCTGTGGCTGTTGTTTACTATTGTTCCCTGTCCTGGAGGAAGCAACTGCCACCTAGCTTGTTAGTTTCAGTCACTTCTTAAGGAGTTGTCTACTGACTGAGACTTTCTCTGGGATGGAATGGTCAAACAGCCTTCTTAGCTTAGTCTAATCTAGAGGAAAATGCAACACACCACCAAGGCAAACAGGACTCTAGTATTCTTTTTGTTGTTGTGTTTTTATGTTATGTATGTGGGGGGTGTGTGTGTGTTAGTGGGCACTGTGTGTCCCTGTGGAGGACCAAAGATGATTTAGGGAATCATCCTGGATTGCTGCTACTTCTGGGATTGCTTCATTCTGGAATTTTCCAGGCTCTGTCCACCAACGCCAAAGTACAAGCCGCAACCATTTCCTCCTGGAGTTTTTTACGTGGGACCTGGAATCCAAACTCAGGACCTGCTTGTGAGATAGAGTCTTAACCCCTGAGCCATCTCTTCAGCCAAGAACTCTAGTATTCTTGCATTTTAAAACTGGGAAAACTTTCCTTGTGTTTCCAAAGAAAATATCAATGATTTTAATGTGTTTGTCTTCAGTGTAAAGAAATAATTTTCTCTTTGATTCACCAAACAGAAAAAATATCGCCAACATCCAGATACTCTCAAGTTCACCTCAATTGAAGATGCTCCAATTACAGTACAGTCTAAAATTAACCAGGCCCAGAGAAGTGATGTAAGTGGCTATTTTGTGTATATTTTAATGAGTCCATAGTACAAGGTGTGTTTATGTCAACTGCAGATTGTCTGAAGCTTTTTACAATCCAGAGCCCATATGCACAGCTCTATAATCCTCTAGCTGGTGCATAGGTGTTACATATACTATTGTGACTGATCAACTACTGAGATCAAGCTCCCTAAAGGGAGAGGGACTTCTTAATGACAACTATAAAGAATATATTTTAAAAACCCAGAAGCATTGACTATAACATACATGTATCACATCACAATGTGTCACATACAGATGGTGTATTTTAAGCCAGGTCCAGGACAAAAAATCATACCCAGTCAAACCACCTCTAAATCCTTTTAATCTCCTGGATGGTCTAATATAGGCTATCAGTATATTTCATTATGTTAGCCTTTCCTGGTTCAGGAAAGTACTATAGGTTAATTAACATTTTCATGAGGTTGTATCCTGAAACTTAGGTCCACCAGTGGTCCCTACCTTGGTCTAGAGGTCCTAATGTATGCCCAGGGATCTTGGACAAGTGTGAGCTGCACTGAGACCCTATGCTACTGCCTATGCCACTTGGGATGCCCATAGATAGTTGCAGATAAACATGATGACAATACCCAGTGTCTTTTCAACATTGCCTTGTGGAATACACTCTACTATGAAAGTACGTTTCTGTGTTATTAAAGGCTTCTCTGCACTTCATGTCTACACCTTTTCTCTTCTAGATTGCATACAAAGCCAAGGGAGAGGAAATTCTGCACAAGTACAACCTGCCAGCCGACCTGCCACAGTTCATCCAGGCTAAAGTTAATGCCTATAATATCAGTGAGGTGTGTGCACGCGCAGACTGCCCCGAATGCTCAGCCGTTACTAACCCAGCCTTCCCGTTGTATTCAAGTGCTGTTTCTCTTTCAGAGTACGTACAAAGCTGACTTGAAAGACCTGAGCAAGAAGGGATATGACCTACGAATTGATGCTATTCCCATCAAGGCTGCCAAAGCGGCCCGGCAGGCAGCAAGTGATGTAAGTCCAGCTGTGGTCATATGTGTAACATGGGGCTTGGTGAGTCACTCAGAAGTCTCCACATGTGCTATCCCTGCCTGGAGGCAAGTTTGACTGGACGCTATTCTGAAGGAAAGTTCCCTAAACAGATCCGAATTTTCTCAAAGAGCAGGATTGGTGTGAGCTCCTAGTCATCCGGTCTCATCAAGTTCATGAATTTAAAATTGCCCTGTAACTCTCTTCACGTTACTCTTCTTTGAAAAGAAGTAATTTACGGTTTAAGTTGTAATAGCTTCTGGAGAGTAAAAATTCTTTCTAATCTTTTGTAATTCGTGCAATTTTGCTCTTTCCATATCAATTTTCTTTTCCCTTTATTACATCTATTTTCCTTGAAAATTCCAAGCACAGCCGGTGATTGAAGTGAGTTTACATTTTTCTGAAAAGTTCTCCCACCCAGCATTTCTCACTTGACCCCTTTTATCTGTGGGTGTTTTTGTCCAGGCACCCCGTGTTTCAAGCCATAGGGCTATTTCTTATCTCTGCCTTCTGTTTCCTAAGGTGCTCTTTGGCGCTCCCCAAGGTATCTCAGTCTCTCTTCCTTTTTATTCATCGTCAGTAGTACTTACCATTAGTAACTCGGTGGTTTCCCTTTGAATATCCAGGGACTAGGGAAATTATTATTACAATTAAAATCTTCAGCCATTCAGATCCTTGGGGCTTTAACAGAACAAAGCAATTGATAAAGAATGCAAATTGTTTATCTTTTCATGATCCTTTGTGGAAATTTATTTCATCACAGATAAAATTATAAAACTATCTCCATCAGAACCTCATTTGGGTGGCTGAAAGTAACTAAGACACTGAAATAAGTTCTAAATCACAGTTATTTTCACCATATTGTATATAAAGTTGGTCCTTCATGTCCTCAGATTTCACATCCACACATATCCAACTCTAGACCCAAAAGATTTTTAAAAATTACGTCTCTTTATCTTGTTATTATTCCCTCAACAAAGCATAACAACTATTTATATTGCATTGGATATTATAAGTAATCTAGAAATATTTTTAAGTATGCAAGTATACAACAGGAGATGTGTGTGGGTTTTAAGCAAGCACGTGCCAGTTTCTATAAGGGATTAGGGCATGGGTGTGGGTTTTGGTGTTTTCAAGGGATGGGAAGTCCTGTAAAGCATCCCCTGGTTTTGACATATAAAATTTCTGGAAAGCTCAATTCTTTTAAATCATGACCTCGTTGAAGTAAAATCTTCAGAACTGCACCTTACACTATATACCCACCTGCATTTCAATAGGTTCATTACAAAAAAGATTATGAAAAAGCTAAAGGGAAAATGGTTGGCTTCCAAAGTCTCCAAGACGATCCCAAACTGGTTCATTATATGAATGTGGCCAAGATACAGTCAGACCGGGAGTATAAAAAAGATTATGAGAAGACAAAGACCAAATACAACACACCGCATGATATGTTCGATGTTGTGGCGGCTAAGAAGGCGCAGGATGTGATCAGCAACACGAACTACAAGCATTCCCTCCACCATTACACCTACCTGCCGGACGCCATGGACCTGGAGCTGTCCAAAAACATGATGCACATACAGAGCGACGTAAGCACTGACTCCCGTAAAACTGTCCTTCTGGTTTCTAGCCTGGGCCTGCGTCCTCATCCCTCTCTCCTCTTTCTGCAGAACGCTTACAAGGAAGACTACAACACGTGGATGAAGGGCATTGGCTGGATACCAATTGGCAGTCTTGACCAAGAAAAAGTCAAGAAGGCGGGTGATGCCCTGAGCGAAAAGAAGTACAGGCAACATCCAGACACACTCAAGTTCACCAGCATCGTGGACTCTCCAGTGATGGTCCAGGCGAAGCAGAACACACAGCAGACCAGTGATGTGAGTACAAGAGACAGGGGCAGAGGTGTCGAAGTTTAAGATGAGGATTGGCTCCACAATTTCACTCTTCTGAGCCAGCATCTTTTCATTTCAAATTTATTATTTCCATCTGTTATATTTAGAAAGAACATTGGCATTTTTTAGCTTAGGTACTAATTTTTTAACCTTCTTTTAAAAACTTTGTTTCCTGCATTAAAAGACCTTATTATTGGGTACATTTGACAAGAGTTTTTGGAATACTATGCTGTTGTACCCACGTGAATCACAGATCAATGCCACATATCGATAATCAAATTAAGAAGTCCATTTGCTGCCAGCAGTTGAGAGCAGGCTCATATCAGAAAGAACTCTAGGCCCAGAAGAAGGTGAGGGAGAGGGTTAATAGAGCCAGAACCACAATAACATCATAAATCAGCCAATAGAATAAATACCAAAAGGCACAGTTAGAAAAAAAAAACTATTCTTACAGTATCGCAAGCATGATGTGCTTCCTTGAACTGAAGGTAGCGGGATTAGGTCATTCAGGTGTGACTAGTAAAAAAACGAAGTCTGGGAACAGCACAGCACAAACTAATTGAAAATAAGTGGGGTTATTTTGGTCATTTCAATACTATATATAGAATTTAAGCCTAAATTACAGACAGATGGTGAAAAATTCATGGTGTCTCATCTATACTCATTTTTCAACTTTATTCTTTCCATATATTAGCACAGACACAAACAGATATTTTAAGTTATGTCATAATGGAAAATTGTATATGGGAAGGTTATAGACTCTGACTAAAGTCAAAATTTCTAAAGGGAACTTTAGTATACAAAAGACTAAAGAATACATTGAAATAATTACTCACTGAGTCACTGAGTGGCTGTTTCAAGCTCTGACCTTATGCTTGTGTGGTAGCACTGTATGATGTGCTAATAGTATAAAAATGAAGTAGATGAGGATTAGTGGAATGTAGGAAATAACAAGAAATTACGTCATGAGCATATGGCAAAGACATGGTATGAGCAGAACATATTCACACAGAGATGAGCATTGGAGGAGCAGGAGAGTTTAAGAAAGTAGAGGGGAAGCAGGTAGCTACCTGTCAGGGATTCTCCAGCAAAAAAGAGAATAACAAAAGGAATACTGTATGAGAGTAAAGAAGGAAAAAGCAGCAGGACAGGGAGAGCCCAGGATGCAAACTGGTCAGAGCAGGCCTTACAATGCAAATTTGTAGTTGAGGCGTTATGGGGTATGTAAGCAGAGGAACTGGAGATGGTTGATTTATGGAATTACAACATCAGGTCTGTTTTAAAAATGAACTCTGGGTACTTGTCCCTCATGGCACTCCACAATGGAGTCCACTAGTTCCATTCTTTCTCTCTTCTAATAAATTCTACCTTAATCCTCAAAAAAAAAAAAAAAAAAAAAAAAGGGCTGGAGAGATGGCTCAAGGGTTAAGACTCTATCTCCCAAGCAGAAGGTCCTGAGTTCGGATCCCAGGTCCCTTGTAAAAAACGCCAGGCGGAAATGGCTGCAGTCCACATTCTGATTCTGGTGGGTGGAGCCTGGAAATCCCAGAGCAAAGCAAGAAGGAGGAAGAAGCAATCCAGGATGATTCCTAAAGTCACCCTCGGTCTTCCATAGGAACACAGAGTGCCCTCTGATACACACACACACATAAATAAAAAATAAATAAATAAAAAGAACTCTGGTAAAACCTGTGAAGAGTATGGGAAAGATGAGATTGGAGGCAGGAAGTAGAAATAGAAAGCTGCTAGAGAATTCAAAGACCGTGGAAAATAAACTCAGGCAGTTCTATATTCTAGAGGGGGAAATATGTGAGATTCTGTACTATTTAAATGCTGTTACTAAAGGCAGTGAGAAATTAATAATACTTGGGCTTCTGAATGAAATTAATTATTTAGTATTTAGAAATCATCTAGATAGCAGCCATTTTGTGTTTAATTGTTAATTTTATTCTTTTGGGTTTAATTTATTCCTCTTTCTTACATGAATATAGTGAATTTCTGATATTTTCCAACCTTAATCCCCAATCCCATCTACCCTCCTTTTCCCTTTATGACCCTTCTTCTTCCCTCTCAGATCCCTCCTATTTTCATATCTTTTTGCATGTGTGGCCCATTGAGTTTCATTTGGGTTTACTTAATGGCATGTATCTGAATACTTGCTGGAGCCTGGATCATCCATCCATCAGTGGCTACACTATTGAGGAAAGCATCTTCCTACCCCACCTGTCCAGTATTAATCCTCAATAGCCTCTTGAGGTCTTTCCCCTTCCATGGAGAAATGTTGATGGGCCAAATCTTGTGCAGCTCTTGTGGAAGTACACATAGTTGCAGTGAGTTCATAGCCACTTTGGATTTTACTTAGAGTTTATATGCATCACTCTAATAATAAGATATATCATCTAACCCTCACTGGTAAATGGGAAAATGTGTATCATAAATGATAGGAAATGGAAAGTCCTCCCATGATCCTAGATCTACATTAGTTTTAGGAATTACGTGATTCACTCACTATTGCCAAGACAAGAATATGGTAAGATCTTCACACTGATGTCTGTCAGTGGGAAGAGTGTGCAGTCCTTTAAAATAATCAGATGGCAAATCTTTTGAGAGCTTAGTCCATGTGTAAGTGTCTTTGGATTATGAAGACATGACTGTGTTGTCTCTGATATTGGTATCATTAGATAGTTGTTAGCTTTTTCTAATGAATAGAAGGCTCATTTTTAAGCTTCTGTTTGTCTGTAATTACCAAGAATGAAATACCAAATGACAAAACATTAAGAGCTATTAACTCCACTGCAGAAAATGAACTCACCGGACTTTGGCAAATTCCATTGTTTATGTTAAAGTTCCATGTTTAAATTTAGTTTCCCTGCATCTCTGCTAGCCAAAAATTTCTGGTTTCTTTAAGGATTTTTTTTCTGTCTGTATTTTAAGACACAGAACTGCCAGGTTTTAATAAAGATTATGAGATGTTTTGTTTGTTTGTTTGTTTTAAGTAAAAAACTATTTTGATGACTTTTCTTATGGTGCTAGGGATTGAAGACAGGGTCTTTTGCAGGCTTAGCAAGCATTCTACCACCAAGTTATAACCCCAGTTCTTTTGGTGATTTTTAACATTAGAAATAATGGAAGCTAGGTCTGGTGGAACGTGCTTGTCCTCCAGCATTTAGGAGCTTAAGGCAGGAGAAATGAGTTTGAAGTCAGACTGAGCTTTATAACAGGATCCTGAAAGAGAAAGGGGGATGGGGAAGGGCAGTGAGGAGAGGGCAGGAAAGGAGAAACAGCAGAAAATTCAACTGGATGCCTCCTTCAGTAATGCATGTTATGAATCTTCTTATTGCATGGTATATGATGCACTTTGTTTCTGTCTCACTTGATTGCAGATTTTATACAAAGCTAAAGGAGAAGATGTCAAGCATAAGTACACGATGAGTCCTGATCTCCCACAGTTTCTCCAGGCCAAGTGCAATGCTTACAATATAAGTGATGTAAGTGGGGTCCTAGATATGACAATAGAATAATAGAGCCCTAGAGTCAGTTTCCCACTAAATCCCAGTGGAGCACCTTCCATGACAATCCTCACCGCCTGAGTTGCTCTTGGAAAGGACCATCCCGTGGGGCGTATCATCCTTTAGATGCAGTGCACCACCTATTCTCTTCAAACTTTTACTCAGTTTTCCTGGTTTTGCACATGGGAGGAGAGTTATTAAACCTTAGTAAACATGGGAATAAGTGAACTCTCTATTAATTTAATTACTTTTTAAATGGCCCTAAAATGTATAGAGCCAACCACCAGGTCATATCTTGGCCTTCCTTTCCTAAGACTGTACAACTTCATTTTTCTCTTGCTGATCTTCACATACTAGGGTTTCCCTAGCTTTGATTACCCTGCATCTCTCCTGGTTTTGTAGCAACATTCCTTCCATATGTGCCCAATCGGGTGTGGCAAATAATTGGTGCAGAGACCAATGATTTCACAATGTAACACTTTCCTGAAGTGACTTTGCCACAGGAGATTACTTTAGCTTCCATACATGAAAGAGGTAAATGGTCCCAGCAGTCAAGAAATTGCTTGGACCAGTTAATATGCAGCTCTCTGACATCCTTTTTGCTTTTCCACTTCAGGTCTGTTACAAACGGGACTGGCATGACTTAATAGCCAAAGGTAACAACGTCCTGGCTGATGCGATTCCCATCACAGCGGCCAAGTCATCGAGAAACATTGCCAGTGATGTGAGTAAAACAGAAAATGGGAATTTGATTGAATGACTTTTTAAAAAAGTAATCAAATATGTCCTTTTTTAGATAGATAAGTCATTACAAATAGTCTGTTCAATTACATACAAAAAAATTTTTTTTAAACCTGTCACCTTTTTCTCATTTTTGTGAGTCTTGCAGTTGCCTTTACTTGGTAGCGATGTCCCAAGTCTGACAGTGGATTTCTTCCCTGATTCATTTCCCAAATTGCCTTTGCTGACACATTCCCTTGATAATGCATGTTCATTTTCAGTGAGAACATCCTAAATGGCACTAGCATTGTAAATTCAGATAACTACCTGCATTACTCTTGGATTAAAGATCAAGAAATGTTTTATATGTTTACATACTTTATAAACCAACTAGGAAGCCCCCCTCACTTCTAAGATATAATTTTGATTCATCCAGCTCAATTTATGTCCATGTCAACAGTGATTTTCTTAAATAATATTCATGGGCTGGGGGGGGGATGACTCAGAGGTTAAAGACTTTGCCTGGCAAGCAAAAGGACCTAAATCCAGATCCCTAAATCCCACATAAAAATGCTGGACAGTTATAGTGGTGATTCAATCCCTGGAAGGCAGAGCCTGGAAAACCCCAGAACAAAGCAATAAATAAGGAGGTAAGAGCAATCCAAGATGGTTTCTAATGTCACCTTTGGGTCTCCATAGGTGACACTCAGGTGCCGTCTGGTAAACACACACACACACACACACACACACACACACACACACACACACACTCACTTGCAAAAAATACATGTTTCTTGTCATCTTTGAAAAGCAAAACTTTCAGAAAGCATGTGTGCCTTGCAGTGTCATGACCACACACTGTCATAAGGGCTACAGTCTTGGCCTGAGAAAAGAGAAGCAGCCAACTATGTGTACAGTCTACATAGAGTATACGGGTAGATAGATGATGTAGGTTTTCCTTGAAGCTTGGCACACAGTGCATGTCATGGTGAAGTCTATTCCCAGTTTCAATAGGAAATGGAAGTCTGAAGCATAACTGTATTCTTTCGTGTCCTAGCAACTATACAATGCTTTTTCTAACACATCCAGTAATTACTCTATAATCCATTTACCTGCTAAACCCTGGCTTATGAATCCATGTTTACACTGCATGTTTACACATGGTGCCTGAGGGAATCAGGGAGATTTGAATCCTCTTGCATAAATATTGAGGTTTTGACCGATTGCAAAGTAATTCAATCCATGTCTCTGTGATGGTTCCAACAGCGAGAAGCCTTGAACAGATTAACTTTCCTATAGGCTTTTACTGAGAAGACTCACAGCAGATTCTGCCTTTGCTGTAGATCCTTCAGTCATGTGTAGCTGCTTCAGCTTTGAGCTTGCAAAGGCGCTGCTGGTAGATTGCACGGGTAGATTGAGACTTGCATGGCTGATGTTCACACCTGTGACTGGAAATTGCATGCCGGATTACAAAAGCTCATATTCCTGGAAAGCCAAATGGTCTTATATTTAGAAGGTGATATGTTCATAGTAAGTGTGAAAGTTTGCTGGGTTTTAAATATAGTCCTCTATACAAATCACCAGTAGGAATAAAGGCAAAGAAAAAAAGTTGTTGAATTTATCATGTTTTGTAGTTATTCTGCAGGCTGCTGATAAATTCATGATAAAATGACTTTCGGGAACAAGGGATTTTATTCTGGTTTATAATTGTTCAGTTACAGTTATTAGTCTAGCTTGGCAAGAGAGCTCATACTACTAACACCAGGAATCAGAGAGGTTATGTATGTGCTCAATCTCATGGACCTCCACCCGAGACTGACCTGGCTACAGCTCTTTCTTAGTGTACCTCTGCCAGCAGCAGAGATCAACACCAAGAGCTGAGGGAACTGGCCATACTGTATTCACAAGACTGCTGAGAGAAGGGAAAACTTTAATTGTTAGCATGTCTGTTCAAATATGCCAACTCACAGAACAGTTGAAGATGTATGGCAGTGGGCTCATGCTCATGGAATTCACTCTTCTTACCAGCTTGGTTCAGGAGCTGAACATCTTGACAATCCTGGTCTGATGCTGAAGAATGTCAAACTTTATTAGACTAGCTTCCCCCGTTTTATCCAACTGCCCAAGGTCAAGTCCCACACACCGTGGGTCTCCTGCAGACTCGCTCATGGCTTACTTAACTCAACTACTAATTCTTCATAAATGTGCCCAGAGCTGGAACCTTCAATTGTCCAGTTAACTCCTGTGTCTAGCTGTCATATCATGAAACTCACTTGAAGACCCAGCAAAATTTAAAATGTTTTTACTCTGAACTTTCTGGAATGGGGGTGTGGTTTGTGTTTCTTGAACACTCCTCCAGAAAGTCCCAATGGTCTGAGTCCTTTTATTTGTGAATGAAACTGTTATACATAGTGTTATCAATCCTAGGACTTTGCTAACTAACTTCTGTCTCCACAGTATAAATACAAAGAGGCTTATGAGAAGTCTAAGGGAAAACACGTGGGTTTCAGAAGTCTCCAGGATGATCCCAAACTGGTCCACTATATGAATGTGGCAAAGTTGCAATCAGATCGTGAATACAGGAAGAATTATGAAAACACCAAAACCAGCTACCATACTCCTGGGGACATGGTTAGCATTACTGCTGCAAAGATGGCTCAGGATGTGGTCACCGGTGTCAACTATAAGCAGCCATTGCACCATTACACATACTTGCCTGATGCTCTGAGTCTTGAACACACAAGAAATGCGAATCAAATTCAGAGTGATGTAAGTATGTGTTACATAAGAGACCTGAAGATGGTTGTCCTTGAACGATGGTCATTTCTGTTCATCTTATTAGGTTTCAAAAGGCAGTTCAATATTTTTAAATGTATTTCAGAAGAAGCAACGTTTGTTGAGATACTTCCAAAGACATGTGCAGCAAACCATATATGTCTGACTTTCTATGCACATATCAAAGTCATTCACTTGTCTTTGCTAACTTATGCATGAAATATATGCCCACATTGCACTAATGACATAAGACACCTTGATGCTCAGCCAGAGGGTGCTCTGGCGGGCTTGCTTCTGTGGTGGGAAAAAAAAAAAGAATTCCCAGTGCTTTCAAATTCAGGAAGGTTTTTTCTTTTTCTTTTTTCTTTTTAGCGGAAGGTCGTCTGGTCATCCATGTAAATGTATGTAATGAGTCATCTCAAATGAACTGGGAAGGCTTTGTGCTAGCAGTGTGATTCACAGAGAGCCGCACAGGGAGGTGTTTAGCATTCAGGGTATTTCTTTCTAGCAGGAGCCAGATTTCTGTAGGAATTGTCCTCCGCTGAGGGAAGAGATGGTATTCACGTATTTGGTACTCAGTTGAAAGTCTCTCTATTTAGCTGGCGTAACTTGGGTGGACTGTGGGGGTGAAACTCAAATTTTTGAAGTCTTTAGTGTAATCAAAGGGATTTATGTCCTAAAGAGACAAAAAATAGTTTCCACAATACCCACGAAAATATTTTATCTAGATTCCCTTCTGTATATAATGTGCTCTAAGACAGAATTGCTTTTTCATACTATTGAATTGCAGGTAGTAAGCTGAGCCATAGACAGACATGCGTGAGCACAGGGGGAATGACGACTATTCATTTCCCTTGGACAGGATTTCAAATCCCAGAGACTTGGTTGACTGTTCCCTAGGATACCTCCTCACATGCTTGCTCTTTCACAGAACGTGTACAAGGACGAGTACAACAGCTTCTTCAAGGGCATTGGGTGGATCCCGATTGGCTCCCTAGAGGTTGAGAAGGCCAAGAAAGCAGGCGAAGCGTTAAATGAGAGGAAGTACCGACAGCACCCAGACACCATCAAGTTCACAAGCTTGCCTGACTCCATGGGCATGGTTTTAGCTCAGCAGAACACAAAGCAGCTAAGCGATGTAAGTGTCTCTCTTCAAAAGGTTTCATCCACACATGACCCTATGACCAAGTTGCTCCAACATACTTCTTCAGAGGTTTAAGAGGCAGGTTTCACTCTTGAAACTACTTTGAAATTGAACACAGGGGGAAAAGGTAGAGAAAAGGGAGTTGTTCTCAATTTGATTTTTTTTTTCAGACATGGAAAGTCTGTGCTATTCGTAAGCAGACCTCTACCTGTCATGCATAATATGTGTGAAATGATAGTATTTTACTGTTGTCATCTCCAACTTGGTCTGACCTGCAATTCTCTTTGTTGCTTGGCGTTGTCATAACTGTAACTTGATACACAAAGAAAAGGCACAATGTCCTAATCTTCTTGTACAACAGCTCATCGTTCTGAGATGCATTCTTAAAATAAGGTCTCTAGGGAGTACATAAGAAGCTTATTTGCAGCAATCCTGGGTTTTGTTTCTGAGTCCTGGACCCTTGTTCTTTCAGCCAGAGGCTAATTACAATACTCAGTGCCTTGCACATTTAGTAATTTCAGAGTTCTGTTAAATTCCTTGTTAGTAAGAGAAGCAAATGAAAAAGGAAAGATTTTGCTGCTTTAGCTCCAGCATTCAGAAAGTAAGGAACTTTTTTGCCTTGAATCTCAGGATTATCTATGGGTTTTATTTCTCAGGGTAGTCCCTGTTTATATTACTGCAGATGTTCAAGATTTTTTTTTATTATAGTGGCCATTTGTAAATGCTGAGGGATCTTCTGGTTTCTTTTGTACTAAGGAAGGTGTCACTTTTCATTGCATAACTAGGAAAATTATGCTTACTGTATTGAGTCTTCTCCATGCCAATAAATGCTTCAGTATATATATAGTTTTCCAGCCAGAGACTTGGTAATGAATTTTAACACCCTCTGTGACCTGTCACATCTTATACCTCTGCTGAGTCAGTGTCCTAAATATCCCTTATTCGACTTGCTGGAATTCTTGTCCTTCAACTGCCACCAACTTTACATCTGACTTTCATGTCCATGTTGTGGATGACTGCAGCGACCCAAGGATCTTCAATGAGTCAAATCCCATCTTCTTCTATGGAAGTCTAGGAAACATCTTGAACTTAACATTTAAACTCAGTAATTTGGCGAAGGGATTCTCTGCGTGGCCTGCTTTCCTATCTATCTAATTCCACATTCCAATCCCAAGTGTCAGACTATTCTGAGCATCTCAAGGTGGCTAGGACATTTCCAGCCGTGGATCCCTGAATGTTCTTCTGTCCAGAATTCTGTCCCTTTGTAAAAGTTTGAGCACACATGCTATCTCTGCCTTTATGACAGTTCTGACTTTCTACTGCAGTTGTTATGTATATAACATCACAAATTTTAGTTTATATCTATTGTTGGCCCTTTATTAATAGACTGTAAGTTCTAAGAAGGAAGATGCCTTTCAGCATTCAAACATATAGCCTGCCATTTCAACTGATCTACAGACCAATAAATACTGATGGAATATAATGAACATGCCTTACCATAGCCCCCTGCCTGTCATGGTGTAGGCATTTTCCTTGTATATAGAAAAACGCCAATAATAGTCACTCTTTGTAAAGCTTTGGGTACCTGATGAAACTCACTCAGTGTTGTTCATTTTTTACTTTGTTTGCAGTTGAACTACAAAGTGGAAGGAGAGAAACTGAAACATAAGTACACCATAGATCCCGAATTACCCCAGTTTATTCAAGCCAAGGTCAATGCCATCAATATGAGCGATGTGAGTATTTGACCTGGTATCAGTCTACTATTGTTTATGTGCTTGTCCTATGCCCAGTTCTGGCTAACTCTTGCACTGAGTAGATCAAAAGGAGCAAGTCAAGTGTGAAACTTTTGAGTCACCAGATGGAATTCTTATGCAACATGAGGCCAGAGACAACTGTAAAATTTTACTAAATATAGATTCTTCTATGACTCATTAGTAGGTGCTAAAATCTGCTTAGAAAATAGTGTCCCATTTTTTGAAAGAGAACAAACAACAACAAAAAAAATGGACAACGTTGGAAAGCCCAGGAGGTATATAGTCTACTGCAAGGGTAAATAATACTTTCACAACTTCTGTTTCAAATACTTATTAAAACAGTTTGATTTTCTTTTATAATTCCTGTTGTGCTTTTTTAATTCAACTAGCTTTGGGATAGTCTAGGCATATAAGTGATGACTCTGTTTAAATTCAGAATTTGAAGCCAGGTGTTATGTGTAATACTTGGAACATTGAACATTAAGGCGAAAAGATTGAGAGTTCAAGCCTAGCCCAGAAAACAGTAAGACTAAAATTAAATAAAACGAGACAAAAAAAAAATCATGAATTGTCATGTTTTAAAGAAAATATTGGTTCATCCTGGTTTAAAATAATTTTCAAAACATTTCTTAAATGTTAGTCAATTTTAAACAAATCACAGGCTGGAGAGATGGCACAGGGGTTAAACCTCTGCCTTACAAGCAGAAGGTCTTGAATTCAGATCCCAGATCCCATATAAAAACGCCAGGCAAAAATGACAGCAGTCTATATTTCCAGCTCTGGAAAGCAGTGCCTGGAAAACCCCAGAGCAAAGCAAAGAGGACATGGAACCATTCGGGATGATTCCCAAAGACCACAGGCACACACAGTGCCCTCTAATACACACAAACACGCATGCACATAGATAGACAATCACATGCATGCAGGACTAGAAAATAAGTAAACAAAAACAAAGCAAAACAAACAAAGTGATAGCTTCATCAATGTTCCTAACATTTTAAAAGCCTGTATTGTCTGTAATGTACATTTTGGGGAAATACTTTGTACACTTTTAATTCATTTAAAAAATTTTCCCCAAATTTCACAATAATAGTCAAGGGTCATAATAATTAAAGGTGTGTGGTGCTATATGTGAATTTTTGTTTTAATATTTTAGCTTAAAATGCTTCATTATGATATTTTTACCACAAATATTATGAGTGTCATATAAGTATGACAAATATAAGAAAGTGGAAAATAGAAGAAATTTATGGAAAGTGTTTTTATTCTGAATTCAGGAGAGCAATACCTTTTTGGTGCTTTGTTAAAGAAACACACACATTTTATACTCAGTTGAGATTATACTATATATATTCTTTTTTGGTAATCATGTTTTTGTTTGTTGAAACAGGGCTCTTTATATAGCCCTCTTAATCCTCATACTCCAGCTTCCCAAGTGCTGCGATCATAGGCATGTACCACCAGCCACTAGTATAGCTTGCTGACATTTTTAAAAAGAATGTGATAAATACATAGAAGATGAACAAAGAGCTTAGCTATGAATTCATTTAATAGAAAAAGAGGTATTATGACGTGTTTTATAAGAACTGTCTTGGCATCCTGTTTCATTTTTATTAATATTGACGTCACATAATAAAGCCATCTTTTCTTTTTCAAAGGCTCATTATAAAGCAGATTGGAAGAAAACCCTTGCTAAAGGCTATGATTTGAGACCAGATGCCATCCCCATTGTTGCTGCTAAAAGTTCAAGGAATATCGCTAGTGATGTAAGTCTAATTGAAAGTAGTCAGCTCTCTGCACATTTTTATATCTGCACATTGCCTATGAGACCATGAACTATAGATGGAAAAAATATAAGAATGTTTGATACCAAAATATATTATGTGCTTAATATACTATGTGACAGAGATATTTTTAATTTTGTTTTGCTCAAAATAACTTTCAAAATTCAATACAATATGAATACATCTATAAAGCCCTAAAATGAGTCAATATACTCTTAAAAACTCAATATGAAGAGAAATTTTACAGAAAGATTTTTCTTTTTAATTGTGAAAATACTTAGAACTCTTCCTGGTTTCACCATAAACTTGAAAAATTCCTTTTTTCAATGTGGATTTTGTCAAGAAAAGTTTTGGTATACTAAAATATCACTAAATCGAGTCTGAAAGCATTTTAAGGCATATTTAATTTCACAGTTTCCATGAGAAAAAAGTCTAGTGAAACAAGAGAAACAAGAAAGAATTATAAGTTAAATAGAAAGATATTGATTTCTTTTTTTTTTTTACAAATTAAATTCTATTTTCTTGATGAATTGGTATAAATGATTTCACAGAGCACAAATTAATTAACTTTAAGTTCAGCACTTTAGCCTGCATTAGGAGTTTGCTAAAATTCAGTAATGATATATTTTAAAGGTGATATAAATTATTAATATAAACTATAAAAATATACATGTGCTTCATAAGTGTTTCATAAGTAAACTTTTCAGGAATCTTTGATTACATTAAAAGAATTGTTTATGAACAACCTGAATAGAAACTGTAAACTATGTGTTTTTCATTGATCCTAGAACGAGTTTTACAACCATCCATTAGATTATATTTTGCTCATTATTTATTTAAAATACTTTTAAAAGCTTAAATATTACTTAGAATGAAAATGAATTTGGCTTTTACTTAGATTGTTACGTAAATTCAGTTTATATCAAACTTTGATGCTATCAAACTGCCCTCTCTTTCAAACAGTGCAAATATAAGGAGGCCTATGAGAAAGCCAAAGGCAAGCAAATTGGGTTTCTCAGTCTTCAGGATGATCCTAAACTGGTTCACTACATGAATGTGGCCAAAATACAGTCAGATCGCGAGTACAAAAAGGGCTACGAGGCCAGCAAAACCCGGTATCACACGCCTCTGGATATGTTCAGTGTGACTGCTGCAAAGAAGTCTCAGGAGGTTGCAACCAATGCCAACTACAGGCAGCCCTACCACAACTACACGCTCCTGCCCGACGCCTTGAATGTGGAGCACTCCCGGAATGCCATGCAGATTCAGAGCGATGTATGTACCAGTCAGCAGCGAGCACAGAGTTGGTTTTCCATTTCCATGGGTAGAAGGAAGAACCAGAAGCACTTGCTCCTTCCGTAGCTACTTTCTGCTCCGGGTCTCCCAGAGAAAACTCATTTGAACTATATATAACCTGCATATGTCTTTATCTCTCTCTGTCTCTCTCTGTCTCTCTCTCTCTGTCTCTCACACACACACGCATGCGCGTGCGCACACACACACACACACACACACACACACTCACTTGGAATGTGTGCCTATGTTAGCTTAAACATGGGATGCATTCTGTGAAGAATTAAGAGACTTAAAGGGTGATACATATTTTTTCCAATGTAAAATTTTGTTAACTATTCATTTCTTCATTAAAGTTACTTTTTTCCACTCAGGTTTTCCTGGAGTTCGTGTGTAGCCCATGCTGTTCTTGAACTCACAGTCCTTCTGTTTCAATGGCTTAATGTTAGTATTATAGGCATGTGCCGTGATGCCTGGCTAAGAAAGTTAATTTAAAAAATTTTTAATTCTCTTTTAGAGTTTCATAAAAAGTTAATTTTTAAAGAGCATTCACTTTCAGATTTCCTACTCCATTATGAATACAACCATTTTTATAATTTTTTCCTGAAATGTGATAGGGAGTAAGCATTAGGCATTCTCTCTGTGCGGTTTCCCCTTTTCTCTTCTGAATAACGAGTAAGCTATGTTGACAAAGAAACCCAAGGCCTGATTCTTGCTGAAATGAAAATTTCCTTTTTCATTATCAAGAATTTGTACAGAGCCGACTTCACCAACTGGATGAAAGGCATTGGCTGGGTCCCAATAGATTCCCTGGAGGTGGAGAAGGCGAAGAAAGCTGGAGAGATACTGAGCGAGCGGAAGTATCGCCAGCACCCCGAGAAGCTGAAGTTCACATACTCCATGGATACGATGGAACAGGCACTCAACAAGAGCAACAAGCTGACTATGGATAAGGTAAGAGCCATGGGCTAGCCTTGGCTAACCAAGACTCCCAGCACATGGAGCCTGGAGGCTCTGTGTGTGTCTTCAGCATTTCTAGTTCATGGTTGGCAGGGGGTGGGTGCAGCTTGCATTATTTCTACAGAGTTCTCTTACATTGACCCCCAGGACACATCAGGGATGTGACCGAACTACAAATACTCCATGTCATTGTGATGTGAGGACAGGTGGCATCTGTCACTTCAGAAGAGGGCTCTCTTGTTGGATGATTATCTTTCTCATTGTGAATACAGTTTCTTTGGTCATGCTACAGTTTCATCCTTTCAGTGTGAGACTGAACCTCTCCCCCTGCCCCCCATGGAGATGTGATTCTCCCCTTCTTGCTCACAATTCCTGCTGAGAATTCATGTGCCTGACCTTCTTTTTGCAGAGGCTGTACACTGAAAAGTGGAACAAAGATAAGGCCACCATTCACGTCATGCCAGATACCCCAGACATTTTGCTCTCCAAAGTAAACCAAATCACCATGAGTGATGTAAGTAGACCAGCAGCAGAGGAGGGAGAAGGTTGAAGGGAACTGACATGACTTCTGGGATGTCTGTCTTTGAAATGCCGGCCACTTTGGAATCAGAAGTTCTTTTCTAGCTAAAGCTCCATGGGGCTGTTGTTTTTCTGTTTCTTGGCTTAGAAACTGTACAAAGCTGGCTGGGAGGAAGAGAAGAAGAAAGGCTATGACCTAAGGCCTGATGCCATCTCAATAAAGGCTGCAAAAGCCTCCAGAGACATTGCCAGTGATGTAAGTACTTCCACTGGGCTCAGGAGTTACATAACAGGCCAGCTTGTGCCTATTCAGGAGGTAGGACCAGCTCATTAGTGTTCATGGGAAGACCATCTCAAGAAACTCCCTCTGATCATTCGCTCTTTGCTCAATGTAAAAGCAGCAGGATCTTATTAAAATAAGATGTTTCGGGTGTTAGAATCATTGTAGACAATTCTTAGTTAAATAAGAGCGCAGTCTGCATGTTTTACCTCAGAAACTCACCTTAAGATCTACTGTGAGGAGCATCGTGCCGTAGTCTTTACTGTACTTCCACAGTGAAGAGATACTGTTCTCCTCATCACTCTAAATTGACTTATTGTCACATCTTTTTAACTCTGAGACTGCATTCTTCACATGGGCTCAAGTCTCATACATTTGAAGTTTTGTTCCCTGACCCTGGCAACCCCTCCCTGTCTGATTTTTGAGGACTTCTGAAATTGCTTACCTACGCTACAACTAATGGCACTGAGTGAATGATATTTTGTTCTCTTTCTTGCACCATTTCATAGTTCTGCTTTCCTTTCTGTCCACAGTACAAATATAAACAAGCCTATGAACAAGCTAAAGGGAAACACATTGGCTTCCGCAGTCTAGAAGACGACCCCAAGTTGGTCCACTTCATGCAGGTGGCCAAGATGCAGTCAGACCGGGAATACAAGAAGGGATATGAAAAATCCAAGACATCCTTCCACACCCCAGTGGACATGTTCAGTGTGGTGGCAGCCAAGAAGTCCCAAGAAGTGGCCACCAATGCTAACTACAGAAATATAATTCATACCTACAATATGCTTCCTGATGCCATGAGTTTTGAGTTGGCCAAGAATATGATGCAGATTCAAAGTGATGTACGTGAGAGCCCCCACGTCTTTATTCTAGGTTATAGGCAGACCTCAAGTGATCATAAGAAATGATGTCTGGAAAAATCCTGAAGGAAACCCACGCACAATCTTCAGATGAGATGTTTCACTTGCTACCTTAGACTGAGTTGATTTTCTCTTAACTTTTTACTCCGAATGATGTACATTTTTGGATTCTGAATTCAGTAATAGCAAATCAATTTAGCTTTAGAATGAAGGTATTGAAGGAAATAAGGCTAACAACCAAGATTATGTATTAAGGGCAGAAAATGAAGGGGATAGCTAGATCCAGCCTGGTGGGGTCTACCAGGAGACCGAGGCAGAGTTCAAGGCCACCCCTGACCACACAGTGAAATCCTGTCTCACAAAAGGAGGAAGCATGCAAAAAGATAATTTGATTTTCCCATTCCCTCACTTCCTGCCAATTTTCTTTCCAGTATGTCTGTCCTCGCAGCTACTGCTTGTTCTCTTAAAGGAATATTGGTGCCTAAGGCAGCTTTTAGAATAAATATAGGAAAGACAAAAGGGGTTCAAAGCCAAGAATTAGCTGAAAAGGCCATCTGGTGGCTGGAGCAAGTAAGTGTAAATTATAAACCACACTTGGGTTTGTCCTCAGGAATATAAATCTAAGCTATGCGAGAGGTGTGCCAGTGTCTGAATGAAGCCAATTGTGTACAGCTGTGAGGAGAAATGACACGGGTAGGGAAAAAAAGATTTGCATTAAGGACTAATTTCTGGTATGTGTAGGGAATTATAACAATGATTAAGTAGGCCATCAAAGACTTATTGCCAAAGAGGGAATGGGATTTCTGCAAGTTACCTGTTATTGGAGGGAAGTTGGTTAATAATGCAGAACAAGTCAGCAATGTTACCCTCTCCAGGAAATGATATTCACGTGACAGATGACTCCATCTGGCATTTCTTAGCATGCATTCCTTATAAAGGCATCAAGAAAAACAAATCACAAAGGTATTTCTGTTTATTTTTAATTTTTCTTGCACAGACATGTAAAAAAGGCAAAACAGGGATGAAAATGATTGAAGTTCAATAAATCATGAGCCGAAGCCGATGAGACTTGCGGCATATTAAGTTCTCATTTGTGATTCTTGGAGGCTTGACTTCTCATCGCCCATGCTTTTCCTCCTTGGCAGAATCAGTACAAGGCAGATTATGCCGACTTCATGAAGGGCATTGGATGGCTCCCTCTGGGCTCCCTGGAAGCAGAGAAGAACAAGAAAGCCATGGAGATTATTAGTGAGAAGAAGTACCGCCAGCACCCAGACACGTTGAAGTATTCCACCCTGATGGACTCGATGAATATGGTTCTGGCCCAGAATAATGCTAAAATTATGAATGAAGTAAGTCCTTCAGTGCAGTGTCTCGTGTGCATCCACGGGAAACTGTGACACATAATATATAGACTTTAGTAACACACTTAACGAGCTCATCCTAGAATAAGATGCCCTGTGGTTTATAAAATATAGAAATTATTCCTGACCTCAAATTATTCCTAGTCCTCAAATGTTCATGAACCATCTACTTCACTGACATAACAAATAAATGGCTACTTTTCTTTATTCATTTGTTTGCTTTGGAGACAGGGTTTCATGTAACACAGGCTGGCCTCAGATTTGCTATGTGACCAAGGATGACCTGGAACTTGTCATCTTCTTGCTTCCACCTCTCAAGGGTTGGGGTTACAGGCTTCATGCATGTTAGGCAAGCGCTTTACTAACTAAGCTACATCCCCCATCCAGGCCCCTTGCCTCAAAATACACTTTTTTGAGAATGAGTCCTGCCTATCCCAGATAAAGCTGAGCTGCCATTGCTGCCACAGAGCACCTGGCAAAAGACAACATTGCAACCGTAGTACCCTGCCTCCCCCCCCCCCCCACTTCTCTAATAGCAGCAGAGAACTCCATCCACAGCTAAGGCTTCGGAATCAGGACCTCCCTTGGGCAATTCCAAAGCAACTGGCCCACACCACTGCTTTCTGTATCATTGTTTAGAAAAGGCTCTCTGATTTGCTTTGTTATTTCTTGATTTATCCAGACCCACAAGTCTCAGTCTTCGACATCTCTTTATGAGGTTAAAAAATGATTGCAGTAGTGCTGGTTATGTTTTGTGGTTAGAATGGCTTTGCTTATGAGCAGAAGAGATGGTTCAGTGGGTGAAAGTGATTGCTGCACAAGCCTATGGACCCAAGTTCAGCTTTTGGAACCTACCTGAGGGTGGATGGAGAGAACCAACTCCACAAAGTTGTCCCCTGACTTCCACACATGTGCTGCAACGCATACACACCTATACTGTCAAACCAACAATTTTTTTTAAGAATGAAAGGCCTTTGATTAATTAAAAAAAATTATTTGAACCTTAATATCAAGCAAACCATCATAGACAATGACAGGGCTGGAAAGACAGAGCTGAATCATGGTTAAGATGGGTGTCTCCCTCACAAACTGTCTTGTGCAGCAAAAAATGCTCTCTTGAATAGGACCTTTTTAATAGACAAAACACACATTTCAGTGTCCGTTGTTAACATTAGAGTCTAAACCATCATGAAGCATTTATCTTGTAAAATATTCAATCAAATGCTTTCAACCTGGTATGACGGCACATGTTTGTAATCACAGCACACAGGAGGCTGGAACAAGAAGGTCTCAAATTCAGGGCCAGCCTATGCTACACGGTGAGATCCTATTTCAAAAACAGCAGGCAAATGAAAAAAGATAGATCCTTTCTATTTTCTTTTGACATTAGTAGGAACATTTCAAGATGACAACACCAAGGTGAGAATCACAGAAATGCTAAATGCTGACACTGAAAGGGCCTGCTGATCAAGTTGCACGTTCTTGCTACAGAGCTGAGAGAATTGTGCACCAGAGAGCCAAGACATCTCCAGTAGGATGCACACCTTATCAATGGTTGGGTCTGGATCAAAAAGGATTCTGACAACTGGCCATTGCTGCTCCACTAGAATGACACCGATACACTTACCATATGTAGTGATTATATTTAAGTGACATATCACAATAGTCATGAACTCAACTGTTCTGCGACTCATTTATCTTGGGTATTGGAATGTGCAGAACAGTTTTGTTCTTGCAGAAGCTTCCACTGGATAACACTAGGCTAATTCATGGACAGGCAAGGACTATGCCAAAGTTGTCTCATTCACAGTATTTAAAAAGGAGCTTAGAGTAATGAAAAAATGTTGACCAGTAGCTGTGAAAATGAAAAATTCCAAAGTTCACGTTCCTATAACGTCTTTTATACATGTGCAATGAAAAACATAAAACATATGCACAATAATGTTTTCTTACAAGTTAGAATTTCTGAAAGGAGATGCTGTGATGGAATTTGGGGTTTGCAGTATTTTTTAGGGATGCTACTCATAGAAGGAAAGATTGGGCAGAGAGAGAAATTAAACTGTGATGCAGACCCAATGGAGCTTAGCCATTGGCACAGAAGACTCTTGGGTGGCCTGGGTTGGAAGTGCGCTGCATTGGACTGAAACAAACAGGCCTTTGTCCCGCACTTTGGCAACCCTTGGCTTTGGCTGATGGGAAAGGCACATGAGGCAGCAAACCCAGAAGCGGCTGACAAAGAGAAGCAGTTTGCCAAAAGGCACGGCAGCAAATCTCTCCTTGATTGAATGCCCACATGGTACATTTCCAAGTCCATCACAAAGATCATGACATTGTAGCTTATATTAAAAGAAAAAAACTGGAAACCACTAATCAATGTTCCTCAATGTTCTTGAGAGTTAGTTAAATCTATTGGGTCATACTTTGTAATGGAAAACTCTGCAGCCTTTTAAGTGAATGGGTTATATTATTTTCAGAAGGTTTCAACATGTCTAACCTATATTTTAATATAAAAAGCATGCTATAGAGCATAATGCATTATATGAATTATGTTTGTAAAGACATAGAAAATCCCAGGAGGGAGAGTCGAGCTTCAGGCTAAGACAACGAGACAGGATACCTACTTCCCATGTGTACCTTCTCCACTGTTTTGTTCCAATGAACATCTTTTTCATTAAAAATCTTTTTAGAACTAACTAGGAGTGAAGCATGCAATATTGTCATGTTCACGTATGATAGTGCGTGTGTGCCAAGTGAGCTGCTTTCACAGTTTTAAACATTACCTTGTGTTCTTTCCCCAGCACCTCTATAAACAAGCTTGGGAAGCTGACAAGACCAAAATCCATATCATGCCTGACATCCCCCAGATTGTTTTGGCAAAAGCAAATGCAATCAATATGAGCGATGTGAGTATACTCCCTCTGTTGTCGTCTTTCTCTCCAGCCTGTTCCAACCAGTGAAAGCAAATCAACTCATCAATGCCTGTACCCAACTAGGAGAGCAAATGTTAAAAAAAAAAAAGAAGAAAAATAACAGTGGAAATTCTCAGATGAGCATCTTTCCTTCTCTGACCCGCTAAGACTTGGAGCAGCACTGTCAGTGGTGCTTATGACAAGCAGTTAGTCTTTGAGGGGTGACTGCACTGCATTTTGGGACAGTCCCTCACCCAGCTAAGAGAGCTGGCTATAAGAAAAGTTCTTGGGTCCAGAAGAGGAAAAAGAGTGAGAACCCAGGACCTCACTTTTAGGGAACCAAGCTGCTGAGATGGTCCTAAAAACGGAGTTAAAAAGAAAGAAAAGATGAATATCTTGGACAAATTGGGGCAAAGCAGAATGATAAGGAATGTGAAACATTTATTACAAAATGCATGTGATGTTTTATTTCTTTCCTTTTTATCCTGAACATGGTTGCTAGGAAATCCTCTAATCCAACAGCTTTTATTTCTTTTTGTTTGAATTTCATGGAGATCTAGACTTGCTGGCACTTTTTTTTTTTTTTTTGATTATAGAATCCACATAATTCTTTAAGTAAAAGATTCCATTCTAAAACTGTGGAGTTTTTTTTTTCTGATATATGAAGGTGGCTTTTTGTAGTCTTCCTTTGATTTTTTGATAAAATAAATAATATCTATTGGATTTTCACATCTTTGTATATTTCCAACCCCATAGAAACCAGCCTTTTACTTATGCGATAGTATATTAAAAACACATTCAAGTTTAAATAACTTGGTTCCTTTATTCCCCCAAACAAAATAATGTTGTTTAGAACAAACAACTCTTGAACTACCCATGAAGTCTTTTGCTCAACATAAAGAAATGCCACAGAGCTAGTTTACCTTTCTCGAATAAACTCAGGCCTTCCTATTGCCTCTGCTTCTCTTTGCAGAAACTCTACAAGCTGTCTTTGGAAGAGGCTAAAAAGAAAGGCTATGATCTCAGAACAGATGCAATTCCTATCCAAGCTGCTAAGGCATCGCGAGATATCGCAAGTGATGTAAGTGTGACGCTGCTAATCAAGAAAACAGAAAACATGTGCCTATGAACAGTGAATGCCGCTCAGCCATGTTTGTGTGTTTTCTCTATTGTATCTGTAAAAACCACAACAGAGCAAAGCAGAATGCTAAGCATGGTCAGGATCAACAGATCTCAGTTCCCCTCCTCAGGAGATCTAGATGAACTTTTTTCTCCGAGGCCTGCTGCCTCTTAGCGTCTGACTTCCAACAGATTACCTTCATGTGGTGCTGACCTGGGGCGCCAATCATCAGAACTGATGATGACAGATGGTTTTTAAGTAATCAGAAACTTTACAAGCTCACCGTTAGACCATTAGTATCTTGGCCTCAGCTTGGTGGAGAATTTATACCACAGGAGTAGAAAACACTGTGAACTAAGGCTCCCCACTATTTGGAGAAAACTGGGGCACCAGTGCGTTCTTATCATAGAGACCACCTAGGGGTGTTGAATGACATGTGATGATGGGAGGAGTGCATTTCAAGGAAGGAGAACACTTCTTTCTGGCCCCCTCCCAGTTGGGCTTTCTCCTCTCCCCTTCCCTTTCCTCTCCACTACTGCCACTTCTTCTCATTATCCAGAGAATTCCAAGTTCTTTTCCTTTTAGTACTAAAGTCTTTTGGATTTTCTGTCTCCTGACCTGAAACCAGCACACTCAACCCCCCAAGGAGAGAGACAGACTAAGAACCTTTCCATGTATCAAGATCTCCCCTGCATAAAAGTTAGGGCTGGAGGGCAGAGAGATTGTCAGTGGGTAAGATGCCTGCTCACAGACCTGGCAACCTGGAAGCCCAACTACCTATAGGAAGACCTCTACCTATATGCCATGACATGCATACCCCCTTCTCTCTATCAAACAAACAAATAAAATGTCTTAAAAATTAAAAAAAAGAAGCTAGAGGAGGTATAACAAAATTTCTTCCCCATTTTACCAGTTTGGAGGTCTTAAAAGAAAAGCAACTCCTCAAGTATAAGGCTACTTGGAATTATGCCATGTATTGCATAAAACCAGTTAGTTTTCAGCAGGAAGCGACTGACTGCTTGAGTTCTCAGGGCCGCACTGCACTGCTTAGGCCATTGGGGCTTTCTCGCCTTGTTGTGCTCTTGACACAACAGCATAGGACATGCAGAAGTCAGCATGGTGCAGGTCACAAGATCTGCATCCTTGTCCTTAGTCACCCCGGCAAGTCCCTCACTCCCTTGGTTTCAGCATGTAAAATGAGAGTAGGGAGACAATAATGAAAACTTTGCTGCCTAATACACAAGGCAGAGTTCTGAGATTCGAGTTTCATAGGCAAATGTGAAAAATGTATCTTATCAACAGTAAAACTGTGTACAAGTATCATTTTTTTTTTTTAGGAAATACAGAATATTGATACTGGAATGATATTTTTCATCAAGAGCATTGTTCTTCATGTTTTCTCCACAGTATAAATACAAACACAATTATGAAAAGGAGAGAGGAAAAATGGTTGGTTTCCGCAGTCTTGAGGATGACCCCAAATTAGTCCACTCCATGCAAGTGGCTAAGATGCAGTCTGACCGAGAGTACAAGAAAAACTATGAGAAGACAAAGACCAGCTACCACACCCCGGCCGACATGCTCAGTGTCACAGCTGCCAAGGACGCTCAAGCCAACATCACTAACACGAACTACAAGCGCCTGATCCACAAGTATATCCTGCTGCCAGATGCAATGAACATTGAGCTGACGAGGAATATGAATCACATCCAGAGTGACGTAAGGCCATCTTCCCGCATGACTTTGCATGACCAGTGCAAAGATCACAGTCATAGATGTTATGCTTTTCTGTCCGTATCGACGAGGCAAAGTATAATGTGTCCCTTCTATTTGTAGAATGAATATAAGCAGGACTACAATGAATGGTACAAAGGACTGGGCTGGAGCCCAGCTGGTTCCCTTGAAGTAGAGAAAGCCAAGAAGGCAACGGAATATGCCAGTGATCAGAAGTACCGCCAGCACCCAAGCAACTTCCAGTTCAAGAAGCTGACTGATTCCATGGACATGGTGCTTGCCAAGCAGAATGCCCATACCATGAACAAGGTAGAAAGAATGGTGCCTTCCATGACGCGCTCAGATAAGGAGAGATTACGGGCTCTGGACTTTGTTTGGGGACTTGAACTCGGGGTCAGCACTCCTGGTAGCAAGTGTTTGCAGAGCATCGGTCTATACCATTTTTCACTGGTCATCTCCTGTATTACCTTTCCTTGTCTTTTTAGGCAACTGTATTTTTTAACAACTGCGTTTTAAGTACTTTTGATAAATTCTAGATTATGGAAAACATAAAATATTATTTCAAAAATTTGAATTTGAGATGGGATTGGGGATTGGGTAGTAAGGAGCGAAAACACATAAATTCATTATATTTATGCATGAAAGTGTCAACGAGGAAAAATAATTAAAATCTTGAGTTTGACACCAGGTATGACAGCACATGCTTGTCATCTCAGCACTTGGGGGCTGAGGCAGGATGACTGGAAGTTCAAAACCCACCTATTCTATAGAGCAAGACTTAAGTTAAAAAAAAATCTGAGTCTGTGTTTAATGTCTTTTCTGAATCATATCCTATTTTAGGAAGTGTTTCCCAATTCATATTTAGTACATTTAAGTATTCTGTTTATTTTCTTTCCTATTGATAGCTAACAGGTATTGAGATTTCAAATATCTTTTGTCTTATGTCCTAGCATTTATACACCGTGGACTGGAATAAAGATAAAACCAAGATTCATGTGATGCCTGATACACCAGATATTCTGCAAGCCAAACAGAATCAAACACTATATAGTCAGGTAAAAATAAAAAACCTAACTGTTGTTTGTATGCTTTGTCTCAGTGTTTCCTAGCTTATAAACTGACATAATAGAAATGACTGGTGTATATGCTGACGTGATAGGTGTGAATGAGTCAAACACTTCATTCAGCCTAGAGAGGCTTCAAGAGTAAGGGTCTCGCTATGGGCTCTATGGAGGTGGGCACACTGGGTCTGTTTTGCTAACCCTATGCTCACTATGCTTGGTGTAAAGTAGACTATGCGTAAATAAGTGTTGAGGCAAAAAATTCCATCAAGGAGATATAGGATGGGTTTTAGCTTGCCATGTATGAGCTGCTTGATATTGGACAAACCACCTGTTTAAAACTTCATTTTATTTATTCCTAAAAGTATCACTGATATTGGATTGCTGCAAGCAACAATGAGAAACTCCATGTGAGATGCTCAGCATAGTGCTTGCACTTAGAAAGTCCTGAATGATTATTTGTGGCTTGTGTTACGAGGCAGATTATAAAACACATAACATTCATTATTTGTTGCAATATATAAAAAGGCATTTTGTCTATTACTTTTATCGTTATGTAGCTAAAATTTCAGGATCTATTTATTTTACTAATTATCTTCATGTCAGCATATAAAATGGTGAGTCTAGATGTTATGTACCTGATATGACCAGATTGCTGCTGAGTAGTAAATGCCACATATGCAAATACACTACCAGGAAATCTCAGGATCAAAATGAAAAGTCAGTAGTTTATCTACGCTACCTGTTTTTGTTTTGTTAGGGCAGATGAATTTAAAATTCTTTATCTCCACATACACTTTGCCTTAATAATATGGAATTTTTTAATTTTGAAAGAATGGTGCTAAAGAATTTCTTAAATTTTCAGAAACTCTATAAACTTGGATGGGAAGAAGCTTTGAAGAAAGGTTATGATCTCCCCGTGGATGCGATATCTGTACAACTGGCCAAAGCGTCGAGGGACATTGCTAGTGATGTATGTAGTGGTTTGGGTGTATGGATGTATTTCTAACTAAACTGGGTTAGTGTTGTAACTTTTTATAGTTAGATGTTTTCTGAAGTGTAATGCTGTTCCCTTAATCTTCTCCTCCACTCAGTATTAACCCAGAATTTTCTTTATCCTCTCTCACTCCTCAGACATCGAAAGGGGTCTCCTAACTACCTCCTAGACTAAAGCCCCCTTCTAAGATCCATGACACTAAGGAACTAGAGATTGCTTGAAATTAACATTCAAAGGGTCAGATAGCAAATCAACTTCAGCAATCTAATGTTGATAACTTTCACATGTACATATCTAAAAATTAAGTCAACTATTTTATGTAGTCCTTATGTGAACTTACACAATTATAATGTAATTATAACAGCGTAGTGCATACAAAGTCCAGAAAGGTTTAGGAATTTTGGTTCAAGGTCAAGAGAGATTTATTTTACATTCTTATGGACATCTGGATTTTCAGTTCATGGATAAAGGTCATTTGTGCTCCAAAAGGTAGCTTCTAGTTGTGGTTGAGAAATGTAGCTTATTTGGTAAACAAACTATACATGGTCTCTATTGATTAATTAAATTTTATATATATCATACTTAAATGCATATAAATAAAATTTCATTTTGTTATCCCCAAAAATTAACCATAAGAAAATCAAAGGATCTTCATTTTTGAGACTTAATTACTAAAATTTCATAGGGAAGTACAGCCTCTTCATTAAAATCTTTAAAACAGAAGAATGACTTTGTTCACTATGTAGACTGAATACAGAGGTGTGCCTAAAGAGAGAATCTGACAACAAACTCAAAACATACAGAAGAGAGTCTACTGAACTCAACTGTGGCTGCCCAGAAAGTCTAGGAAGTTAACTTGGTGATGTGGTGTTACCCTGTGGCTTGAGGATCAGCATCTCATTAAATTGAATCAAAATTATGAGGAGCCCTAAGCAATCATGATGTGTGAATGCTTTGTGTAAAATAGATGTGTCTTCATTTAATGTTGCATGCTAAAGATAGCTTAGAAATTGAACAAATAACATAGACCATTTCTAAACAACCTGATGTTTGGTAGTACAAAATTTCTTTTCTTGTGAACCATTAGTTAGAAACTTTCAAAATCTCTCCATACAGTTAGATTGGCCATAAGCAAACTTTCCTAACACTATAAAAATATTTCTTCTCATTTTCAAATGGTTTCTGTTCTTATAAAATTAGAGATATTTTAAGCATATGATTTGTGAGTTAGAAAAATAAAATTTAAGTTAGAAGATAGCATACAGGTTATTACCTTCAATCTTTTGGCTAAGTATGGAGAGAAGATGCTGTCTTGGTGTGTGAATACATAGAAAGAGGAATTTCATGATCTTTCAGGACAGGTTATTTCTTAATTGGGTCATACCTAATTGTTATTATATACTTCTTTATATTGAACTTAAATCTAAGTCTCTGTTTTAGAATATCACAGAGTAGCTTATCTCCTCTTCGACTTGATATCTCTTCAAACATTATTCTCTTTAATTTTAGTTCTATAAATTATTTAGTCTTCTATTACTGGTTCATTGTTGGGGGGAGGGGGACACTGTGTCCCTGTGGAGAACCAAGGGTAACTTCAGGAATCATCTTGGATTGCTTCTACCTCCTCTTTGCTTTGCTCTGGGATTTCCCAGGCTCCATCCACCAGATCCGGAAATGCAGGCCTTTGCCATTTCTGCCTGGCATTTTTACAGGGGACCTGGGATCCGAACTCAGGACCTTCTGCTAGTGAGGCAGACTCTTAACCCTTGAGCCATCTCTCCAATCCGAGCTCGACTTTTATGAGCAGTTTTGCCAGGTTATCCATACTGAGGATTGCGATCACTGGTTTTTGTTTCACTCTGACCAAAATTCCTAAGAGAGACAGCATTACTTAGGAAAAATTTCCTATTTTGATTCACAGTTGCAGAAGGCTCAGTCGTCATGACAAAGAAGGCCTGACAGAGCAGCTCAGTTTGCATTCCGCAGGCCAGGAGCATAGAGATGAGAATGCAGACACTCCTTCTTCCCCTTTCATTCAGTCCAGGTCCCAGTCCATGGGACATTACCCTAGTCTACGGGATAGTGCCACCCATAGTCAGACTGGGTCTTTTCCCTTCTGGAAATAGCCAGAGTGTGTATTAGAGTGTCCCTGTGGAGGACCAAGGGTAACTTCAGGAATCATCTTGGATTGCTTCTACCTCCTTTTCACTCTAGGATTTTTCAGGCTTCGTCCACCAGGGTTGGAAGTGCAGGCCCCTGTCATTTCCACTTAGCTTTTTTCAAGTAGTACCTTGAATCTGAACTCAAGACCTTCTGCTTGAGAGGCAGAGTCTTAACCCCTTAGCCATCTCTTCATCCTGTAATTTTTATAATTAAATTTAAATATTGTATTTTACTTTTACTCTCTTAAGTTTGTATAGTTTGTTTTTTTTTAACAAACACACTGTAGAATTTTATTGTACAACTTCTGAGAGCAAGTGAAAGCTCTCTCAGTAACCCAAGTTGGAATATTCTGAGCAACTAATGCAATTGCTTCAAACTAAGCTATAGCACAAAATCAAAATGAGTGATTTAATGTTGACATAAATAAACTACTGAATAAGTAAGTGGGAGATGGCAGCCAAAAACCCCTACAAATTCAAACTATTACAGATACAGAGAAAAATGAAGTGTAAACTCATCCTTGTGGGCTTTACAGTAACTTCCTCCTAAAGAATACAGAAAAGAAATGAAGAAAATATTTCTTTATAATGGACAGTCCCAACAAATGCACACCAGCCAGGTGATCAATATAAGCATGAACAGTGATAAATCATTGGCAGAATACAATCTTGGCATGGTGGAATAGTAATAACCTACCTTGCTTGCTTTCTTCCCTATATCACTTGAATTTTTCTGAAGCAAAAAGCATACTCAAGGGGTATAAGGGGTATTTTTGCAGAGCACTCACCAAATTTTTCTTTTTTTATTTTTTTTTATTATTATTATTTCCACTCATACAAACTTAACAGGTATACTAGTCCCCTCCCTAGCTCCACCTCCCCCCGACCCTCCTGCTCCCCCCTCCCCTCTCCCCTCCCTCTCCATCCTCTAGTGCCCCCCCTCAATCCCCGGAGCATCCTTTACTGTGCACTATATAGTTCGTTTTTATCCACTTGGCAGGATATTGAATTCTTGTGATATTTTCTTTCTAATCAAGGTAAATACTGATATGTCTTAGCTACCTATGCTTGTAAGACATAGATCCTAAACAAGATCAAGTTACATGATCTCACCAAAATTAATCTACATTTTAGCTCATTCACCAAGTCACATATCTTCTTAATTTTTCTGCCATTTAACCTATATTTTTTCCATAAGTTCACGATTTTATAACAAGGGCTTTGTTAAATGTTATCCTAAAGCCAGTCACTTGGAATCTATCCTTTGGTTGGTCTCATAATCAACTCTCTTGATTTTCAACTGTTTTAGTTTTTTGGATACTTCTTCTTAAATAGGGCTTATTTTAAGAAACCATTTCTTGCTAAGTTAACATAGAAATCTTTCTCTCATGTAAGGTTTGGAAAACAAGTATGAAAACAGAACAACTTACGGTTAACTTAGCCTTTGTACATGTTAACAAAAGAACTATGCTTATGTTGACAAAAGAACTATGTTTCCTCTGATTTTAGTTTAAATACAAACAAGGCTACCGGAAACAACTCGGACACCATATTGGATTCCTGAGTGTGCAAGATGATCCAAAACTCGTGTTGTCTATGAATGTAGCCAAAATGCAGAGTGAAAGAGAGTACAAGAAAGACTTTGAGAAGTGGAAAACAAAATACACCAGCCCAGTGGACATGTTGGGGGTGGTACTGGCCAAGAAGTGCCAGGCCTTGGTTAGTGATGTGGACTACAGAAACCACTTACATCAGTGGACGTGCCTGCCTGATCAGAATGATGTCATCCAAGCCAAAAAAGTGTATGAACTGCAAAGTGAGGTCAGTGTCTGATAAATTCAATAGTTTGCAACTTACTTTATACATCCCACGGGTAGCCATTTACATGTAGAAAAAGCAAGAGTAAAAAGGAGGAATTATCATTATCTGTTTATAATGAATAGAATCTCTTAAGTCAGGGTCAAGGAAAGGCTAGGATTTTCATGACCTTCTTTCATGACCTTTCACAGAATATGTACAAGTCTGACCTTGAGTGGCTGAGAGGCATAGGATGGAGTCCCCTGGGTTCTTTGGAAGCAGAAAAGAACAAGAGGGCTTCAGAGATCATCAGCGAGAAAAAATACCGTCAGCCTCCAGACAGAAACAAGTTCACCAGCATTCCCGATGCCATGGAAATAGTTCTGGCAAAAGCAAATGCCAAAAACAGGAGTGATGTGAGTAACCTTTAGACATTAACAAAGTAGGTTAGAGTTCTTGTTACCAGGCAGTTCTTCAACAACACTGGCTTAATGAATGAGTTGAATAGCAAAGTCCCACCTCAAATTTAGCATGGCATGCTTTATATTGATTTGGTCCATTAAACTATCAACTCCTCTACGGTAAATACTATAAACATAATTTATCGTCAGTCTTACTTCAACAAAAGTTTGCTTACTTAGCTAGAATATAACAAAAAAATTACTAAACATCGTTTTCTTTGAAACTTAAGTATATTAAAGTCTGGGATAGTTTGGGTTGGCATAAAACATAAGAAGAGAAGAGTCTTATGCAGCACAGTGGAAATATTATAAAGAAATGGAACTTTTTTTCAGCACTGGTAATTGAATCCAGGGTCTTGCTACAAGCATTCTATTATATACACAAGCTCTTAAAGAGTATATATATTTTAGAGCGTCTGCCTAGCATGCATGAGTACCTAGGTTCAATTTCTAGTTCCACAAAAATGTACAGTCTCTGCTAAATGATAATACATTTAGTGTAGATAAATCAAAATAAAGCAGCAATTTTATTTCACAGTAAACAAGTATGCATTTCATCTCTAACATCTCTGGTACTGATACCAGACCTTGAAATATAGTAGGTAGTTAATTGGTATCTATTGAATAAAATAAAGGAAAGTAGCATGTTTTCATGCACAGAACGGAAATCTCCTTCTTACTACTCAACTACAAATCCTAACCCTGACCATTACTGAAAGTTGAATAAAGTAAACTGAGATTCCGGAACGTGTAATGAAGTTTAACCAGTTACATAATGATAACCATCTGGGTCTTAAGAAAAATCTAAGGATAAATAATCTCACTCCATACATAAAAACATGAATATAAATCATGTACATTAGGAATTTTTATGTAATATATGTAAGCCCATATTTTATAAGTGATAACACATAGCTTCTCTCTTCCTAACCACTCCTCACAGACCCTTGCAATTTTTTTTCTAAAAGCTGTAGTAAATTCATTCCAATGTCCCAGCATCTGTTTCTTCCTTCTTTGTCTTTATGATGGCAGAATCCAGCGGATTGACGAATAAGGCACAAATTTATTAAAAATGTCCCCCCTTTTTGAATCTGTTTATTTCTCTCCTTGAAACAAGAAAAGAAAAACCACTAACCTAATAAGATGACCAAGAGAGAAGTTCTACGCATGAAATTGATCAGTGTACCATAGTGACAAGGGTACTGAAAAATCGACCACTGAGCACCCAGAAGGAAGTCAGGCAGGCTAGGGGTTCTTGAGGTTGCTGGTCTCTTCATTTGAATAGGCAGATAACAACTAATCCTTAGCATAAATAATATTAACTTAAAAAAAATCTGTGGCATGAAGATGACACATGACACTGAAGAATTTGTCTAGTTTAGTGATCCTCAAAATGGTCAGTTTTGTCCTATGGGACATTTGACAATTCCAGAATGAAATGTAAAAGTATCTGGAAAGTTGCTTTTTACAACTTGGAGGTGGCATGCTACTGGCCTCTAGTGGATAGAAACCAGAATGCTGCTAAAAACACCATAAAGCCTAGGCAGTCCTAACAGAGTCCTGTGATACTAAGAGTGATAAGGTCAAGCTGATATTCGTAATCAGAAGGATCAGAACAAAACAGCCATAAATGTTCATGAAAATAAGCAAACTTTGTCTTGCTTATCTTGGTCCTTAAGGCCCTAGTTAGCTTCTCTGGACTGCATGCATATTGGAAAAGAAATGGCAGACCTACATGACTCACACATTTATCTTGAAAGGAACTTGATTAATCCAAGGAATCACAGAAAACTTAAATCTCTTATACTGATATAATTTCAGATACACATAAAAGTTGAAAAAATAAGAAATTAAATATATGTCCCAGATTTATTCTATTAATTCAATATATATCCCAGATATTCTAACACATTTGTTTTCTTTTTGTCACTCTTCCTCTACCTCTTTCTCCTCTTCTTCCTTTCTCATATCTTTGCCTATATTAAAAAAAATACATTGGGATGGAGAGATGGCTCTAGAGTTAATACTCTGTCTCATAAGTCCTGAGTTGGGATCCCTGGTCCCACATAAAATTGCCAGGCAGAAATGGCTGCAGCCTGCACTTCTGGCCCTGGTGTGTGGAGCCTGAGAAATCCCAAAATGAAGCAAAAAGGAGGTAGAAGCAATCCAGGATGATTTCTGAAGTCATCCTTGGTCCTCCACAGGGACATACAGTGCTCTCTGATCACACACACACACACACACACACACACACACACACACACACACAAATAAATAAATAAAATATAAAAAGTACATTGTTCCATTTTGCTACATTACAACAAATTCTTCAATGTGTCTTCCAAAAGTAAGAACATTCTCTTGCTGAACCATAGTGGCTGTCAAAAATCATGAAACTAATATTAATGCAATATTTATCTTCACAATTTATTCCATGTTACTATTACTGTCCTTTCCAGTAAAAGGAAGACCTTTTCCCAGGTCCAGGAAGCCACCCAGGTGTCATCATGTGGCATTCCTTTGCTGCGCCTTTGATGTCCTTGCTTTGGACAATCTCTTCACTGTTTATTTGTCTTTGAAATTCCTGATATTTATGAAAAGTACCAAATCTTCTTAGACTTTCCAGTGTACTTGATGCTTGATATTAAGAAGCACGTAATATCAAGATGTCCTGTTGCTGATAGTTTTATCTAACTTTGATCACTGGCTAAAGTGGCAAAGTTAATCATTTTTTAGTATCTTGTTGAAAACTTTTCTCATACTGTATAAATATTCTGTTTTATAAACTTTTGCCCTTAAGGTTGGCAAATTGAAATCCAAGCAAAAATCTTAGTGATTTGATTTTTGTTTGGATTTCATTGTGTTCTGTTGAAGAAAGATTTAAGTAAAGGTGGCTTTAGAACATCCAAGAGAGTTTGACAATTTTCAAATATATCCTTTTGGGAATCCTAAAATCTCTATTTGCTTATCCTCTGAAGTAATTGTATCTCGTGAAAAGTGAGATTCCCTAATGTCTGGGTATATTTTGAATAATTCGCTTTTTGAAAGGATAAGGGGGACTTCAATGAGCTAAAAGGTGAAAAGCTGTTCTAGTTAATGTTGACAAAGTTATTACTTGCAATGATTTCTTTTTATTCATTCATATTTATTAGAGAGAGAGAGAGAGAGAGAGAGAGAGAGAGAGAGAGAAAACATCCATCCCATGGTGCATGGTGCATGGGTGGAAGTCAAAAGACAACTTTCAGAAATCAGTTCCCTGCTTCCACTTTGTGGGCTTCAGGGCATTGAACTCAGGTCACCAGGTGTGTGAGCAGGCGCCTTACCCGCTGAGTTGTCTCACCAGCCCACACTTGTATTAACTTCTTTTGCAGACCCAGAGTAGCCTTAACTTTGAAAAGGTGGTCCTGTCAAAAGCGCAGAGAGGAGACTCCCCAGGAAGGAAGGACAGGGGAGGGCGCGCCCAGGGCGTCTGCTTGCAAGGCAACCAAGGCTTCAGGCCTGGAGCTTCCGTCCAGAGAAATCCAGATCGCAGATCACCGGATTCTGAGCCCTGGGCCATTGTAATGGACCAGAAGTTTGTCTTACAGATGAAAGATGTGCAGGCCTGGGCAGGGAGCGAGAAGCAGTAAGACTAATACTAATACAATAGTAGACTCCAGGGAGTACAAAGGTGGAGCAAGTGGAGGAGGCACCAGGCCCGTGGCTGAGTAGGCTTTGTCTCCTTCATTCCTGCTCTGAGAACATACTCTACCTCTCCAAAGATGGTCAGGTTGCCCAGCACCACCCACTGTTCCGGGGGGGGGGAGGGGAGAGGAGTTGGTGCCAACGATGGTCTCCACAAGGGAAGCCCTCAGTCAGTTTCTACTGCCACGGAACCACCACCCGCCAATCAAAGGCAAGTTCCAAAGTGAAGCCTCTGTAAGGGCAAATGGCTGAGGGCCACACTGGTTTTGTAATTTGCTGGTTAGCAAGAAGAAAGTAGCAGATTCGCTGTCTTATATACGTGGCGATATTTGTCACGGATTAAAAAAAAAGTTCAGAATTGCCCACGCAGACTGCCTACTTTGCTAACTCTTGGAACAAGCCCAACCTGATAACAGGAATGACTTTATGACAGGGGCACAGCCTGGGCACTGTGGCTCCCTGCTCTAATCCCAGCACTCTGGAGGCATAAGCCCGAGATCAGATAGTTCAAGGCCCTCCTGGGCATCTAGTAAATTCGGGTTCAGCCTAGACTACATGGAAACTCGTCTCAGTAACAAAAAGATAGAAAGCACATAGGCCAGGAGTATAGCGCAGTGCTAGAGGACTTGCCTAGTGCGTGTAAGGTCCTGGGTTTAATTCCCAGTACTAACAAGAAATACATAAATAAAGCACATACATTTACTGGGAAAAAAAAAAAGAAAAGGTAGTCCATTCTCTGTTTTTTTTTCTTGAAAGATGCTTGTATCTCAGATAAGAAAACTGTATTTGTTTTCTGCTTGTATTGTCTCTTGTGATTAATTATAATGTTCAATCCACATGCATTTAATAATCCCATTTGAAGCCAACCATGACGTGCACTAATTGGACGACAATACTGATAAAGTTCTTACTTATTTCAGAGACTTTACAGAGAAGCTTGGGACAAGGACAAGACTCAAATCCATATCATGCCTGACACTCCTGACATCGTTCTGGCTAAGGCGAACTTGATCAATACAAGTGATGTAAGTTTCCCAATTCTGCTTGCATCTGCAGAAAGTTCTGCTTAATTGCTTCTAAGTCAGCGAAGTTGCCTGGAAGTCTTTTGAATTCCTGAATTATTTTAATTAGTAATGTGACTTAGACTCCCAACTTACTGACTTCTAGACTGTATGTTCAATGTTAGCACTCCCTATCTTGGGCAGACTACTGTCTCTGCTCATGCACTCCTTATTGCACAGTCCATTATAATGAAATGTTCATATCACTTCTATGTGGGCAGGTGTTCCATGGGGGTTAAAACATTTCTTACTGGATCTTCAGTACTTGACACATAGTAGATGCTCAATACAATTTTGAATGAGCATACAATCCCATGCCATAGAACTTCATTTTTATTTTCATATTGTCACACCATAAACTCTTGAATCTTAATGTGAAAAGCTAAACATTTAAAGAACAAATTCTAAACTTCAATTGAATGACTTTAATGTTAAAGCATGGGGGTAATACTACAATGACCAGAATATGAGCAAAAGTCCAAGATCAATTGCATTTTAAATAATGTGCTTTCTGAATAAAAGTGAATTTATAACATATTCTTAATTATTTGGTTATTTCACAATTTGAATAAGTCTATGCATACGTTCTTAATTTGATAGTGAAATTTTAACAATATTATTTAAACTATAAAGGACTATCTTATCTACAGATGCCTTAATCCTTTCAGTAGTCCTAATGTGAGATGCATTTCAGAATGGATTAGCTACCCAGAAATGCTAGTCCCTTTCAAATGATTTTTTCCTTTCTAGAGAAGTAAGATTGAAAGGCATTCTCTTTTCTATCAGCAAGCCTAATGAAGCATTCATGGTTTATTGAAAAACAACTCTGAAATAGTATTTCATTTCATTTCTCTATCAGTTAGCTGCTGCATTCTCTGAAGTGCTTGGGAAGAGTTGACATTTAATTTTGTGCCCTTGGTAATTGAAGAGCTTTCTAGTCAAAGCAGGATCGTTAGCAATGCATAGGTGTGATATCCAATTACATTTGAGTAGGGTGAAGCACTGAGACCATTCCCATGACCAAGTGAACTACTTAGTACATTGGATTCATTTTGCTGCAGTTGTTTATGGAGAATGGTTTTCCCAACACAATCATCTTCATCTCTCAACAGAAACTCTACAGAATGGGTTACGAGGAGCTAAAGAAAAAAGGTTATGACCTTCCTGTTGATGCCATACCAATCAAAGCGGCAAAAGCATCTCGGGAAATTGCCAGCGAAGTAAGAGTTTATGCCCTGTTGGTATTGATCTGATTGCAATTTGTCATTTCAAAGCAAGTCTTGGTATAGTTTTAAACTGAACAAAATATTCTAAAGGGTAACAATTTAAACAGAGTGAAATGATTCCAGCCACATAATATAGTATGGGAATAAAATCAAGGATACATTTATTATGCACGCAATATGTAACTGAACTTAACCTGTAATTTTCCTTCAAAAGCCAAAATCTCCGGACTTGGTAAAGTACTAGAATTAATGTGCTTTGATTGCCACAAAGATGGAATGAAAATAAATTTCTAAGGGAATAAGATACATTTTTTTTCTTTAGTACAAATACAAAGAAGGCTTCCGCAAACAGCTGGGCCATCATATTGGGGCCCGGAACATTAAAGATGACCCCAAGATGATGTGGTCCATGCATGTGGCCAAGATCCAGAGTGACAGGGAGTACAAGAAGGACTTTGAGAAGTGGAAGACCAAGTACAGCAGTCCGGTGGACATGCTGGGGGTGGTGCTGGCCAAGAAGTGTCAGACCTTGGTCAGTGATGTGGACTACAAGAACTACCTGCACCAGTGGACGTGCCTGCCTGACCAGAATGACGTCATCCACGCTCGGCAGGCCTACGACCTCCAGAGCGATGTGAGTCTAAGATTTTCCCACCCTACCATTAAATATTATATCCCAGCTCCTTTAAAGCGAGGAGAGTTGAGTTTATACAACTATGTTCTGCTTCCCTGAATTAATGTCCAAGCCCACCCAGTAATCCAAGCATCTCTTATTTCAAAGAAAGAGTCTGCAAAGTCTTGGTATGGTGGATTGCTGATCTAAACAGGGAAGAATTGAGCCATTCTGTGCATATTTCTCTTGTTTTCTAAAGTATGCTTCTAATCTGAATATTTCATATACTTGAGACTCCCTAGGAATTCAAGCATTAAATATAATACATACATGCATATGTAGAGTATAATAAAACAAACCTTTATTTTTTTCATTTGTATATGCTCACATTTAGTGATGTCACTTGAAATTTCAGAATTTGTACAAGGCAGATCTTCATTGGTTGAAAGGCATTGGCTGGATTCCTACTGGGTCCCTCGAGGACGAGAAAAATAAAAGAGCTACTCAGATTTTGAGTGACCATGTTTACCGTCAACACCCAGATAAATTCAAGTTTTCCAGCCTCATGGACTCCATGCCAATGGTTTTGGCAAAAAATAACGCTATTACCATGAACCACGTAAGTCCTTTTTTTCAGGAGGGAGATATTAAATGATGGGGGAGAGGACACTGAAATGTGTGCCTATAAAATGAAAATCGTGTTCAATTCTTCAGCATGATGTTGAATTGCCTTTGAAGTAAATGCGCTCCTCTCTAACACAAGAAGCCCTGAAAGTATTATAAATACCAACTTGATTCTCATTAAGAATCAAAGTACTCATTACTGACCTGAGTTTGCCATTTTTGTTTTTTTGTTTGTCTTAGCACCTTTATACAGAAGCTTGGAATAAAGACAAAACTAGTATCCACATTATGCCAGACACCCCTGAAGTTATTCTGGCTAAACAAAACAAAATCAATTACAGTGAGGTAAGCAGTTTATTTGTGCTATGCATTATGTTTTCCTTACAATGCAGTTTAGCAATTAAACTTTTGATTACTTATGTCTGTTGCAGAAATTATATAAGCTTGGCCTAGAAGAAACCAAGAGGAAAGGCTATGACATGCGTCTCGATGCCATTCCTATCAAGGCGGCCAAAGCCTCCAGAGACATTGCGAGCGATGTAAGTAGACATGGAAGGGTATTCACTTCAGCTTTGGCTTAAACAGCACTCTGTCTCTTGGATTGACAGCTCACTAAGCTGTGAAGTTAGAACTGTTGCTAACAGTTTATTTTTTCTAGCAAGTAGCCTAACATAATGATAATTAAATTCTCAGCACTAAGCTAAACTTCAACTATGGCAACATGTGCTGCAAAATATGTCAGTTTCCTGATGAACCAAAGCATTGGCTATTCGACTATAGCGCAGATACCTTTTTTTCCCTTTTCCACATGATATGCTTATAGATTTTCTTTTGCAATTAGACTTACAGTAGGATTCCTTCAAGACCCAATCCATACCATATAAACTGATGACTCTCAGGACCAACTTAATAGGATATAGGACTCAATGTTCAACCATCCATGTGGACTACACATTTGTCTCTATATCTAGTGACTGCAGGCTTTTTAAATTGTTTTATATTTTATTTTAATTTATGTTGTGTTGCATAAAGCCATCTTCAAGCAAGTATATAACTGTATTTTGAGCAGATCCTCTTCCTATTCCCTGCCGCCTTCCTCTTTCTCACCTCTGCTTTATTTAAAAGACAGATTCATTCACATTTCTAAAACTTATTATCCTTTTTTGTTCATAAGATCAAAAATATTCCTTTATTTCCAATATATGGTAAATATGTATCACAATTCCAAATAAATGATCACATAGAAGGGTGAACTATGTAACAAAATATCTATTGTCATTAAAAACCATGCTTATAGAAAACATTTAATGACAGAAAATGCTTACATAATGATTGCAAAAAACAGGCAAAGCCCATTAGTGTGTGATCACATTCTAATTTTATTCTTTTCTGACCCAAAAAGTCAGCTCTGAGTAGTAGAATGATATCTTAATTTTTCTTTTTTGTTTCATAAATGGTTCGTTTATTTTATAAATGGTTTGTGAGATGTATGTATCATAGGTTCAAAAGAAATCATTACTTTTCAATGAATAGAGTAATTTAGTCCTGGGAAATGCATTTTACTAAGTGTCAAAACATATGACTAGCAGTCTTTTTCTTCTTCTAGTTCAAATACAAAGAAGGTTACCGTAAGCAGCTTGGTCACCACATTGGGGCCCGTGCTATACATGATGACCCCAAGATGATGTGGTCCATGCATGTGGCCAAGATCCAGAGCGACAGGGAGTACAAGAAGGACTTTGAGAAGTGGAAGACCAAGTACAGCAGTCCAGTGGACATGTTGGGGGTGGTGCTGGCCAAGAAGTGCCAGACCTTGGTCAGTGATGTGGACTACAAGAACTACCTGCACCAGTGGACGTGCCTGCCTGACCAGAATGACGTCATCCACGCTCGGCAGGCCTACGACCTCCAGAGTGATGTGAGTACTGAGAACCATAGGCCATTGCAGAGGTAGGTAGGAAACAGTGAATTTACTTCGTATGGAGTATGTATCAATAGATGACCCGAAGCTGACCAGAACCTGCAAACACCGGTGGGGAGAAGACTTGCTTTGCATATGAATGCTGATCTTCAGATCCTTCAAATAAAATGGAGCAGTGCCTTGACCCTGCTGCCTACCAAACTGTATCTTCCATAGTGTTCTTCCTTGAGTTTACGTCCTTTGAATGAAAATTCATTCCCAGTGCAGGGATAAGTATTGACTGACATTTATGTCAACAGAATATGTACAAGTCGGATCTCCAGTGGATGAGAGGCATCGGCTGGGTTCCTATTGGCTCTTTGGATGTGGAAAAATGCAAGAGGGCAACTGAAATTCTGAGTGATAAAATCTATCGTCAGCCTCCAGACAAATTTAAATTTACCAGTGTGACTGATTCTCTGGAACAAGTGTTGGCCAAGAATAATGCCATCACTATGAACAAGGTAAGGATTCAAGTTCAAAACTCAGGGAACCTTAGTGGGATTCTTGCTCATGAATCAAGGAAAAAGGGCTATAATTGAGAAAATGAGAAAATTGAGAGATAAGGCTTTGAGCAATAAAACATTTATTGTCCATCTACTTATCATCTATCTTTCTCTTATCATCTATCTGTTATATACTAGATTTATATTTTACTCTTAACTTCAGTGGTTATTTCATGGTTTTGATAAAGTAGCATATTTTTGTGGAAAAATAATCATTGCATAAAAGATGCCTATTCTTTCTTTTTAACTCACAGCATGCATTTACAGACCATCAGAAAGTTCTTAAAAATATGCACTCCGCAGTTGAACAATTATTTGAAGATATGTTAATCAAATATCTATTGTATATAAAATTCTATAACCTTAACTATTTGTTTATAAATCTCTTGAAGTTCCTGTTGATTGTATATTAAAATTTTTTTCCCTACTGAATGTACATTTTCTTTTCTAGCGTTTGTACACAGAAGCCTGGGACAAGGACAAGACGCAAATCCACATAATGCCAGACACACCAGAGATTATGTTGGCAAGGATGAACAAAATCAACTACAGCGAGGTGAGAGCAGATGTTAATTCTCTGGCATTTGCATTTACTGTTTCTTACTTCAGTTCATCTACTCCATGGTGATTTAACACTAAATGGTAGCTTTGTTAAGAATTGAGGTTTTTTTTTTTCTTTGCTTCTTGAGAAAATGGACCTTTGTATTTCTCCATCACTAAGATGTTAATCACGAAATAGGGAAAATCACCAATTTAGAGAATACAAACTACAAGAAGTAATGATTTCACCAGTGAGAATAAGTACAGCCTATTCTTTTATTAACTTTCAAAGAGAAGAAATTAAAAACAATAAATATATGAACACATGTATATCCCCTTGATGCTAAAGAAAAACTTTAGTAAATGTTTTCCATGTATATTGCATCACTCTTCAATTGTAGTGCAGTGGGCGATAAAAATGAATTTTAAAAATTGTAGTGCAGTGTCAAATGTCAGATTGTTAAGGTATAGGAATGATATCAGGACAGAGCTCAGCACCAGTCACAGAGACTGTGACTGAGAATTTGTCAGGGTGTGTGTAAATAAGCCTGTGCCTTTGCATTTTCTAGTGAGCCCAGGGCCTGTTCTCCCTACTTCAGAATTCCATGTACCTAGGTAGAGAAATTAGTCTTCCTTCTAGTATAGAAGTCACCAGTCAGTGGGTTATCCTACCATGATAAGGACTTTGTAAGTTCTTCTATTTGTTCTGGAAAGTTCCATTAAAAGTGCTTCTGATGTATGGAGTCATGATGCTTCTCTCTGCAAGAACCAAACTCTACCACAGAGATGAAGAAAGTCATAGGGATTCTCTTCTACCAGACCCATCTTGAATTCTCTTTGTAATCTAAGCACCCTGAATTTCTCAGTGATATCATTCACTGGGCACATGTGACTCAGAACTAAATGAAATATTATAAGTGAGCAATGATCAGTGCAGATTGTAGCAAACTGTATTTTGGACATTTCACCTTCATTTCTGTATCCTGCATGGAGCACTCTGGCAACTGAACCAGGGCTGGTATACATGAACTTGGAGTCAATTTAAAATTCCAAGACATCTTTACATGGCTTAAACCTAGGTTTCCTCTAGCCTGCATTTGTACATTTTGTAATTTAAATCTAGCTCCAAGACTGACATTTATCTCTGTTATTTCTTTCTCTTAACTTGACACTGCAGGTTTAAGCCTGGGGAAGTTTTTGTGAGTCTAAGGTTCCAACAGCAGCTTATAAGCTTTTACTTCAGCTTTGTGCCACCAGCAAGTTTAAAACACTGTCTCTCTGAAAGCACAGATCAACAGAATATTACTCTCCTGCGGGCCCTAACCTAGAGAATTTAAATAGAATCACCTCTACGTTAAGTCACTTTGTTTGGGAGAGGCAGACTGTTTCTAGTGCTTATATAACTAGCTCTTAATTGTCAGAAAATTTGAAAACATCAAGTCCTCAGCATTTCTGGGATTTCTGAGTCTGTCTTGCAGGAAACACTAAGAAACACTGCAGTAGGGTAGCACTACTAGTCCAGCAAGGCCCAGGGGGAAAGCCCTTGACTAAATGCCTGATCGCCTGCTTTCCATCTTCTGTCTTTGCTGTCAGTGTAGTCCATTGTGTGTGTGTGTTCCTATCTCATTTCTTCTACCGAGTTTTAAATATGAACATCAACATGCATCTTTCTTTTCGTTGTTGTTGTTGTCGACGTGTAGAGTCTGTATAAACTCGCCAATGAGGAAGCGAAGAGGAAAGGCTATGACTTGCGAAGCGACGCCATCCCCATCGTGGCGGCCAAGGCCTCCAGAGACATCGCCAGCGATGTGAGTTGTCACTTTCATTCTCATTATGTAGTCGATATAATACAGCATTTTCATGGAACTAAATCTGTAAGAAGTATTTTCTGGAAGTCAGGCACAACATACAGCCTTAGGAAGCTGAGGACGGAAGACTGCCAAGTCTGGAACCAGACTGAGCTACACAATGAGCAAGTCAGCAATCCAGGGCTATGCAGCAGAATACGTCTCAAAAAATAAGCAAACGAAAAATACTAATATAATTTTATAATTTCAATATTGGAAAATTTGATATTTATGAGAGAACTGCAGTCTTAGAGATGTCTGCAAAGGAATGCTCACTAAACTATGGGGAAGCTTATAGATAGTATAACTATATATGTGCCTGCATTCTCCCAGAGAGAATCAGGATGTGTCTTTATGTGGCAATCCACCATTGTAAGTGTGAGAAAAGAAGACACCGATCAATACCAGATGGAGGCTGCTGACCCCAGCTCACACCTTGCTCGGAGCTCATGGCTAGAATGTGTAACACCTCCTGCTCCAGCCCATCTAGGGTAAAGCCGTGCTGCTTTCCTGGTATCTGCAGGAGTCTGTTTCTAAGAACAGACCCCTGCTGTGACTATCAAGGCTCGGTATTCATGAACATGACACAAGGCTGCTCTTTATTTTCAGATATTAGTGACTCACTTTTAGTTTCTGTGTGTTAGCCTACTTCCTGATTCAACAAATGGGTATCTGTGCCAAAAATAATAATGAATAATGAAATAAGAAGTACTTAGAATTCTGTGCTGAGTGTTCTATACATTGCATTGTTTGTTCTTTGCAATCACCCACTGCTGTAGATTATCCCCATTATGTGGTCATTATCCCCATTTTGTGAGTTGTTAAGGCAGCTTTCCTAAAATCAAAATCTTAATGGGTAGTAAAGTTGAGACTAGACATTCCTCCCACTTTCCCATATTCCCTTCTACTGATTCATCTAGACTTTCTAGTTCAGTTGTCTTTGAAACCAGAAGCATGTATTAGGGATGACTGGCCAAGGTTCTGCAATGAAGCCTTTGAACATGTAACAATAAAGGCCATGTGAAAGCAGAAGTCAGAAGTTGTTAGGAGCTGGGTCTAATCAGATGAGTCTGCTAGGTTAGAAATTTAATCAGTGTTCACAACGATGCCAAACATTTGCCACCAGCACAAAATGTATGAATCTATGTGAAATAGTAATCACTTCTATTGCTATTCTAGACAGAGTGTTTCATTATTACACAGCCAACTACTTTAAGTTGTTTTACAGCTTCATCGACATATCATACTGCCAAAATACATTCCTTTGCTGACATGTTTGCAGTGTGTAAGATCCAGTTCTCTGGCTTCCTTGGTTCATATGGTTTTTTTCTGACTCCCACAAGTGATTCTCTCAGTACTTCTTGCCTTCAGGACTATGCCTGAGTAACCAGACCATCAGTGCTCTGGAGTCACTATCTCAATTGTGTGGATTCCATCTATTCTACTACATCTGCAGTATTTGAGGGCAAAGGCCAATAATGGCTGGGGTTAGTGCTTATCAGCAAAAGTCATTTAAACTATGATGAAAGCAATATGACTTTGTACAAGTTTTCTGCCTCAAAGGATTTACAATAGAGTCCTGATCTGTGAATCTCAATTTCAGTACAAATACAAAGATGGTTACCGCAAACAGCTGGGTCACCACATTGGTGCCCGCAACATTGAAGATGATCCTAAGATGGTATGGTCCATGCATGTGGCCAAGATCCAGAGCGACAGGGAGTACAAGAAGGACTTTGAGAAGTGGAAGACCAAGTACAGCAGTCCGGTGGACATGCTGGGGGTGGTGCTGGCCAAGAAGTGTCAGACCTTGGTCAGTGATGTGGACTACAAGAACTACCTGCACCAGTGGACGTGCCTGCCTGACCAGAATGACGTCATCCACGCTCGGCAGGCCTACGACCTCCAGAGCGATGTGAGTACAGATATGTAATAGAGCTGTGTGCATCCATAGCAAGCTATCCCTTCTATATCAGCTCTGAACACTTAATGGGCTATATGAAAATCTTTAACAGAATATAATGGCTAATAATAAAGGGAGAATGATATGACAAGAGGTTGTGGGCTTTCTATCCTGAGTACTTGGATGGGGAAGGTGGGACTCTAGACCAATGACCAATGACACTTACTGTTCTGAGTCTGACAATACTGTAGTCATTCAAGGTCTACTCAGAGCATCAATTCTTTATCATGTTATTTGTCTCTTTAAGCTATTACTCTGTTTAAAAAGCAGATACTTTGAAATGTAAGAAAAAGTACAGAGAAGACAATAATCTAGTTCAATCCAGCCACTAATATTCCTGCTCATCTAATTTACCCATCCACATAGCTTCAGGTGCTATTTTTCCATTGAACAGTCTATTAAAAGCATTTCTACATATTCTCAATATTCTTAGAAAATAAGGTTTTTAAAAGCTGCAGGAAGTTTCATTTGGCTATGGCCTAAAGTGGACCTGAAAGCTCAGCACCAACCACACATGTTTTCTCGCGCTGTGGGCTGGCATTCTTTCCTGTGCATGTTAAGCTTATAAAAATAATTGTCCAGGGGCTGGAGAGGTGGCTCAGGGGTTAAGACCCCACATATAGATGCCGGGCGGAAGCGGGGGCTGCCTGCTGCATTTCTGGTCCTGGTAGGGCAGAGCCTGTGAATCCCTGGGCAGAATAAACAAGGAGGAGGTGGAGGCGGTCCATGGTGGTTCCGGAATTTGCCTGTGGTTCTACACACACACACACACACACACACACACACACACACACACACACATACATGTACACACACGCACAACTGAATAAATAAAAAAAATTTTAAAAAAAGTCCAACTGACTGATGTTAGTTGGGATAATGCCTCTTTCAGTGGTTGAGATATTGGTAACAATTTATTGTATCTTGGAGACATTTCTGGGTCATTTTAGTACATAATTCATCTTGTAGTTTGCCTGATACATTAAGCTTATTTTCTCTGGAAAAAAATAGAATGTCAGATATTATTGATGCATCTTTACACTGAATAATTTGCCCTTGTTAAAGAGGCTCTGCCTTTTCTCTCCTCTCAGAATGTGTACAAGGCCGACCTCCAGTGGATGCGAGGCATTGGCTGGGTGCCCATCGGGTCTCTGGATGTGGTCAAGTGCAAGAGAGCCGCCGAGATTCTGAGTGACAACATCTACCGCCAGCCGCCAGACAAACTGAAGTTCACCAGTGTGACTGATTCTCTGGAGCAGGTGCTGGCCAAGAGTAACGCCCTCAACATGAACAAGGTGAGCCCCAGCTGCCTCAATTTTCCAAGATGCCAACCATGTTATTATACTGTAATAGCTAGTGGGTCGGGGTTATTTCTGATGGTATAGGGCTGCAGTTAACTGTTTAACTGTTGTTGGGATTTTTAAAATAATCTCTATTGTTCCCAGTTTTAACACATTACTAGCAATATGACTCAAACCTGTAGTAGAATACCTTTGCCCAAATGTAACTTACTTTTTTTAAAACTAGGTTAAGTAATAACCCTGTTCCAATTTGACTTTTTGTAGTACCTACCTATTTCAATTTTTTTTCAATCGTATTTTGTTTTCTTTTTTAGCGTCTGTATACCGAGGCCTGGGACAAAGACAAGACTCAAATTCACATAATGCCTGATACGCCGGAGATCATGCTGGCAAGGCAGAATAAAATCAACTACAGTGAGGTGGGCAAAAATCAATGTTGCTACATTTGGTTATCATTTGCTTAGCCTGTCTCCATACAAGTCATCACTGGTGTACGGCTCTTTCATGTGCCGCTTTACCTATCCAACTTTATTTCTTGATTGAGTATTGTATTTCATAAGATTCTGTAAGCAGACTGAAGTCATATTATTTTTTTCATTTTGAGGTTATTCCCAGAGTGAGTCATTAGAACTGAATAACATTTGGGGAATTTTTAAAGGGTAGGTTTGCCATATAAAATACTGGCTCATTATTTATACTAAAGCATTCTCTGTCATTTACCTGGAATAAAATTCAACTGGATATTTTCACTGGCTAAATCTCACAGCCTTAGCAAGCCTTTACTAAAGAATACTTCTCCCCATACACCATTCTTGAATGAAATTGAGACATGAAACAAAGGAGCAGAAAGAAAAATGAAAAAGCTCACTTTTTTTTTAAACTACTAAAATTAAGTGAAAGGATGGGCTGGAGAGATGGCTCATGGGTTAAGATTCTACCTCACAGGCACAAGGACCTGAGTTAGGATCCCAAATCCCACATGAAAACATCAGGCAGAAATGGTGGCAGCCTGCACTTCCAGCTCTGGAAGGTGGAGACTGTGATATCCCAGAGCAAAGCAAAAAGGAAGTAGATGCAACCCAAAATGATTCCCAAAGTCACCCTTGGGCTTCCATAGATGTACATGCCACATTGCCCTCAGATATACATAGACACAGACACAGACACAGACTTTCTCTCTCTCTCTCTCTCTCTCTCTCTCTCTCTCTCTCTCTCTCTCTCTCTCTCTTTCTCTCAAAAAAAGAGAAGTGAAAGGGCACATTTGTATGGAAGCCAGATGAGCTGTTAGAATTAGTCTTTTGCTAGGCATAGGCTGTACCAGAGCAAGTGATCTGCTCTTTCTGAGCAAGACCCTTGTAAAAGGTCAGTTCCTGAAGGAAGGAAGCTGAGCTAAGTATGTCCACTGATCTGTCCCCTAAAGTCAGGTTTGTCTTTGCACCCTTCCAGGGCAGGGAGAAGAAAGGGGCAGAGGAGGCCAGAGGTAAAATAATTAAGGTTCTTTTTATAGTACTTTCCACTGGACTGTGGAGATGGCTCAGGAGCTAAAGCTTTTGCCTTGCAAAAGGACCTGAGTTCAGATCCCCAGAACCTATGAAAATGCTGGGTGAATATGGCGGCAGCCTAAAATTCTGGACATTAAAGACAGAGCTTGGGAAACCCCAAAGCAAAACAACAAGGAGGTAGAACAATCCAAGATGATTCCTGAAGTCATTCTTGGACCTCCACAGGCAACATACTCAAGTGAACTCTTATACACATGTACGTGCACACATAAGCATGCAAAAAAAGAGATGTACTCTTCTCCATCAAGTACAACACTAACTAGTGTTTTGTTGATAGTAAAATGCAATTTTATTGCCATGCTTTGATAATATGATAGAAACAAAGTTAAGATCTTAAAGCTGAGATTATAGTCAAGCTAACTGTGCTTTACAGTACACTGTAAATTGTATTATAAACTACAAAATGTTAAGAAGTCAAAAAATGAATAAAGTTCTATATCTTGCATATAAAGTGAATAACATTAAGCATATCACTGTCATTTCTTTCTCACTTAGCAGTGTGTGTTTTATATTTTATCTATCAATCTGCATTACTATAGTATGTTTCCATATATTCACAAGTATATCATTAATTTATAAATAACATATAAATATATAATATATAGATTCATGTCAATATATATCAATACCCATTGTAACTTATTAATCTCTGGAACTCTAATAAGAAATTTATTTATTTATTTATTTATATAGTAGGATAGAATTTAATTCATTTGCTTTTCAATAGTGCCAGGAATTTAGGTGTTTTTCCAGTTCCTATGATTTAAAACTTATGAGGTGAAAGTCACTTGAAAATCTTAAAATTGTTGCTATTAAACCTTTTTCCTTCCTTTCTGACTCTTTCTCTGTAGAGTCTGTATAAACTCGCCAATGAGGAAGCAAAGAAGAAAGGCTATGATTTGCGAGTTGACGCCATCCCCATCGTGGCGGCCAAGGCTTCTAGAGACATTGCCAGTGACGTGAGTAGCAACACCCAGACATTTGCGAGAAGACATGGGTAGGGGTAGGCTCAGCTACATCCAGATGCCAGTAAGAACACATTCAGTAACTAATTATTTTTCCAAATCAAATATTTTCTTGTTTGAAAAAAATTAACATTGAAAGATGTTGATATCCAGGTCCTATGAAGAAGGAGGAAATGTTCAAACTGGTGTAATATTGAATTAGAATTTGCAATTTTCATATCTGTAATTTGTACAAAAAATTATCTTCATATTTTGAGCATGTAGCCCTCACAAAAATAAAGAAATGTTCCACATCAGAGCTCGCAGAGGGAAAATCTACTCCCAAACAGCTTTGTATTTTCATTAATTTTTTCTTTGAAAATCATATGAAATATTCCCTTATTTTTAAATGAAAATAGAAAGACCAGGTTGGAGAGATGACTCAGGGGTTAAGCCTCTGCCTTACAAGCAGAAGGTCCTGAGTTTGAATTCTGGATCCCACTGCCCTTCTGACCCTGAAAAGTGGAGCCAGGGAAATTCCAGAACACAGCAAAGAGAAGATAGTTCAATCCAGGGCAATTCCTGCACTCACCTTTGTTCCTTGCATCACGCACAATGTTCTCTGACACACACACACACACACACACACACACACAAGAAAGAAAGAAAGAAAAACAAAGAAAGAATAGTGAACTTTCTTGTATCCCTGAAGAAACTGGACCTTTGGTAGAGAATTTAGACTATGGTGATTTGATATTAAAATTTCTGTGATACTGTTGCCCCCAATGTCCAGAGTTAGTTCTACTGGCACAACGAATGAAACATTCTCTTGCTTGTCCACATTTCAATTTTCAAGTTGAGAAATCTCAACCTATGAGCTATTGGACGTGGGATATGCAGCATGGTGGTCTAGTCCAGAATGTTCCAAGGAGTCAGGCAACTCAATGAAAGTTATTGCAGGACAATGCGTGGATTGGTGGGGAGAAAAGAGGGTTTTTTTTTTTAAATCAACTCAGAATAACATTCTTAAAATCAAGTATAAAATTTCTGGGTTAATGAGCCAACTGCTCTAAGGTGAAGAGAAGTTTGCACAAATGATTCATCTTTTGAAAAGTGTTACTACCTTTATATCCACAAGCTTAATTAAGGTCTTCAAGTAAAATTTGTATCATGGTCTGACTCCATTTAGATTAGCTGTGAGGTATAATCAGCATTTAGAACTGAGATAAATAGTTGCTCAGATATTTCATGGGCTAGAGAGATGGCTCAGAGGTTAAGACTGTGATTCACAAGTATAAGGTCCTGAGTTCAGATCATAGATCCCACATAAAAATGCCAGCAGAAGTAGAAGAGCAGTGAAATAGACAACAATGTCCAGCCATAATGCAGATTACCCAGCAAGGCTCACCCAGAATCAGGCCAACCTAATCTCTCCCCATCCTAAAGCTTACGGAATCTCACAGAAGATTGGGTGGTAAGATTGTAAAAACCTAAAGATGGAAAGGTTCACTGTTGGACAAGACATTCCATTCAAGACAGGGCTGCTGCATCCAGGAACTCACTGCAGTGAGACTTGTCTTTATCAGACCTACATAATGACTGACATTCCAACATACTCCCATAGATATGAGGAACTCAAGAGAGATAAGAACATATAGTGGAAACTTTGGGGACTGAGGATGGATGAGTGAAGGGAAATGCGTCTATCAGTGGGGTGATCCATAGAGAGGAAACTTGATATGCCACAAGAGGCCTGAACCCCCACAAGATAGACAAGCCAGAGGGAGCCTTGGGGTCCATAGAAGTGGCCAGGCAGGAAGGTGAGAGGGAGTGAAATGGATTGATGAAAAGAAGGGAGGAAAATGGGAAAGAGGTGAGAAAGAGGGAAGCAGGGAAAATTACTCAATATGCTTGTAAAACTAGAAAAATAAAATAATTTTAAAAATGTCACATAGAAGCAGTTGTGGCCTGCACTTCCGGCCCTGGTGGGAGGAGCCTGGGAAATCCCAAAGCAAAAAAAAAAAGAGGTAGAAGTGATGCAGGATGATTCCTGAAGTCATCCTTGGTCCTCCACAGGGATACACAGTGTCCTCTGATACACACACACACACACACACACACACACACACACACACACATGCACGTGTGCAAACAACTCTCATTTTAAAAAGATAACTATTTCTCTTCAAGAATCAACAACTTAAAAATAACAGTATTTAAACGAATGAGACTCTAAATACTTTCTATTAACTTTTATTTTTGAAATGACCACTTTTATTTCAGTACAAGTACAAAGTTGGCTACCGAAAACAATTGGGCCATCACATTGGGGCCAGAAACATTGAAGATGACCCCAAGATGATGTGGTCCATGCATGTGGCCAAGATCCAGAGCGACAGGGAGTACAAGAAGGACTTTGAGAAGTGGAAGACCAAGTACAGCAGTCCGGTGGACATGCTGGGGGTGGTGCTGGCCAAGAAGTGTCAGACCTTGGTCAGTGATGTGGACTACAAGAACTACCTGCACCAGTGGACGTGCCTGCCTGACCAGAATGACGTCATCCATGCTCGGCAGGCCTACGACCTCCAGAGCGATGTGAGTGTGAAATCTATGGTGACCATGCTTGTGGTTGTAATGCATAGGAATATGTAGATATCTAGGATTATATAGAAACCTATGAAAGGTAATGTGTCTTACTTCTCATTTTAATGCACTTTATTTTTTAAAAGAGGCCATTATCCTATGAGATGAAATAATAATTTTGCCTTCCTATTTTTAAGGACAAAAACCAAATATCCTAAAGTTTCCCAAGCCTTTTTCTTTATTTTTGACAGCAAATATCATAACAAGCTTAGTCATATTTGCTTTTATATTTGTCTTCGCTAGAATATTTATAGATTTCAAGGGGATCCGCATCAATTCTCTGGATGTGCTCAAGTATAACAAACATCAAGGTTCTTAGCGGCATCATCTGTTCCTCTTTCTCCTCTCAGAATGTGTACAAGGCCGACCTCCAGTGGATGCGAGGCATTGGCTGGGTGCCCATCGGGTCTCTGGATGTGGTCAAGTGCAAGAGAGCCGCCGAGATTCTGAGTGACAACATCTACCGCCAGCCGCCAGACAAACTGAAGTTCACCAGTGTGACTGATTCTCTGGAGCAGGTGCTGGCCAAGAGTAACGCCCTCAACATGAACAAGGTGAGCCTATAGTCTAGTGAAATAGAAAACAATATTGTGTGTTGCTTAGAATGTTTAAGTTTTTTATCCAATTAAATTACAATCTAAAGTTCAGTGATTTTGATGAGTTTTCTATAGCCTTACATAAAAATTCCAAATATATATAGGAGAATTTCTGTTTCCTTGTCTCCTTGTGAAATGGCCAAAGTTAAGAATAGGATGACTGTGAAGCTCAAATTTTCAAAGTCTATGAGATACTGTCTTGATACTGTTTAGTATCAAGCTTTCTAGCTTCAAACCTTAGGAAAGATTTTTTAGTGTTATCTGTATTTATTATGTATATGGATACATAAATATGCTTGGAAAATGCTGCCTTTTCTATTTTAGTTGGGCTGTGAATGAACTAGTAACACATATGTATACATTTGTTTGTATATATACTTTTACCATGTTGGTATATATTTGCATATATCAAAGAAGATGAAAAGAGTGTGAGGATATAGTAGTACACAGAATAGAAAGAGTTTGGCTTTCAAGTTCTCTTATAGCTAAATTGAAAATTCTGTTTAAAAAAGATTTTTTTTAATTTATTAACTGTTTAATTCTTGACAGCGTTTATATACAGAAGCCTGGGAAAAAGACAAGACCCAAATCCATATTATGCCTGATACGCCTGAAATTATGTTGGCTAGACAAAATAAAATAAACTATAGTGAGGTAAGACAATCTGCTTTATTGCCTTTCTTCTGCCCACACTGAATTCTGCTGCTCAGTAATATCATAACTATTAATTTAAGTCATCATGTGACCCATTAGCTTAGTTTTCTTTTTATACTAATTTTATTTTGTTATCATTATTAAATTTGGAGCTAAGTTGTACTTCTGGGTTGTTTCATGAAATGAGCAAGTGTTGAATGACTTAAACATATTTGAGAGTTATTAGTTTAATGCCTAAAATCTATGAGAATTTTTGCAGGAAACCATAATGCTCAAATTTGCTGACATGAAATTTGCAGTTAACTTAATAGCTTAGAAAAAGAAAAAGAAAAAGTTCTTTCTTCTTTGAGACTACATCTTTTGACAAAAAATATGGTTTATAGAGCAAATGTTAGTTCTGCATCAAAAAAAAAAAAAAAAAAAAACTTTACTTCTTCCCACAGAGCCTCTATCGTCAGGCTATGGAAGAAGCTAAGAAGGAAGGCTATGACCTGAGAAGTGATGCCATTCCCATTGTAGCGGCCAAGGCCTCCCGGGACATTGCCAGTGATGTAAGAAAAGATGCAGTTTCCTGCAATGACTATTCGAATTGGCTGATGGGTCATCAGCTAACATCTTCATTTTGTCAACAGTCGATCTCTGTAACTTTTTCATCTTATGAAACCAAAGCTCCGTGCTTATTAAGTAACAGAAATTGCTGCTTTGAAAACTATTTTTCCTGGCTTACATGTATGTACCTCCAGGCCATATGTACCCTAGATAATATCGGTGTTATATTTCTCAGCCTGTTATATTTCTCAGTCCTCTCAGGAGGACAAATCTGTGAGCCTTGGTGACACACACTCAGGTGAGATCTCAGATGGACTCGTTGACAGGAGGCCTTCTGGGGACTGTCCGCTAGTGACTGTGATCAGAAGTCCCCTTTCAGTGATCGCTGTTGTTCCCAGCATATGAGTCCCCAGCACACGTAAAGGAATTGCAAGGTTTTGTGGTAATGTGCTAAAGAGCACAACTTCTCTTTGGGCGCATACTTGCCCCACAGTGTGGCGCCGCAGCGGCTGGTTGCAAGGAGCACAGGCTGTCTGATTTCCCAGGAAAGCATCCTAGAAGAGCGTCAGGCACCGGCCATCACCACCTCCTCATGCTCTGGGTCCTCTCTTTCAGTACAAATACAAAGAAGCCTATCGGAAGCAGTTGGGTCACCACATTGGTGCCAGAGCCATCCATGATGACCCCAAGATGATGTGGTCCCTTCATATTGCCAAAGTGCAGAGCGACCGTGAGTACAAGAAGGAATTTGAGAAATACAAGACAAGGTACAGCAGCCCAGTGGACATGCTTGGTATTGTGTTGGCCAAGAAATGCCAGACCTTGGTCAGTGATGTGGACTACAAACACCTCCTGCATGAATGGACCTGCCTGCCCGACCAGAATGATGTGATTCAGGCCCGGAAAGCCTATGACCTCCAGAGTGATGTGAGTATCATAGAAACTGTTTGTGAAATTCTATTTGGTGTCAAGATGCTGGAATTGATATATTCCTGAAGTAAAGAGTTGAATGTCTGAAAGGTGTTTCCCACTGGAATAACTACAGTCTGTTTTATTCTTCAACAGATATGTGTAAAACAGCTCTGTATAAGTGTATGTCTTCTAAGATTCAACCTTCCTTTATCTGAACCAGTTAAAATTTATCCCTCAAAAATATATCACCAAACCAGACATGGTATTTCATTCCCCTCATCCTGACTCTGGGGAGGTAGAGACAGGAAGATAAGGTGTTCAAAGCCAGTTGCTACTGCATGGTTTTGAGGACAGCCTGGGCTATATGAGATGCACCCAGTTGTTGGCCAAAAAGGTAGAAATGTAGTGAATGTGTGTGTGTGCAGATGGGTATATACACACATATATATATGCAAGTGGGTGTACAGATCTATATGTGTTCATATGTATATATGTGTATATGTATGTCTTTGTATGTAATATACACCTATGTATGTGTACATGTGTGCATTTATGCATGTATATGTATATGTGGATGTCTGTGTGTGTCAATAGCAGGGTATTGAGCATGGAAATAAAAGTATGTTGTTCTAAACTACTAGAATGAGTATTCATGTTATATTTATAAGAAAATGCTAAGACACTCTTGTTTTTTCAAATATTCTAATACTAATATTTAGTTTGCCCTCTTCAGAATAGAGTAAGTTGACTAGTTAGGTAATGCTCAATACTTTTTGCAACAATACATTTTCTTTATGTTCTTGATGTTTTGTGATTTTTTAAAGAAAAGTTTGATATTTTTAGCTATGGAAAGTAGGGCAAGAGTTTTTATGACTACAGTAATTACATGTCATTGGTCCATCATTTCCGAAAGCTAAAGAAGTACTGCTGCCATGAAAAAAATCTTGTAAACTTCTCAAGGGCAGGACAATGACTTTAAAAAATCTTTCATTATTCTTCCATACTATAATAAGTAAATAAAGTACTCAGAAGAAAAATACTCAGAGGGTTCATATACAACATACAATGATATACACATTCACACCTATAACCATTTTTTATTATTATTTCAGCTCATACAAACTTAATAGGTACACCAGTTCCCTCCCTCCCTCCTCCTCCCCCCCCCCCGGAACCCCTGCTCCCCCTCTCCTCACCGTCCCAATTCCCAGAGTCCTTTCTTGTGCATGCCTGACTCTTCTCTGGGCCCTCCTCTCGATGACGTACAAGGACCCAGTGGCATTTCCCTGAACCCTTTCCTGTGTTCCCCTTAACCATAGGAACACTACTGTGGCTGTCAATCCCTTGCCTCCAAGGATCTTGGTGCCTTTAGCAGATGCTAGACTTTGTGAGGTCAATAATGTGTTGGACATTGCGCTGGGCATGCAATGTCCAATTATGATTGCTTCAGCCCTAACTTGTGTGGAGTATCTTGCAAATCATTGCTCCTCCCATCCTTTTGCTCTTACACTCTTACTGCCCCCTCTTCCGCAAATGTCCCTGAGCTTCAGGATGGGGAGAGATTAGTCTGGCCTAGTTCTAGGTGGTTGATATAGAGTCTCTGAAGTTCTGGATAGTGGTTTGTTGATTTTCTTTTGCAGTTTTGTAAGATCCATTTTGTGACAATGGATCTGAAACACTGATTAACAGATCTTTTTCACCTGTTGGTTTTCAGAATTTATATAAATCAGACCTTGAATGGATGAAAGGAATTGGCTGGGTTCCAATTGGTTCCTTGGAAGTTGTTAAAGCCAAGAGGGCCACAGAGATACTGAGTGATAACATTTACCGTCAGCGTCCAGACAAACTGAAATTTACCAGTATTACTGACTCCCTGGAGCAAGTGCTAGCAAAAAATAATGCAATAAATATGAACAAGGTGAGTTTTCTCTTTTACCAGAAGAGATTAGGAGTCAGCACAGGGCAAGGCAAAACTGGTATGTTATTATATTTCAAACGTTACTCTAAGGTTTATGATACCTTTTAAAAATGATTTTTCCATTTGAAGTGCTTTTGTTACAAAGTGATACTTCAAAATACTAAACTTTTGTTTAGAAAGTACTGTCATACAAAATTGTGCATGGTAGTACATGCCTGTAATCCTAGCCTTTGAGACATATAGGCAGTAGCAGCAGGAATTTGAAGTCATCCTCAGGTATACAGCAAGTTAGAAGCTAGCCAGAACTATTTGAGACCTTATCTCAAAAGAACAAGCAAGCAGAGGCTGGCAGAATAGTTCTATGGGTAAAACACTTACTTGAAAACCTGATGATTAGAGTTCAATACCTGAATATCCATGTGACCTGACTTCGGAAATTTGTCCTCTAACTTCCACTCACACACCACTGCATGCATGATCTCTCTCTCTCTTTCTATATCTGTACTGTGATAGAGTTATTCTTTCTCAGATTTTTAAACACCACAACCCAATTGTACTTTTGAGAATGGTCTAATTCTTTAGTAAAGTATTCAATTATTCAAAAAATTTTGATTAAAAATAAAGATAGGAATTCATATAGCTTTAATAAGTTGAGTCGTAAAAAATAGAGATGACTAATGCAATCAAAGGAAATGTCTATGAATACCAAAATCTTTTTTTTAAACAGCGTTTATATACTGAAGCGTGGGAGAATGACAAGAAAACCATCCATGTCATGCCTGACACGCCAGAAATTATGCTGGCCAAACTCAACCGAATAAACTACAGTGATGTGAGTTAACTTACAACCAGTGACCTATTTCCCCCGGTGAAATGTTTTGCCTGGTTCAATCTCTATATCTTGATTTAGTTTGGGACTGTGGTAGGTCCACAAAGAAGGGCAGCCTTCTGCTAACAGTCAGGAAGTGGCATGCTTTTGAAAAAGTATTATGATAGTAATGGTGCCCTTAAAGCCTTCCCTTCAGGAAAATGTGAATATTGGTTCCCTATAGTTAGTCCTTCAAAATATTGTATTCAAAATATTGCACTTGTACTGAGTATGTATTATTATCATTCCCTGAATAATATAGCATAGTAACTACTCATGTGAATTCACATTGTATTAGCTATCATAAACAATCTACAGATGGTTTAAAGTACACAGAACTGGCTAGGCCAGGTGGATCAGGCCAGTAACCCCGACATTCCAGAGGAAGGCTGAGGCCAAGATCGTAAGTTTGAGTCCAGCCTGGGCTAACATGGGAAGTATCAGGCAAGTCTGAGCTATATTAAAAGAAAATGTTCATAAGTTGAACAAGAAAATGTACCCAGGAGGATGTGTCTAGGTCATATGATCCCATTTTATGTAAGAGGGTCTTGAATGTCTAAGGACTTGAACAAACCCTTCATGGACCTTGAGGTCCAACTGTGTTTTTATAAGTTCTTTTCTTTTACTGCTTTGTATTATCTGGTTATCATTCAACCTGACTTGCAATCATTTTTTCAGCACCACCCCCCTTCCCCCGGTCAGGATGAATATTTCTGTAATGGCCATGAGTCATGACTCTGAATCCAGGTCCACAGACTGACTGTGGTCCCTCATCCCTTGAGTTTTTCTAAAATCAAATTTATTCACTTTTAAACACTGTCTTTTTTCTTCTTTCTTCTTTCATATTAAAACAGCCTGATTAACATATAACAGCACTAGTAAATAGTTGCTTGTTACATGAGCTCGTTTGGAAAAAATGAAATTTCAGCTCCCAAATGTTGATATGTCCCCAAACTTTTTAAAATATGCCAGTCAGGATAATCCCAATGTGCCTGAAAATCACTGGTATAGGACGCATGAACATTTGGTTTTGAGTATTTTCAAGCAAAGATAATCTTCAATTCTTCTAAAGAGCGTTGGTGACTGGTGATGCTCTTTCCACAGAAACTCTACAAGCTGTCTCTGGAAGAGTCCAAGAAGGAAGGCTATGACTTACGCCTGGACGCTATTCCAATCCAAGCAGCCAAGGCCTCCAGAGATATTGCTAGTGATGTAAGTCGAGACTTTAAAGAAGCATTTCTTACTCAAAGATGTTGACAAATTGGCAGAAGTTTAGTTGTCTCTCTAAGTCTCAATACAAAGTTGCTGGAAAATAAAGGAAGGAGACACGCCTTTAAAAGTTACAGTAGGAAAAAAAATTCTGTTAATTTGGTTCATTTTGTTTAGCAGTATTGGGAATGGAACCACGGGCCTGTGTGAGAGTAACAGATCTGCCTGGCCCTCATTTTATTTTCAAGCCACAGAAAGTGATTACTAGTTTATCTAGATGTTTGTAAGTTTAAGTCAATTGACCCCACAGGCAAATCAACCAGTGTAAATATGCATATTTATTATGATTTGAAAAGATGGTTGGATGGAGATGTGGTTGGGATTTTGTTTTATCTTTTGTAACTGGCAATGAATTTCTCTTTGTGAAGGGGAATTCAAGAACAAATGGAAGCGAGTGAAGTTTTTTTTCAGCACTCACTTTCCTTTTCTTTCACTCCTTTCCTGCTCATGAGAAATATTTTTCTGAGAATGTCTTATGTCCTAAGTACCAAGCCACCTCCTTAGGACACAAATCCAGATGTTTCCCAGAAGGGGCCAAGACCTTAGAGTGACACCTCATTTCTCCTATTACCAAAAAATTCCCAGCTGCTGAGCTAGAGATACCCTTTCTGTGATTCATGCTAAACTGGACTGTTTTGTATTAATCTTGAATTTTAAAATCACATAGATTCTAAAATGCCAGGCCTGACTTTCTCCTGATGATACCTCAGTGATGTTGACAGGCTGATTAAAGAAGTTACATCATGGTGACATATAACTCTTTTCAAAATGTAGCTCATATTCTTGACTAGGGGGATGCATTGTAAGACTTAACAAGGGAGATGTTCTGAAGTATTACTAATGTCAAATAGTTTTAGGAAAAAATAGCACGTCTACAAGTAGATGTTTTATTTGTTGAGGAAGTCAATGTCCATTGGGCAGTATAGTTTAGAGAAAGGAGGAAGTATGAGAACAAATTGTTCCGCAGTCCAGTCTTAGTCCTGGCATTTTCTTGTGCTGTGATCAACATTTATAAACCAGGGTAAATGATAGTTACCTTTCTTCTTTACAGTGATTGTGAGGAAAAAATCCAATCAAATAGTGTATTTCTTATCATCTGATTCATATCCCTTTTCTTTCTCCAGTATAAGTACAAGGAAGGCTACCGCAAACAGCTGGGCCACCACATTGGGGCCCGTAACATTAAGGATGACCCCAAAATGATGTGGTCCATCCATGTGGCCAAGATCCAGAGTGACCGGGAGTACAAGAAGGACTTTGAGAAGTGGAAGACCAAGTACAGCAGTCCAGTGGACATGCTGGGGGTGGTGCTGGCCAAGAAGTGTCAGATCCTTGTAAGCGACATAGACTACAAGCATCCGCTGCATGAGTGGACCTGCCTGCCTGACCAGAATGATGTCATTCAGGCTCGGAAGGCCTATGACCTGCAAAGTGATGTGAGTGGGTTAATATTTTTTCAGTCATGTCTTTAAATAGCTTAAAAAGGGATATTTAAATTTTTTCATGTCATGGGATCTTCAGGCCATCCATTAAAAACCTGGGCAACCTTCTCAAGACAATGCATGAATTGAAAAAAAAAAAAGTATCAATGTAAAGAAACTAATCATATTGAAACATGGTTATGAAAACATTGAAGCAGGCTGGAGAAATGGCTCAGGGATTAAAAACACCTTTGGCACACAAATAGAAAATCTCGAGTTCGGATCCCAGACCCCACATAAAAATGTCTGATGGAAATGGCAGTGTCCTACACTTCCTGGAAGGCAGCGCCTGAGAAATCCCAGTAAAGAGGTAGAGCAATCCAGGATGATTCTGGAAAAAACTCTTGGGCCTCAAGTGCCCTCTTACTCACAGATACACATGTGCAAAAAAAATTAAAGCAAATCAGTGTGGCATAATAATATGTTCACTTTTGTTAACACATTAAATAATTGCAAGCTAAGATGTGATGATTAATTTTACCGAAATGAAGAACATAAATGTTTTACAATATCTGTACCACCTGTAATGATGAGAGTGTTTGTTATAGCTATTGCCTCTACTTTTAAAAGCATGAGATGCTATAATTCAGTTAGAAGTTATTGAAAATAAGGATGCTACATTTTTCTGTCCAATTTCATTGATGTCAGGCTAGGAATTCCTAACTTAAGTGAATTTCCAAATGAATTGATGGTATCATTCTTTTACTGACTCCTTTTTCTTTTAAAAAGCATCTATTATAATTTGTGAAGGTAAGCTTAGGAAGGACTCATACAAATTTTAACATTCCTAGGAAACTGAAAATGATAGCTCCCTAGAAATATGTGAGGCATTTTGTTGATAGCAGTAAATGTCCTTTTGGACACTCAAACACTGCCATGTAGTGTGGTAGTATCTGGTTTTGCTTGTGGATAAACGATAAAAGTAATAGCATTGTAATTTAAAAAAAACTATAAAAACAGTTGGCCAAGACATTCCATTCAAGGCAAGACTGCTGCATCGAGGAACTTACTGCAGTAAGACTTGTCCTTACCAGACCTGATAGTGACTGACATACCATCATGTCCCCATAGACTAGCAAGGAAGTCAAGGGAGATAAGAACACACAGTGGAGACCTTAGGGACTAGAGCTGGATGAGTGAAAGGAAATACCCCTATCAGTGGGGTGCCTGAGGAGGGGCAAGTTGGTATGTCACAGAGGCCTGAAACCCCACAAGAGTGGACAAGTCAGAGAGAACCCTGAGGTCTATAGAAGTGGCCAGACAGGAGGGGGAGGAGTAGAATGGATTGATGAAAGGAAGGGAGGAGAATGGGAGGGAGGGGAAATAGAGGGAAGCAGGAATAAATACTCAATATGCTTGTAAAAGTAGGAAAAAATAAATTAATAAAAAACATAAAGGCAGAGTGTTGTTACTCTTATAAGAAAGATTCTCCTGTTGCCAATTATTTAAATTCAAAGAACAAAATGGATTGTTTTTTAACATTATATTTAACCAAAAGAAAGAGCGAGAGAAAGCAGGTGCATGCATGCCCACCCGTGCAGGTCAGAGGATAGTGTTTGGAAGTCTATTTTCTCTTCCCAACATGTAGGCTGCAGGATTAAAATCAGGCTGCCAGTTTGTGTGCAAGGGCCTTTCCCCACTGAGGCAACCCACTGGCCCCCAAATAAATTCTAAGACAAGGAAAAGAACTTAGAATAAGATAAGTTAGTATAAAAATTTATGCATTCTCTGACTTGGAAGTATGTGCACAGTATCATATGAACAGGAATCTTAATTTTGTGTTCACCAGAAAACATCAGTTAATGAGAGACTGTGAAGAGCACTACTGAATATAATAGGAGCCCCTTGTCTCTAGCAAAGTTTTATTCCCACACAAGGAGGTCCGAGCATCAGAAAATAAGCACCTCACATCAGGACGCAGGCAGTAATTTTCTTAGTGTGGTTTTGTAGCACTGAAATCAGAGAGCAAAGAGATTTTACAGTTCTTAAAAGCAACAGATACCTGCTATGTTCAGAGACAAGATGTTTGATGAGAGGTTTTAAATATAATCTGGTGGATGTTCCTAAAATGTTACACAAGTAAGGTTTATATACAGTATCTGTGTGTGTTCAACCATGGTCAGCCATCAGAATGCCGAGACAACATCTGAACCTTGGACGTGGTTTTGTTTCCAGGCTGTTTACAAGGCTGATCTTGAGTGGCTGAGAGGCATTGGATGGGTCCCCATTGGCTCTGTGGAGGTCGAGAAGGTGAAGCGAGCAGGAGAGATCCTGAGTGACAGGAAATACCGCCAGCCTGCAGACCAGCTCAAGTTCACATGTATTACAGATACCCCGGAAATTGTGCTGGCCAAGAATAATGCCATCACTATGAGCAAGGTGAGTCCTCAGCCACCAGAGTGGTGTCCTGTCACCAGAGTCAGGCCTTGCACAGACTTGGCCTGCAAGGTGGGGACCAGTCTGTTAGGTCAGAAAGAAGAGAGGGGGAATGGAGCTGATTCGCCTACAGGCCATTCGCAGAGCGGCTGCTGGAATCCTAGACAGTTCTCTTTGCGGTGCACGCACCCTCCTTCGCCATGACCTGGAGACGTGTAAGGCATTGTCGTTCCCTGCACACGATATTCCTCCAGGCAGAGTAGACAAAGTCCTCTGGTTTCCTTGGCCTATTCTGTAAGGAATACAAACCACACAGCATGGCGTACACTGCCATACACGACTCAGAGTAGTTGCCAGGTTTGCTTTGCCACCTTGGTTGTGGGGAATCCACTTTTGAAAGTCAGCGGTCATTTGCGGTTTTCCGAAATGCTAGTGGTCACTTTTTCCTCCAGAATCCTAAGCTGTTCAAATATTACTGCTTATTATTTTCCACTCCTCCTTGGTTTCCCTCAACCTCAAATGTAGGCTACATTTGACAATAATGTCGTGTTGCTGGCTTCACTGAAAGGTTTCGCTCTTCCCCTCTTGCAGCATTTGTACACGGAAGCCTGGGATGCTGACAAAGCCTCCATCCACGTGATGCCAGACACCCCAGAAATCCTGCTGGCCAAATGCAATTCTGTCAATATCAGCCAAGTAAGAGATCTCCTGACTATTGCTTGAGCCTTTGTTGATGCCACTAAAATGCTTTGCCCACCTTAACAACTTCTTAGACTGGCCTGTTGACTTTCCAAAGCATTTATTTTCTATTGTATTTTATCTTCCTCCTAGAAACTTTATACCAAGGGCTGGGATGAATCAAAAATGAAGGACTATGATCTGAGGGAAGATGCTATTTCCATCAAAAGTGCCAAGGCCTCCAGGGACATCGCCAGTGAAGTGAGTACCTTCCCTCTAACTCCCTTAACAACCCAGAGTATGGTGGCTGCACCTCACTTTGTAATTACCTCCATGTCTAGTTCCCTTGACTTCCCCCTTGTTTCATAGACATTGCATTTTAGAGTTATTCTTAGAGTTGCTGCAAGCACCTTTCCCACCAATGTGTGATCACAGTTGTTTTTGTGATAAGATGAAAGTTGTTCAGACAGTATTGTTCGGCATGAAATTCTTGTACATTTCATGCTGCCTATGGTTGTACGTTTGAGTAGGTTCCTAACACTTGGTTTCTAAGTTTCTGTTTCTTGCATTTTAGTATAAATACAAGGAAGCCTATGAAAAGCAGAAAGGTCACCACATCGGAGCCCAGAGCGTTGAAGATGACCCCAGGATTATGTGTGCCATGCATGCAGGGAAAATCTACAGTGATAGAGAGTACAAGAAGGACTTCCAGAAATGGAAGACCAAGTTCAGCAGCCCAGTGGATATGCTGGGGGTGGTGCTGGCCAAGAAATGTCAGACTCTGGTCAGCGATATTGATTATCGCAACTACCTGCATAACTGGACATGCTTGCCCGATCAAAACGACATCATTCAAGCAAAGAAGGCCTACGAGCTGCAGAGTGATGTATGTAGTGTGAACTTAAGGAAAGAGGGATTGGGAAGACACAGATTTATTAGTTGTTCAATCAGGGCTCCGGGCATAGATCTGTAGGCCATTCATAACCCAATCTGGGTGAGGGGAGGCATCATTCACACTGTTTATAGATACCCCATATTTATGGGTTATATCACAGCAAGCAAAATACAAAGATGAAAGAGTCCTACTAAGAACATGTCTTCCATTTACAAATTACTTTCTTTATGCCATTTGTAATTTCCAATAATTCAAACAATTATAATACGTCTGAATGTTTCTAAACTCATTATACCTGCTGTAAAAGATCCAAACCACTAAACAATATTTCATGGTGTCATTTATTACAGGATTAATATAGAATGAAATTCAACAAAATTTCCCTTTAGCTTCTTTTTTATGTATATAATTGCTTTGAAATATCAAATAAGTATATCATGGAATTCATAAATACTGTTATTCATGGTTAGTATAAATAATTATGCTTTCACAAATTACTTTTGTCATCCACATTATTAAACTCTGAGCTCAGTGAGTAAAGCACTTGCTGCACAAACATGAAGATCTGAGTTTGGATCCCCAGAACCCACATATGGAAATGGTAGTATAGACCTGTAATCCTGGTGTTTCTACAGCAAGATGGGAACTGGGGACAGGAGGAGCCCCAGAAGCTTGTGGGCTAGCTAGTGTGGTGCGCTCAGCAGCGAACAACAAAGACTCTGTCTCAAGTGAGATGACAGCCGAGAACTGATACCCAAGATTGTCCTTTGACCCCCATACTTGGATTGTAGCATGCTACACACTCATGCACTCACATACGAACACACACACACACACACACACACACAATCACACAAAGCAAAGCAAAATCCTGAATCCTGGAAAATTGTAGATCTTTCTTTGTAGAACCAGCATACCCCAGGCTTTTTTCTTCTGCCTCCTCCAGTTTGTTTTTCTTCTCACAGAAGGCATGGCTAATATTTAGGATATCTTGATCTAACATCTTTGCAGAGTGTGTATAAGGCAGACCTGGAGTGGCTGCGTGGTATCGGCTGGATGCCTGAGGGCTCAGTAGAAATGACCAGAGTGAAGGGTGCTCAAGACCTTGTGAACGAGAGGCTGTATAGGACGCGGCCAGAAGCCTTGAAATTCACCTCCATTGTTGACACTCCGGATGTTGTCCTGGCAAAAACCAACTCTCTGCAAATGAGCGAGGTAAGCCCACCAACTTAACTACTATCAAGATTCATGTTTCTGGACTTGGTATTCAGATAAGAGCAATTAACCTGAGCAAGAACTGTTCTCTTCAAAGAATTAGAATGATGGGAATGATCTGAGTGTCTCTTAATTAATTTAATGAAGAAACACTGAGGAACAGAGGGAATGTGCCTTTCTGTTGTTCCTTCTCCCACACAGACTTTGAAACACTAAACTGAGGCATATCACCCTATGGTGATTCAAGGAAATAAGTACTTATTCTATTCAACTCTTATTAATAATAAAGCATGGGGCGTAATACTATATAGTAAGTAGCAAAACGTGTGAGTCAAGACTCCATAAAAAACACACGTATAAGTGGAAAGAGATTGAAATTATAGGAATCTGACTCATGAAGTTATGCAAACTAGCATTTCCAAAATCTGCAAGGTGGATCAGGAGGGTGGAGACCAAAGGAAGAACAGCAGTTCAGTGCTGAAGACATTCTTCTGGCAGAATACCTTCTTGTTTGGGAAGGAAAGAGCATTATCAGTTTTCAGATGACTGGATGAAACCCGCTCACAGCATGAAGAATATTCAGATTTATTCAACATTTACGGATATGAATGTTCACCTTGCTTGAAAAATACCTTCACAGAAACATCCAGAATAATAAGGCACCTCCTATCTGAGCAGCACTGCCTACTCCAGTTGATAGATCAAACTAACCATTACAAGGACAAGCAGAAATATAATTGTAAACAAAATAGTTTTCAAAGCTTAATGCTTCAGTTATCCATTCTTTGCTAATGAGGTAAAAATATTTCCCTTTTGTCCACAGAGGCTGTATCAGGAAGCCTGGAATAAAGATAAAACCAACATCAGCATTCCTTTGGATACTCCCGCCATGCTCCAGGCCCAAATCAATGCCTTACAGATCAGCAATGTAAGAGGAATAAAGAAAAGCTAAAACCTTTATTGTTAGCTAATGGAGTATAATAATGGACAAATTACCTACCTTAGTAAGCTCTATGACTTCTGGTGCTGGAATTTTTTTTCTTAAGCAATCATGAATCGAAGGTTTTATAATAGTTAGTCTAGAGTGAGTGTCTAGACTCTCAACATTGGAATTCCTGAGTTTTATACCTTGAAACCATTTTCCCATAATCAGTAACTATGGCTTAGGCCCCTAGTTTGGAATGAGACAACAAAACCCTATTCAAGTATCTCAAACCTCAATGGCTACTGCCTTCTCCAGATTTTCTTGTTTGACATGCCAATGTCAATATATGTTGCATTCCTTCAGCAGAAATCTGTGATTAGTCAAAGAGCAAAATTTTAGGAAAATCAAGCTTCTCTGGAGCTTGAAGAAGCATCTCTGGTTCTTTCTTGGTCACTATGTACTGTGCAGTGGGATATTTTCAAATACATGAAAGTTGTGAAGAAAGTGAGTTCAAGTATTAATAGAGCTAGATGCTTAGCTTTAACTTATAAATCAGAATTGTCCTATGCTACAAAGAAAACAGTCAATGGTAGAACAACTCAGAAATGAATGTCTTTTTTCTTACACTGCTTAATTTACATTATGGTTCATAGCATATATATTACACTTGCCTTGAGCATATTTTCTTAGTTTTAATTCTTTAAACAGACATGTGTTTTGCCTCAATAGAAACTATACCAAAAAGACTGGGATGAGGCCAAGCAGAAAGGCTACGACCTAAGAGCAGATGCCATTGAAATCAAGCATGCCAAAGCCTCCAGAGAAATTGCCAGTGAGGTAACTCCACTGTTTTCTTCTGGGTTTTCTCCTCCACAAAATATAATGTTTCTTGTCTGTCTCTGAAGCTACATCCATGATTCTTCCCTACCTGCAGTGCACTTGGCAGCCCGCCTAATCTAATGCTATAGGCATTAGGCAGCCTCGTTACCCTCACTGTGCCTTATGTCTTCTGATGCACAGAATGATAATGAAGCTTCCCTATAGCAATACACTGGCAACCCTGTTTATAATTGCCACTGTTTTATATTTTTTTAAAAACTGAGCAGATTCGTATGGTAAATCTAACATATCTGAAACTCTTGTAGGAATATCTGGCATAGAGTAATTGCTCAGTAAGTGTCTTTTTAAAAAATTATTCTTATTTGCTATACTGTTTCATTCCCAATATACTTATTTCCTCTAAGAAACTACCTAAAATAGTGATGATTTCTTTAAATGACCTGAAATATGTAATGACTGCCATTGTTGAGTAGTTTGTATAAGATTAAGTAAAGCTTCTGAGATCCCTTCAAGAAAAAAAAAATCTTGTCAATATATCATTGTCTTGTCTTTTTCTCTGTCTTTTTGCAATTTTAGTACAAATACAAAGAAGGCTATCGGAAGCAGCTAGGCCATCATGTGGGTTTCCGCAGCCTGCAAGATGACCCCAAGTTGGTATGGTCTATACACGCCGCCAAGATCCAGAGCGACAGAGAATACAAGAAAGCCTATGAGAAGTCTAAAGGAATTTACAACACCCCCTTGGATATGATGTCCATTGTTCAAGCCAAAAAATGCCAGGTCCTAGTCAGTGATGTTGATTATCGTAATTACCTGCACCAGTGGACATGTCTGCCAGATCAGAACGATGTGATCCAAGCTAAGAAAGCCTACGAATTGCAGAGCGATGTACGTATGTCATCTAAGCCTCCAAGACTGATCACAGTGTGTGTTCCAGAGGCATCATTAAAATAGAAGTCTTGATGGGACCTAACATATTCTGTATAATGCATGGTAAAAGTAGAGGAGTTTTTCCCCAACATTTCCCATCTTTTGAGGAATTCTTGTATGTGATAATAGAATCTTATTCACCAAGATGGTAATTAGTCTTTTATTTTATGTAATTAGTTATTTCAGTTCCCCTTACCTTGATATGATCAAATCTCTATGTCTTAGAAATAGATATAAGCATAAGGAAATGTTGGTTTCAAGTTTGTCTGACATATACAGAGATGAATATAGATGCACACTGCTCGTCTCTCTCCCTCCCTCCCTCTCTCTCTTTCTCTCTGCCTTTTTCTCTCTTCATATAAGGGGTCTTTTCTCTAAAGTTCCTACAAATGGTTTCTCCAGTGGTACATAAAAGACAAACTTCAAGGGTTGAGCAGAGAAACTCAGCCTAGCATAAACGCAAAAATGTGTGCCCTTGCTGTCTGCAATTCACTAAGTGCCACTTGTGGGCTATGCTCCAGTTCCCATAGGGTACTGTGACCTGGGCCTAGAGATGGGTTCCAGAAACCCAATACTCAAATGTTAACACTTAATCTTATCCTTGAGTGTCATGAATTAGCACTCAGCTGACTTAAATGAAGGTGGTGTGTGGTTTTCAAGTATCAACTCTGGGCAAATGTGATCTCCTGCTCCTCCACACAGAATGTATACAAGTCAGACCTGGAATGGATGAAGGGTATTGGATGGTTGACTGAGGGTTCAGTGGACGTGCTGAGGGTGAAGAATGCTCAGAATCTTCTGAATGAGAGGTTGTATCGTATAAGGCCTGAGGCCCTCAAATTCACCAGTATCGTTGACACACCAGAAGTGGTCTTGGCGAAAACCAATGCTCTGCAGATCAGTGCGGTAAGTTGTCATGGGGACCTTTGCAGACACGTATCAATTGAGAGGAATCCTAGATGTGGATTTTGAGTTGCCAAACCATAGACAGAAGATCTCACACATACGTGATTTCAGATATATCTTCATATAGTCAGTTCTGTCTCTGTATTTCATTACCATGTGATGGTCCTTTGTCAACAGAAGTGTGTCTACACTCTGTACATGCATTAATCACACTTGAAGATATAGACTCAAATGCATTTTATGCATTCATGGATATTCGTTCATGGGATAGACTGAAAGTCCCAAGGACAACTTCAGCATTAGACATTGTGACAGTGATTTGGGTTGAGAAGCAGAGCTCTATTTAGCATTGTGGGTTATCACTTGACTCCAGTGTGGATCTGCCACATAATTAGATGTGGGTAAATGGAAAAGGATTAAAGTTACAACTGTTTTTCTGACACTTCAAATTTATATTATGTCAAATATGAATTATTCTTGAACTCATTTTGTACTTTTTAAATTAAATAAGACACAAAATGAAGGCAAAATGCCATGTTTCTATCAAAGATCACCCAGAAATAACTTTCAATTTAATCATTATTTGTGTGATAATTAACTTACTTACTAACCAGCCATCCTGATCCTTTCCACTTTACCAGCCATTGTACCGTGATGCCTGGGATAAAGAAAAGGCGAATGTGAACGTGCCGGCTGACACCCCAGTGATGCTACAGTCTAAACTCAACGCCCTCCAGATCAGCAATGTGAGTGAGGCTGCATGTTTGCTTTACAACGTGCTCTCTGCTTAGTTAACCTACCCTCAGTGCACTCCTAAGAAAACTGGGCAAACGCCTTGTCCTTTTATCTCTAGCCTTTAAACTGCTGATAAGTATTTTGTAAGGATCTGTGAGTTCTTTTTTTAATTTGTAATTTTTTGGAAGGAATTTGGAAAGCAGTGGTTTCTCAAAATATAAGAAAACACACACACACACACACACACACACACACACACACGAAACTTAAAAATACTTTATAATATTTAGTTTTTTCTAGTGAACCTTAGCTGTACTTTTCCTTTAAAAGATAATTAATATAGTTTTGTGATTTCTGTGTAGCTTACTGTCTTGTAAATTCCTGTCGTAAAAAATTATTGGGAATTTTTTTCACTATCATTAAAAAGATTCTGGATCTGAAGTTCAGTAGGCCAGTGATGTATTCTGTACATATTAAGGAGAAATCTTTGTTTTGCACGACTGCTTTAGCTGCTTCTTTTAACCAGTAGTATGATTTATTGTCACTATCAAATGTCTTATACTATTAGTAATATTCTCGATTTGTAACACTGACTAAATAGCTCCTCTTCAGGCTGACTGTGTCATTGCAATCCCTATTTGCAGAAACACTATCAGCAAGCTTGGGAAGACGTCAAGATGACTGGCTATGACATACGAGCAGATGCCATTGGGATCCAACATGCCAGAGCTTCTCGGGATATTGCCAGTGATGTAAGTGCTCTTTCTTGCCTACCTTCAATGAACACTAGCTAATGGCATATGAGGCGTTAAGCGTAATTCCTCAGCAATTATATTCAAGTAGAATGCAGGTAATTATGATTAGTTTGTTGTTTCAGAATTACAAATTCCAAAATAATTTGTACACAATTTGAGAAGCTTCTTGCATCTATAAGTTTCATGGCGGGTTGGGGAGCACTCTGACCCCGAAACCAGAAACTGCTTTCATCTCTCCTTGACTCTGTAGTTTTTGTGTTTGTGTGCACTTTTCACTTTTTTCTCCCAAATATTCTCAATATCAATTAATATACAAACATTCAGAAAGACTTAGTGAATATAAATAATAAAGATACAGTGAATCCTAGTAGTACCCAAAGCACATTGTATGACACATATGCTTTATGGTCATTTTATATAGTGCCCAGACTTATGTGATCATTTTAATATATACTAGAAAAAATATTGAGTACCTGCCATTTAGATAGGGCTATGAATTTTAAAATAATTTTTAATAAGTCTATAATTTAGCAATAATGGCATTTGAGCAATTAATTCATGTGGAATTCAGGGTGTGCTTATTTGTGGCAAAATATCTAAAGGTAGCAAACGATGACAGAAAATTTGGAAAGTGCTGGACAATTGTCGTACTGGGAAGATGTTGGGACCAGAAGCACAAGTGTTAAAGGCACTCAGAGTATTTTCAGGCAGGTATACATAGAAGATAAATCAGTATAGCAAAATGTGTAAAACTCATAGTATGAGTTTCGAGAAAAATAGTGTTCGAAATCAAGGTAACCTAAAGGAGGCAGAATGATTTTGCATGGGCTTTTAGAAAGCATGAATGTTCTTATGTTTCACATCCCCCCAGTACCTGTACAAGACTGCTTATGAGAAGCAGAAAGGCCATTACATCGGGTGTCGAAATGCCAAGGAGGACCCGAAACTGGTGTGGGCAGCAAATGTATTGAAAATGCAGAATGACAGACTGTATAAAAAAGCCTACAATGACCACAAGGCCAAGATCTCCATCCCGGTGGACATGGTGTCCATCAACGCTGCTAAAGAAGGTCAGGCATTAGCAAGCAACGTGGACTATCGCCAGTACCTACACCAGTGGTCTTGCTTCCCTGATCAGAATGATGTGATCCAAGCCAGGAAAGCCTATGACCTGCAGAGTGATGTAAGTGTATCCCCCAGGAAGATTAGCCTTCCATGGCTCGGCATAGTGAGTCCTTCCCACGCTCTGGAAAGCTTAACTCTTCCCTTATAGATGGGATTTTGCCAGCTGATACCTACTGTACTGTTAGACTTCAGGAGGTTTTAATTTTCATTGATAAAATGCTACCATGTTTTTCTGCAAATTGATAGATGTATGTAGTGTTTACATTTTATTAAATCATGTTGAGAACACCCATGGCATTTCAGCTATATATTGAAGAACAGTGATGTCTTCCTAGAAATTGATTTCAATGTTAAGCAACATGTTCTAAACTTATCTACTTCCTTTACCTGAATGTTCTTCACAACATGGAGTTTAACTCATTCAAGACATCTTAGCATATTTTATATCTATTCAGTCTTTCAAAGTGTTGAATTCCACAAGGTTATTTATTTCTCCTGTAGCTTGAATTGCCTTCCTTTTCTCACTAGACTTGTTTTCCTCACATTCAGGAGATTCTCTTTGAAAATGAACAAGTTTGTTAAAAGCAACTATACCTATAAGTGGATAGAGATGTATTGCCAAGTGGGAGATGCAGGCTATTTTCTAGGGACTACAGTTTCTTCACTAACATAAGTCACTGAAGTATATCAAGGCACACATAACAATCACAATTCTTAAAGAAAAAGAGAAACTTCTTATTTTGAGATCCATCTTTAAACACTAAAACATAAAATGTCATAGTGTTTCAGACATTTTTGAGTATTATCCACTCTTTTACTAACATTTTAGCTTGACATTTGTGTCTTAACTAGCTCTTAAAATATAATTTTGCCTACTTATAAAGTCAATCACTGGTGTTTAATATCAAACGATTTTATCTGCTTAACTTTTGTAAGTGGAGAAGGAATCAGGGATACACAAAATTCCAATTAAAAGACAGGAGCTATGTTAAAGAAAACTCATTTGGGACCAAATCTTGAAATCAGTGATGGAATTTTTAATATCCTTCTAAAAATACATATTAAATATGCCATATGCCTGGTATTCTGCTAGCATGAAAGATAAAATGGGAAATAGAAAAAAAAAAAACAAGAGTTTTCCTTGACTTTGGGAAATCAACAGTGATAAAGAAACAGATGCTGCTGAAAGGACGTCAGTACAAATCAGATGTCTAGGCATCGTGGCATGTGATGAAAGGCTTTCTGAAGAAGGGGCTGATTTATCAGGCTTATACGTGCAAAGGGGGCACAGACATGCTGAGGTGCTGTGATCAGAACGTAGAAGGCAAAGGGGACCGTGTAATGAGGCAGGAAGAGTAGGTGGGGTGTAGTCCCAGGTCAGAGTCCACACTAAGTGTTCACTCTTTGTTCTAAATTGGGAGTACACCTGAAGTTGTCCATGCTAAGTGAAATGTTGAAAATAATCAGTATTGTCTGTTGTTTTTATCTGCTAAAATCAAATTCAAGCTGTAAATAAATGACAGATAATCAACCTAGTGGGAAGGCCAGAGAATAGGGATGTTGTGAAGCCAGTTGTGAATTAAGAGTCAATTGAAGGGATAGCTTCAGGATTACAGCCTGTACCTTAAAAGCAAAAGAACCTGAGTTCGGATCCTCAGATCCTATTTTAAAAAATGCCAGGCAGATATGGTGGCAACCTGCAGTTCTGGCCCTGAAAGATGAAGCCTGGGAAACCCCAGAGCAAAGCAATAAGGAGATAGAATAATCTAGGATGATTCCCAAAGTCACCCTTGAGCCTCCATAGGTGTACACACTCAGGTGACCTCTTGTACACACACAAAAAAGAAAGAAAGAAAATAATTCAGTGGAGGCCTCACTGGAGAGTGCGTTATTACTGCTTTAACAGCCCACATTGGCTAGTGTGATGATTGCTTAGATATTAGTTAGACTTTTCCATGTGTAGAGCTACTTCCAAATTTTATATATATATAAACATACATGAAAAACCATGAAAAGCAAACAGCAACAACAAAATGCTGCTTCTACTTAACTGTGTTTCTTTCCCAGGCCATCTACAAGGCTGACTTGGAATGGCTGCGTGGTATTGGCTGGATGCCCGAAGGGTCTCCTGAAGTACTGAGGGTCAAAAATGCCCAGGAGATCCTCTGTGACAGTGTCTATCGGACACCTGTAGTGAATCTCAAGTACACAAGTATTGTTGACACCCCCGAAGTTGTCCTTGCCAAGTCAAATGCTGAAAATATTAGCATCGTAAGTCATGATTGTTTTATTATTCAGCCTACAAATAAGTGACGACCTGGGAACCCACTTCTAGGAAAAATAATACCAACAATAAAATCATAAGTGACATCGATAGCATTGTTTTTGCTTGGTTATTAAAGTTTTAAAATTAAAATGTTAATAAAGGTTCATATATACTAAATATTACTTAACTTTTATTCATGTAACTTTGATACCATATTTGAGCAACATGAAAAGATGTTGAATCAGGTCCAAGAGAATAATTAAAAGTTGTGCATTAAAACTAGCAAAATTACATATTGTGAGGTGATTTTGTGATTATCGGTTCTTTCCTTAGCCAAAGTACAGAGAAGTCTGGGACAAAGATAAAACTTCAATCCACATAATGCCTGACACTCCTGAAATCAACCTGGCTCGAGCAAATGCCCTCAACGTGAGCAATGTAAGTACCACCACAAATTCGGTTCTATTTGGATGGTCACCAGAGTGGTACACTGCATGATCAGGTGGATGCTAGCTAGGAGTGGACCGAACTTTTCACCAGTGGCCGTTGGTCTAGAGTGGACTGTAGGGTAGAAATTTGGCCCAGAGGCCCTGGAAGAGGCCAGTTGCTGGTGAGTCAATGGCAACAAGATAAAAGGGAGAGAGAAGTAACGACAAAGAAGAATGATACATACAAACGAGAAAGAAGCACTCTAATTTAAAAACTCAAATCTCTAGTGAAATCTTCTAGACAATTATAAAATACCAAATTGATCTTAGAAAAACACAGAAAACATGTAATAACTCATTAAGAATTTTATTAAACTTTTCTTTCTTCTGTTGAATGCTAAGTTTTCACAAATAATCTTATAGAATTCTTTAGAACTTAGGAAGCAGAGAATCCACTGAGCCTGATAAAAGAAGAAAAATCACCACAATCACTAAAACTTGTTAAAGATGCCGCCACCAATGAAAACTGGAGATGTGTTATAATGGGAAAGTCTTTTGAAGACACTAATCAATCAGATTCAGCAGCACATTCAAGCAATGTGATTTATCTGAATCATTTTGAACTGCTGGGAAACATCTAGGAATATTCAATGGCTTCCATGTCAGAGGCCTAATAACACAGACAAGAAGGAAACATATACTCATCTTATTAGACTTTAAAAGATATGACAAACCCACTCCAATTTTTAAATAAAATCTGATTTAAAAAAAGAACAAATGAATATTGTTCTGACATAACTAAAAAATCCTTCCTAGGGACTAGGGAGATGGTTTAGTGGTTATAGCCTTGGTCTTGAAAGCAAAAGGACCAGTGTTGAGATCCCAATATTCTTAGTAGGTGGACTAAGAAAAAAGCTTTTCACATGACGCGTGATACTGACCTTGACAACCACATAATGACCGTGGTTCACGGGATCAGGCAGAAGCTCGTCAGGCTGAGATCTCTGGCTACAGATGCTGCTTCATTTTCCAGGACAGGTGCATCTTGTGATTTTTTTTTCCACCTATTCTCTTTTTTCTCCTCTTCAGAAACTTTACCGTGAAGGATGGGATGAAGTAAAGATGAGCTGCGATGTCCGACTGGACGCCATCCCGATCCAGGCTGCCAAGGCCTCCAGGGAGATTGCCAGTGATGTAAGTGGGCCTTTGTCATCTCAGGTTTTTTTTCTTAAGCAAATCCCCTAGGTGCCTCAAAGAGCATTCTGTGACCCATCTGCTTTGTTTTTCCATCTCCAGTACAAATACAAGCTTGACCACGAGAAGCAGAAGGGACACTACGTGGGCACCCTCACGGCTAGGGATGACAACAAGATCCACTGGGCCCTCATAGCTGGCAAGCTTCAGAATGAACGGGAGTACCGGCTGCAGTGGGCCAAATGGAAGACCAAGTTCCAGAGCCCTGTGGACATGCTTTCCATCTTACATTCTAAAAAATGCCAGACTCTGGTCAGTGACATCGATTATCGTAATTACCTGCACGAGTGGACCTGCATGCCTGACCAGAACGACGTGATCCAAGCCAAGAAAGCCTACGAATTACAGAGCGATGTGAGTGGACAGCACCAAATACATGACTCTCAGAATGTTCTTGGCATAAGTCCCTTTACCTGTAATCACACATCTTTACACAGTTTGGATTTTATTATTAGGTAGGCCTTATAGTATAATAGTGTGTTATCAGAGTCACCAAAGCCAGGCAGGAGCTAGACTTTACATCAAGAAATAAATGGTAGTGTGAATGAATATGGGTCTTAATTATGTCAGGTTGAAGAATAGTACTTTGGGAAATCAGGAGTGTTAACACCCGTCTGTTGTGAGTTCAAAGGCAGTCTGATCTCCACAGAGAATTGCAACTCATTCAGAACTACCTAATTAGACCTAGTCTCAAAAAAAGAAATGAAGGAAGAGAGGGCCAGTAGGATGAGAGGGTAAAAGACAAGGAGGAGAAAAAAAAAAAAAAACCGCAGTAGAGTTTAGGTGGCAATCAATGTTTCCACCAAGTAAAATGTTATTGGGGGACTGTAAGGAGACTCTAGCCCTAGAACATGCCTTTTTCATGGACACAATTATTGGGAAATTTTGAATTAAGATTTTTAAATCAGGATGTTTGTATGTGCAAGTCGGAGGTTACCTTTCTCTTGAAAATTCAGAATACACAGCACTAGGCCCACAGTGCCGCTTGGCAGCTATCACCCAGAGGCGAATTGAGGTTAACCATGCTGAATAAAAGAAATGTCCTCCAGTTGCCGGGCTGCCTGGCTAACTCATTTTCTTATATTACCTGCCTGGCTGCTTGAGTGCATCTTCCTTGGCATATATCATTTTTAGATTGTGTTCTTTCTCAGACCAATGAGTAGGCTAAATAAGATGGGGGGGGACTAAAGTTACCAAATTAATTCTGCTCTTGTTTGTGCAGGCTGTTTACAAAGCTGACTTGGAATGGTTGCGTGGAATTGGGTGGATGCCAAATGATTCTGTATCTGTCAACCATGCCAAACATGCTGCGGATATCTTCAGTGAGGTACTGCAAGATTTTGCCCAGCCAATCCATACATTTCCCTAGAGAATGAACAAAAAAATGCATGAGCCAAATACAATCATCTTGCATCGGCGATTTTAGATATTTCCACTTGCTTAAATTTAAGCCAGACAATTCACAAAAAAGGAGGCTCCAGAGAATGGGAGGGGGGAAAGAGGAGGCACTGGGAGAAGAGGAGGGAGAGGGTGAAATGAAGGGGAAAAGGGAGTAGGGTGCAAGGGGGACTGGAGAGGGGTAAAATAAATAAATATAAAAATATAAGTCATGGAAAAAAATTTAAGCCAGACATTTTTCCAGATTGTACCATTCCTGTCATGCCCACTCATAATGTCCAGCACTCTCACTACTGCTTTGTAAATAGAAATTTTACTATTTACAATTCATTGTAAATAGAAAAATTCTTTTGTCAGTAATAGCAGCAATATATTGGGAGGAGTTTGTCCAGTTGGAAAAATATACTGTTATGATCCACAGAATGATATGCCTTGAAAGGTAAACAAACGTTAGCAAGGAGCTGGTGATACAGCACTTGCCTAGCATACATGCGGCCCTGGGTTCAATACTCAGGATTGGAAAAAAAGAAGCCAATGCAATCATTTAAAAAATAAAATACTAAAAAGAAAACTTGCTTAAGCAGATGCCATTGATACTTGTCACTTTATGGCTCCAATAGAGAAGGATTCTTAAATTTAGTGCATCATAAGTCACTAAGATCAAGGACTATGACTTTCTAACAGATTTCATTTCTCTCCCAGAAAAAATACCGCACAAAAATAGAAACTCTTAATTTTACTCCTGTGGATGACAGAGTTGATTATGTGACAGCAAAGCAAAGCAGCGAGATCCGTGATGATGTAAGTACAGTTATCTAATGTGATGATGTAAACACACAGTTATCTAACTCAATGATGTAAGCACACAGTTATCTAATGCAATGACATAAGCACCCAGTTATCTAACGCAATGATGTAAGCACACAGTTATCTAAAATCTCGAGGCCAAGAACCTACCATGCAAAAGCTGTCCTATCATCTTGTAATCACCGAGATACAGACTTTAATCATCAAAATCACTGACACTAGCAATTGCTTGAGCAATATGATGTCTTCTTAACATCAAGTACCTTCTCCCAATGCCCGTGACTTTCAGATTAAATACCGGAAAGATTGGAATGCCATCAAATCAAAGTATACTCTCACAGAGACGCCCCTGCTGCACACTGCCCAGGAGGCTGCCCGAATCCTGGACCAGGTATGATTTTTTTCCCAGATATCTCATATTTGAGGATAGATAAACCTTTTCTTAAATGTTTATCTTATTCTATTTTATTTGTGTGAGTGTGTATCAGAGGGCACTGTGTGTGCCTGTGGAGATCCCAGAATGACTTGGGGAATCATCCCGGATTGCTTCTGCCCCCTTTTGCTTCACTCTGGGATTTCCCAAGCCAGAAATGCAGACTGCTGTCATTTCTGCTTGGCATTTTTTTTTTACATGGGATTTGGGATTCAGATTCAGGTCCTTCTTTTTTTGAGGCAGAATCTTAAGCTCTTACACATCTGTCACCCTAAGGATGGAAAAATATTAATGAACTGCAGGGTGTTTTATACACGCCACTTATCCTTCGTTTCTAACTCCTCCTTCAACCCCGTCACGGTTCTGTCTTCTAGTACCTCTACAAGGAAGGCTGGGAGAAGCAGAAGGCTACGGGCTATATTTTACCACCAGATGCTGTGCCATTTGTTCACGCCCATCACTCCAGTGATGTTCAGAGTGAGGTAACTTATCTGCAACAAGCAAAAGGGCTGGCCTTGCCCAGAGGGATGCCAGCCATGCCCAGAACACAGATGTTACCTTAAGGGTACTCTCCCTCAGCTTGGTCACCCTGGCTGAGCTTGCCCAGGGCTGGAGTACCTCCTCCCTTTTGGTCTTTCACATGGGTTTGGGGCTTGCTTTTTATTTTTCTTTCTTTCTTAGCTTCTTCCAAAGCTCTTGTTTGAACTTTTCCTATATCCTCTACTCTTCTTAACATCTCTAGGCACCAAATAAAGATACTGTTAAAATTCCATAACAAATGGGTGGGAGGGAGTCTATTTTAAAGTAGCAGTTTCAACTGGGTGTAATGCTGGTACACTCAGCACTTGAGAGACAGAAACACAAGTCAGGAGGAGTTCAAGGCCAAACTCAACTATTAGTGAGTTTAAGGTCAACTTGGACTGTATGAAATTCCACCTTAAATAACAGAAACAAAATCTAAATAGCTATTTTTCACATGTATTTATTTCCATGGGTTTTTGCTCTCTGTTCTTGAAGTAGGGGTTTCCAAGAAAAAAATGAGGGTTGAGTTTTCCAGTGTTCCTTAACAGACAGTTGAGCTTACACTATGTATTTGTCAAACTGATAGACTCTCTTTTCTCCTCCAGCTGAAATACAAAGCTGAGCATGTAAAGCAGAAAGGGCACTATGTCGGTGTCCCAACCATGAGAGATGACCCCAAGCTGGTTTGGTTTGAGCACGCAGGCCAGATTCAGAATGACAGACTGTACAAGGAAAACTATCACAAATCGAAGGCCAAAATCACTATACCTGCAGACATGGTATCAGTTGTGGCCGCCAAGGAGGGCCAAAATCTTGTCAGTGATATTGATTACCGACATTACCTACGCCAGTGGACATGTCATCCTGACCAAAATGATGTCATTCAAGCAAGGAAGGCCTATGACCTTCAGAGTGACGTAAGTGATTTCTGTTTCTTTAACAAGAAGGGTACAACCCACTTTGAGGGTGATCAGAAGCATTCCTGAATCTTCCATATTTGAAACCTTCACCATCAGTATTTAGTTCATTCCCAGATAGATGTTATGGCTGCAGACCTAGTCAAAGTTTCAGCACTAGTTTCAGGAGTGAGGAAAGCCTCATTTCTGCTTCAGTAAATATCTTATTCCTCAAGACTCTGAAGGAATGGTTTACAAGGACTCAAGAAAAAAATGTGAAGCAAAGTAGTGGTTAAACTGCATCAGGACCCAACATACCTCATGAAGAGCTTTGGTAAAACTAAGGCAATAGGACACAGGCCATCTTGCATGGAAGTCTGAAATAAGCCCATTACCTACCTCAAGCCTTCTGTAGGGGAGAACCAGAGACTATACCGTACTCCTTGCTCTGGTGCAGAAAAGTAACCCTGCCTAGATCTTCTCATCATCATGAAAAATAAGAAACTTGTAGCTCACTTATCCCTACCAGACCTGCATAATGACTAACATCCCAACATGCTAGACTTTTGAGGAACTCAAGAGAACTCGAGAGAAATAAGAACATTCAGTGGGGATTAGAGCTGGATGAGTGAAGGGAAACGCCCCTATCAGTGGGGTGGCCTGAGGAGGGACCAACTTAGTATGACACAGAAGTCTGAACCCCCACAAGAGTAGACAAGCCAGAGAGAACCCTGGAGTCCATAGAAGTGGCCAGGCAGAAAGGTGGGAGGGAGTAGGATGAATTAATTGATGAAGGGAAGAGAGGGGAATGGGAAGGAGGGGACATGGAGAGAAGCAGGGATAAGTACTCAATATACTTGTAAAACTAGGAATAGAATAAATTAATAAAGAAGAAGCCCGCAGCTCAGATGGTAGAACTCAGCCTCCTGCCTCCTTGGCTGCTGCAGCAAAATGCCCATCATCCCATGTCCTAGCGAGGGCTGGAGAAATCCAGGGGCTGACAGCAATGGGTACAAGTACTAGCTTGGCCAGATTAGAAGAGATGTCAGTTCTTTCCCTGCATTTGCACGAGCACTTACAAGAGCATTTTCCTTCATTTAGTCTAGAAAACTTAACGTACCAAATACAAGTCTAGCTAGTTTTTACCTGTAGGCAACTCCGTAAAACTTTTCCCATAGCAATAGCTGAAGACAACAGTCTTCCTAGCCTCTGAGTGGTCCTCACCTTGTACTGATCCCTCAAGGCTCTGAGCACACAGCCTGATATACAGTCACAGGCTGAGGAAATGTTGCTCAGGCAAAGATACAACTGCATGCATGAAGCGGCAAATGCTGAAGAGAAACCCTTCAAAGCTTCTGGACAAAAAGGTTCGCGGTTCACATTTCTTGCTTGTATCTCTCTTTTGCCCTCAGAATGTCTACAAAGCTGACCTGGAGTGGCTCCGAGGCATTGGCTGGATCCCGCTAGACTCAGTGGACCACGTCAGGGTGACTAAGAACCAGGAGATGGTGAACCAGGTATGCTGGTCTGTTTGCTTTTTAACCTAATGACAACTTTCCTTACTTGCCACGTAGAAGGAGCCCTGTGGGTACAGACATACCCTAATTGCTGCTGTTCCTTTGCAGATAAAATACAAGAAAGATGCTCTTGATAACTATCCCAACTTCACAAGCGTGGTGGATCCTCCAGAGATCGTTTTGGCCAAGATTAACTCTGTCAATCAAAGCGATGTAAGTTTATTTCATATAAGATGACATTCTCAGACTGAGGAGTTAATTAATATATTAGGTTGATTCTAGATAATTGCTTTTTAGAAATTGGAAGGAGGTACATTGTAAGATAATTCTTGAAGATGGTATATTCCTTTCAGATATTTATTTTCTTATTCAGAATATCCTATTAGCTAAAATGGACTAAAATTCAATTATCAAATATGAAAACTTAGATACACATTTATAGTACTCAAAAGGTTTTCGTTTTGTTATCTCTTCTTAGGTAAAATACAAAGAAACATTTAATAAAGCCAAGGGCAAGTACATATTTTCTCCAGATACACCATATATTTCCCACTCCAAAGACATGGGAAAACTCTATAGTACGGTGAGTCCTGTTTTATGTAATAATTAATTTCTAATTTTAAGCAATTGTCTGCATCCATACTCTTGATTGATTTTGTGAACTATGCTTACCAGCTGTACTTACCTACAGGATGGCAAACTGTTTTCATTATATTTAGTCTTGCTAATTAGAAATAGTATATTATTCAAAGTAGGTAGCATGCATTCAGCTGACATTTAAATAAATGTATTTTTTATGTAGGTATTAAGGGTGCATAGGAGAAAGGGAAAAAGGAGAGGGGGGCTCATTTACAGCTCAAGAATATATAGTCTCCCATGGTGGGAAGGAAAAGTGGCAGGAACATAAGCCTAGTTACTGGTCATGTTGCATCTACAATCAAGAAGCAGAGAGAGATGAATGCTTGTGCTTGATTAGCTTTTTTTTTTTTAATTCAGGACAGGACCTCAGCACATGAAATGGTACCACCTATATTTAGGATGGGTCTTTCCATCTAAATTAATCTTGTCTAGAAATTCCCTCACAGATATGCTCAGAGGTGCACTAAAAGGCCTAGGTGATTCTAGATCCTGTGAAATTGATAATGCATATTAACATTTGTGCAGATTTCTCATCGCTTGTGTAAAAACTTTAAATATAGTTAATTCTGTTATCAAAATGCCTCAGAGTCTGTAGATTTAGCCAAATGACTGCCCTGTTCCTTTAGGCACACTAGTAACCACAGGTAAGATTATATCCTTGTCCTAGTCACATATGTTCCATCTTCAGCAATTGTTTTCATAGATTCTGGAAGTAACTGAATGCAAACACATGACTTTGTTCTAGATACTATACAAGGGAGCATGGGAGGGAACCAAGGCCTATGGCTACACCCTGGATGAGCGCTACATTCCCATCGTTGGAGCCAAGCATGCTGACCTGGTCAACAGCGAGGTCAGTGTGACTTTTTTAGTGTTATTTCTGGGCTCTCTACTGAGGAGCATGTGGCTGGTTAGAAAACTCCAGTGATTCTCAATGTTGAACCCATTTTGCAGCTGAAATACAAAGAGACATATGAGAAGCAGAAGGGTCACTACTTGGCTGGAAAAGAAATCAGCGAGTTCCCTGGCGTAGTTCACTGCCTGGATTTCCAGCAGATGAGAAGCGCGGTAAGCCAATGCTAGATCAGTGCAGATGTGTACAGCTTCTGTGTACTCTGGCATTCACTTGTGTATAGCCTGCCCTGTAGCTCAGGATTAGCTGGGTGAGGGAACAGTGATGAAGGGGGTCATCTTACCCACCCTCACCTGTGGACCCTCCCCTTTCCTCTACCAAATATACCCTGGTGGCTTTGAATTGAGAGAAGGAAAAAACAAGATTACTGTTGAGCTTGCCTTATGAAAGGACAGTAAAAATAATAAGTATCATTTGTAACATTTTCCTAGAGGTGTTGATCTATTTTGGAAATACAACTAAAGAGATCAATCTAATATTTATGTTCTAAATTCTTGTCTTTAAAACATTATTCTTTAGTTGAACTACAGAAGAGATTATGAGGACACAAAAGCAAATGTGCATATTCCCAATGATATGATGAATCACGTGCTGGCTAAAAGGTGTCAGTACATCCTCAGTGACCTGGAATATCGACACTACTTTCACCAGTGGACCTCGCTTCCGGAAGAGCCCAATGTCATTCGTGCCCGAAATGCCCAGGAGATCTTAAGTGATGTATGACACCTTCTTTGTTCTTGATTTAGTTGCAAACTTCACCCATCCCTGCTTAGCTTTCTGCGCTACATCTATCCCTCTATTCCTATACACAAAACTTTTCAACACTAAGTAGCAATGAGTCAATACTTTTTGATATAAAGATCCCTTAGAGCTATAGAACCCCTATACTGAATACTAAATCTGTTCAGCAAAGACAAAGAATTAGGCATCACTCCTTTTCTGACCTTCTTTTGAACCGGAAGTAAATACCTTCTGCGGATCAGTAAACTACTCAAATGCTCAGTTGTAACTTTTGAATACCAATCTTCTATTTCGTCTTTGTTGCAGAATGTGTATAAAGATGACTTGAACTGGCTGAAAGGCATTGGCTGCTATGTTTGGGATACTCCTCAGATCCTCCATGCCAAGAGATCATATGACCTTCAGAGTCAGGTGAGCCAGTCCGCCTAGAAGGACCAATTCCACAGAGTCCATCAGAACCTGTGGTGGTATCAAGGGGGTGCTGGTTAGGCTGTTTCTAAGCTTCTGGCTGACAGACTGCTGCAATGGTGTGTGAAGTAAGGGAACTAAATGGCCCCAATTAAACCTTCTGGTGGTCTATGTGAGTCTATTAACTGTAACATTACGTTGTATGAAAACCTCTCGTTACTTTTACAAGGATTGTAAGTATAGTTAACTCTGCTATAAAAACGTTATGAAATGTGCATAGTTCAAGTCATGTACATTTATATTATGGCAGTTTTGGAGGTGGGAGTGTCACACAATGAGCTACTTCCAAGCATCTGCTTGTTAGGCAGGTTAACATGCGGAGTTCGGGGTGTAACACATACTTTGGACACAGGTGCACATGTTTTTAAAGGAAAAGATCAGTATCTGGGGCATCTCTCGGCACTGTTTGTGCTCTAACTGGTCTGATCTGATGGACTGCCAGCACTGGGCTTCTGTTGTGAGGGGCGGTGCTGATGTGGAGAATATAATAGAGTGAAGGGAACTTCATGGAGATCCCAGTCTCTCGCTCAGCCAAAGGAAGCTACTTGCTTTGGCTGCTACACAAAGTCCACAGGTCTACAGGGTGACCACGGTTTCTCAGGCTAAAAGCAGAAGTCCAGAAATGAAGGGATGGTTAGGTTGGTACAAACAGTGAACGTTGCTACAGCTCTGTATCTTGCCAGGTTTGGTGACTTTCTGCTTTTCTTCACAGCTGCAATACACAGCAGCAGGCAGAGAAAATCTACAGAACTATAACCTGGTCACAGATACACCAGTCTACGTGACTGCCCTGCAGAGTGGCATTAACGCCAGCGAGGTACGATTCCTCGTCTCCTCCTGCAGGAGAAGAGCCGCTTCTTGTTTTTAGACATTTTCCACCCACAGAACTAAGTCACTCTTTATGTCTGCAGGTGAAATACAAAGAAAATTATCATCAGATTAAGGACAAATACACCACAGTGCTGAAGACAGTGGATTATGACAGAACCAAGAATCTGAAGAGTCTGTATAGCAGTGTGAGTTGAGTTTCTTCCGCTTACATTTGAGGCTTCTTTTCCTCTTCGGAGCCAGGGAAGAGAGTAAATTGGGGTAACTCCTTTCCCTAAAAGTTTGTTCAGTATTTCCTGGGCCATCAAATTTTGCTTTACCTGTAAAATTCTAAATGTATAATTAAATAAACCTCAAACTTAAGGGACATCTGGGGAGCTGACTAGGCCCATCTGGGAAGAATAGAAACTACAGGAAAACGCTACTTGGGAGTTACCCAGAATGCATTGCCTCATAATTACTAGATTTTTGGCCCCTCCAGAACCTGTACAAGGAGGCCTGGGACAAGGTGAAAGCTACCAGCTATATCCTGCCCACCAGCACTTTGTCCCTGACACATGCCAAGAACCAGAAGCATCTGGCCAGCCACGTAAGTCAAGTGAAAGTATCCCAGCCTCCATCTTCCCTCAGTTCTCCTCTGTCTTCTGCATCAAGAAGTCTTCAGGCAATACAAATATTGCTCTAGCCCCTCCAGGAAGGTATCCAACAGATTATTGCAGAAACTGCTCCTTGTCATCTGTGTGCTGCCTTCTCTCAGGACTGCTCCTTAGAGTCTGTGTACTGCCTTCTCTCAGGACCCTGGAAGGTCACACATAGCAGCAAAAAGGAAACCGATGTGATCTTGGGCTGGCTGTCTGCAGACAACATGGATAGACAGTCTCCGTGTTAGCCAGAAATGGGGAGAGAAAGAAAACCTAAAATACCACATGAAGTAGACAATTTCAAGCCAGATGTAGTGGCTTACAGCTGTGATTTCAGTACTCAGAAGCTAAGGCAGGAGATTGCCATGAGATAAAGATCAGACTGTACCAGAAGGTATACAGATATTCCTACTGACTCAGTAGGCTGGGCTACAGAATAAGACGCCAGAAAAGAAAAACAAAAGATAGGTTGTTTCCATAGAATTTTCTGGAAACAAAGTCAGTAAGTATAATAAGTACTTATCACACCATTTCCAAATAAACAAAATGAGTCCAGAGGAAAAAATTTTTTCATTTTGGAAAAGATTTCGTAACAAGGATTTTTAAAAGCCCAGCAGACCCTTCATCTTGCAAGCAGAAAGTCCTTAGTTCAGATCCCAGGTCCCGGGCAAAAATGCCAGGCAGAAATGATGGCAGCCTGCACTTCTGGCCTTGGTGAGCAAATCTGGGAAATAAATCCTTACTCCATTTATGTTTTATCCCTTCTGATTTCTCTCTATAGATCAAATACAGAGAAGAATATGAAAAGTTCAAAGCTCTTTATACTCTACCAAAAAGTGTTGAGGATGATCCAAACACCGCCCGGTGCCTCCGAGTGGGCAAGCTTAATATTGATGTAAGTAACCCTAAAGGTTTTGGGCAAACTGAAGTCAAGCGAATAGTCACGTGTTATCAATAGAATGTTTCCGTGAAACCAAACATGTGGCACTGACTATGTGCACAGGAAAAAAAAGAAGCTAAGATACATCATCTTTGCTATGATTCCCTCCTCCTTTTCTAAGATGGAAGGAAGGCATGTGACTGAGCACAGGTGTCACCTATAACTAGAATGTAATTTTAATTTCACAGCGCCTGTACAGATCGGTGTATGAGAAGAACAAGATGAAAATCCATATTGTGCCTGACATGGTAGAGATGGTGACCGCCAAGGACTCACAGAAGAAAGTCAGTGAGATTGACTACCGCCTGCATCTCCATGAGTGGATCTGCCACCCGGACTTGCAAGTCAATAGTCACGTCAGGAAAGTCACGGATCAGATCAGTGATGTAAGCACACTACTTAGAAGAACCTGTACTTGCCCCAACCCCAGTTCTCCCACCCTGAAGAAAAGCAGTCATCTTGGCCATCTTCCTTCTTGCTTTCCTATTCATGAGCCTGAGGGGGCTTTGGAGCTATCCCAGATTTGCTTCAAGAAGCAAATCTCTGTGGCTCCTCAGCCTCATTGCATGATGCCTTTTGTTTATTGTTTCTCCAGTATCTCTGGGATATGTGCTTATTTGTAGCATTCTGGTTACGATCATATTTTTTCTGACCCCTGCATTGGTTGAATCCCCTTAGATTGTGTATAAAGATGACCTCACCTGGCTGAAAGGCATCGGCTGCTATGTCTGGGACACGCCTGAGATTCTCCATGCAAAACATGCTTATGATCTGCGTAATGATGTGAGTATTCTGGTTTGGTCTTCTGAGTGTGTGTGTACCTCTTCATAGACTAGAGTCAAAGAGAAAATATGTAAAGCAAGAACACTGTTATAGAACAGCCGTGGATTGTCATGTGAGAATGGCTTCTCTGTTGAGAGTAAGAACAGAGCTATCATCGCTTAGCAATGCATTTAGTATTTCTATCCAACAATGTGCTGCAACTGTGCTATGGTCCTCTGACAGAAAAGTGACTCCTGCTCTTCTCTCCATTTTTCAAACTATTTTTTTAGATATCAATGAGGACATGATTTGCATTGTATGAAAATTTGCTCTTTTAGGACCCTAGACTGTATTGATTTATTAAAAAGACAGGGAATTTTGCTAAGCACATTAATATGACAATGATGATTTCAGCAAGTAATCTAGAAGAGCAGCTATCCTACCTTCTAGATAACTCTAGAAACCTGTGACTATAATCATTGGTTATGCAAAAAACAATTCAAAGCCATCTTCTGTCTCATAAGCACTGGTGAATGTTAGTCCCAGCAGTTTCTAGTACATTAAATGTACTAACATAGGCTTGCTTTCTTTTTTGCAGATCAAGTACAAAGCTCATGTGCTGAAGACGAGGAATGACTACAAGATGGTGACTGACACACCAGTCTACGTTCAAGCTGTGAAAAGTGGGAAGCAACTCAGCGATGTAAGCTCTCCCTGGGGAAGTGACCATGGTTGGCAGCAAAGTCAGGAGACACCGTTCAACCAAAGCCTGGACAGAGTCAGCTTTTCCTAGTTGAGACAAAATTTGGCTCCATAAAAAGTGCTTTGAAGTAGTCTTTTTTTCTTAGTACCTCAAGTGTCAGTTCTTTATAGATATGAGATCATAAGTAAGCTGAGTCTTTGAAATGCTTTTTGCTTTGGAGCATTTAAAGTTGCTTTTTGTACTACATCATGCATCATGAATAACAGTTTATATCTCACTGTTCTGATAATCAGGGTCAACTGTGATAGAATAATAAAGAAGCAAACTCTAACATTCCTCTGTCACATAATCCAAGCTTATGAGAATCACTTAATGTCTTTGAATCTTTGTCTGCAAAATGAGGAAGTGGGTGTACTGATCCCCTCTAATGCCTAGTTCAGAGCAGGCAAAGCAACCACAAAACTATTCTTTTTACATTAAATACCCCAGGCTAATAAATGCATGTTAGATCCCATCAGTGAGTTAGAAGTTTGACATCTTTTTTTTTTTAGAACTTATAGAAGTGAAACGTCCACACTTCTTCCACCTCAGTTGTTCCTGCCACTTTTCAGTGAGCTGACTCTGATTCTGTTGGACAAGATAGAATGGTAGAACAGAGTTCTGTAGGTTCTTTAGTTACTTTTTTGACTGCTGTGACAGATATCTGATAGAAATGCTTTAAAAGAGGAATTATTTATTTTTCCTAACAATTCCAGAAGGTTCGGTGCATGGTTGCTTAGTACATGTTCTTGGGTAGAACACCATGGTCGTGGAGTATGTGACAGAGGAAGCTTTTCACCTCATAGCAGATAGGAAGGAGAGAGATACAAAATGAAAAAGAAGAGGCAAGATATCTGCAGGATCTGCCCCCAAAGGTCTGCTTCCTCTAGCTAATGTGCAAGAATCGCATGGATGGGTCTATGGGGGACATTCACATTCAAATCCTAACACTAGGCAAAGGAAGCAGGCTACTTTTAATTTTTAAATAGCCATGCATTTCCTTTTGTTTTGATTTTTTTCTAACCCTATTGCCACACAATCTGAATCAACTCCCCTTACCTTTTTCCACACCCAGGCTGTTTACCATTACGACTATGTGCACAGCATCAGAGGCAAAGTGGCTCCAACTACAAAAACTGTGGATCTGGACCGGGCCCTGCATGCATACAAGCTTCAGAGTGAGGTAAGTACTGAGAAGTTCAGGATCAGCAGTAGGCCCCATATAGGCAACTGGGATTGTGTGTCCTCCTGGTCTGTTCTTATAAAAAATGAATGTGATTACATTCAATGGATTGGAAAAGCAAAATCAGAAGACAGCTTCTTCTCTCCTAGCTACCAAGATCCTCCTATCAAGCCGTCAAAAATAAATAAATCAATAAATCAATCAATAAATAAATAAGCTAGCCTAGTTTTAAGCAATATTTACAAGTTACAAAGATAAGGGCTATATATTTTTTCTTCTTTCAAAAATCTTAAAATCATGATAACAAAGATAAGGTATTTAATAAAAAGAGAAAGGCATTCCACTTAATGACAGGACTGTTGCATCTAGGAACTCACTACAGTGAGACTTTGTCCTTACCAGACCTGCATAATGACTGACATACCAACATGCCCCCATAGACTAGCGAGGAACTCATGAAAGATAAGAACATACAGTGGAAGCCTTGGGGTATAAAGCTGGATGAGTGAAGGGAAACATCCTTATCAGTGGGGCAGCCCGAAGAGAGGCAACTTGAAACCCTGATTAGAGTAGAGAAGCCAGAGTAAACCCAGGGTCCATAGAAGCATACAAGGCAGGAGGGTAGGAGGAAGAGGGATGGATTCATGACAGAAAGGGAGGGAAGGAGAGGGAAGTGGGATGGAGGGAAAAAGGGATGAGTACTCAATATGTTTGTAAAAGTAGAAAAATTTAAAAAATTAATAAGAAAGGAGGCAGAGGATATGAGTCAGTCAATAGGAAGCTTGCCGTGCAAGTGAGAGGACGAGAGTTCAGTTCCCCAGAACCCATGTAAAAACTGAGCAGTCATTGCAGTCGCCTGTAATCCCAGCCTTCAGGAGGCAGAGACAGGGGATCTGCATGGTAACCTGAGTAACCGATTGGAAGGTTTGGGTTCAAATGACAAGCCCCATCTCAGTAAGCAAAGTGTAGAGTGAACTTGTAAAACTTTCAATATCAATTTCAGGCCTCTGCAAACACCCACACACATGGATCCCCACACATGTAAACACACAACACACACACACACACACACACACACACACACACACACGTCTATAACAGTAAAGGTAGATATCGTTATTAGAATTCAGAAGAGAAAGAGTTTGGGTCCCACCTTAATCTCCCTTTTCTGTTACCCAGGGGAGCTGCTCTGGTCTCAATTTTTACTGCTACTTCCCATCTTGATCATGAGAAGTCATTGGATTTTTAGTTTTAAATACTCTTAATGCATCCCATAGCTTCCTGAAAGCCAGAGTATCTAGGACAGAAAGCAGAAACTCTTCCCCTTCTCCGTGAATATGTAGGTCCTGCTCTCAAACCCTGATGTCAAGACACTGTGCTTTCTAGGATGCAGTACCAGATGTGTCTGTCACGCACCAGTCACGTCTGAATGATGGTGACTCCTTGATTATCTCCTGAAAGCAAAGCTAATAATAAAGGTGGCACTTGGCACCTGTCTTCTCTGTGTCCCAAATTCTTGCTACATGTCATGACGTCAACTGAATATGTTTGGTAGCTGAGAGGAATTGCATTGTATAAGTCATTTCTCTCCATCAGTCTTTGTTCTATAATAACAGGGTTAAAAGTAATATGATTCAATTCATGGCTCTCAAAGCTTAAGTTCTTGGAATAAATTCAGAGAGCATAAGTACATTGATTATTTGATCAAGAATTTAACAAGCTATATGTGATTTGTTTAACATGACGTTATTTGATGGTAGAAGCTGTTTCACCTGCTCTTTTTTATTCTGACAGAATCTGTACAAGAAGGGTCTGCGTTTCCTGCCCACTGGGTACAGGCTTCCAGTTGATACCCCTCACTTCAATCACACCAAGGACACTCGCTATATGAGCAGCTATGTGAGTCCATCCTCCTCATTCCGTAGGGGTCTGAAATTTGACTAGAAGGGAACTAAAATTAGTCAATAGTGTTCAACCTCAGTATCATGATGATGAGGACAGACAGCGCGTTTTCTGGTGGTGGGATGAAAAGCGCTGCTTTTGCAGTTCGTTAGTGCCTGACCAATCCAGTGAGTTAGGACAGGATCACATGGGTGCCTTGACTCGGTGTGTTCATAGCAGCATGGACCTGTATGCATATACTCCACGAGGAAATGTTGGTCATGTCAGTGCCTCTGGCCGACAGCTGCCACTGACTGGAGACCAAGACCAAGTTCCCCTCATCCATGCTAAACTTGCGAGTCTAGGGATTGCTCCAGTTGATAAGACAGGGCCGGTTTGGCACAATAATATTTTTTGAAACTGATAACTTAAGAATATAATGTGTTTTTTTAAAAGTCACTCTGTAAAGTCATTCATTCATCTTAAAAATATCATCTTATATTCTTGTAGTTTCTGATTTCCAAGCTACTTTGAGGAGAAAAAAATTGGATTTTTCTTACATTTGCTCACCTGTCCGAAAATACATTTCACCTAGCAAGACTGAATTTTATTCTTTTCTAGATGTGACTTTTATCATCCAACAAATTATTTTCAAGGCTTAGAACAACATCAAAATTATATCAAACACTGTGTCTTATCCTTAATGTTCAGAGAACAATTTTCAAATCAAGATGGCATCTCTTCTCTAATTAAGAAGTATAGCACTGCTCTTTGTGTAACCACCATTGATCTCAATCTGACTTTGCATTTTCAGTTCAAGTACAAAGAAGCCTATGAGCACATCAAGGCAAATGGATACACACTTGGACCAAAGGATGTTCCCTTTGTCCACGTCCGGAGAGTCAACAACGTTACTAGTGAGGTACTGCCAGCACTGATTCTCTGGGGGAAATATTGAATATCAAAGAGGATGGCTTTGTTTGAAATACATGAAGAATTCCTTGTATTTCTGTAAGTTCACAGAACAGTAGAGAGCAAAAGGGTCCCCCTGTTTCAATACTGACATCCCTTCCCAGTGTTTCTATGTGGCAAGCAATGGCATACTGAGAGTTGGTTTCCTAGACTATACTACAAAAAAAAATTAGAGAATTAATTTTCACTTTTGAAATTTGTATTAGAAAAAAATATTTAAGTAGCTTATTGTAAAAAAGAAAAAAAAAAAGATGGATTGGCCACCGCACAGACAAGGAATAGAAAAGACTTATTGATTACCTAGTTATATGACAGCCGTATGACTAATTCTCTGGGAAGGGAGAAGAAGTCCAATCTGAAGGTTCATTTTATCTCTGGGAATGTAGGCAGGGAGAAGGAGAGAGGGAGGGCACCTATCTCTATGAGGTACATCAGGCGGCGGGCTTTGTTAAGTGCCCAAGGGCAGCGACAGTAAGCAGAGGCTCTGCCAAGTGGGAAAAAACCACAGCCTTGGTTTTCCTGCACATCTAACTGATTCTACCACATGGTCATCTGATGCAGTGTAGAATGCATTCCCTTCTGAATTATTTGCTGAAATTTGATAAGCATTTTCTCTTGTTCTAATCTTAATCACTGTCTACAATCCTAGTATGTCCCTCCTTCCTCTTTATGTAAAGTGTTTGATTGTATATTCGCCCTCATGGTCCTGTCCTTCATATCCTACATACTTTGCATGATTTTCCTTCACTGCAGAGACTGTATCGAGAATTATACCATCAACTGAAAGACAAGATTCACACAACTCCTGACACTCCTGAAATCCGCCAAGTCAAAAAGACACAAGAAGCAGTGAGCGAGGTGAGCACTAAGAGTGCAGACGGGTCTCTGAACCCAAGAAGGAATGCAGCCAATCACTTGCTGATGTGCATTTCTGCATTTTCCTTTTTTTAGTTGATCTACAAGTCCGACTTCTTCAAGATGCAAGGCCACATGATCTCCCTGCCTTACACGCCTCAAGTGTTGCACTGCCGCTATGTGGGAGACATCACCAGTGATGTAAGCACTTTGTGGGCTCTTTCAGGAGTCTTTCCAAGAGGCAGATTCCTTTCAGCATTTAAGACATCTAGTGGGCTTTGAATGGCCTTTTTATTGAGTACTTTCAATTAATCATACAACTTGGAGGTGAGACTGAATGGCAATTCCCCCAATTTTCTAGCTATAAGAACAGTAGTGAGGACTAGACAGAATGGTTCAGGGTTTAAGATTTTGCCTGACAAACAATACAGACAAACCTGAGTTCAGATTCCCAGATACTACATTTAGAAAGAAGGGAGGGAGAGAGGGAAGGAGAGAAAGGAAAAAAAGAGAAAAAAAGGAAGGAAGGAAGGAGGGAGGGAGGAAGGAAGGGAGGGAGGGAGGAACGGAAGGAGGGAGGGAAGGAGGGAGGGAGGGAGGGAGAGAGAGAAAGAGAGAAAGAAAGAAAGAAAGAAAGAAAGAAAGAAAGAAAGAAAGAAAGAAAGAAAGAAAGAAAGAAAGAAAGAAAGAAAGAAAGAAAGAAAGAAAGACTGACTTCTGGGCAGAAAATGGGCAGAAATACTTGCATATCTGCCTCTGGAAGGCTGAGCCAGGGAAATCACAGAGTGAAGCAAAAAGGAATGCAGGATGATTTCCAAAATCACCTTTGGGCCCCCACAAGAGCACATACGGTGCTCTCTCATACACACATATAGGGACAGAGAGAGGGACAAAGTCAGAGAGAGAAAGAAGCCAGCCAGTAGTGAGAGGGCCAGTAGGAGAAGAGGGATGGCCACCGTGCTTGATCACGTGATGGTCACCATTCTACATGTGCATGGAGCCTAACCAACTACTAAATTTCTAGTGCCTGTGTCCAGGTCATGTTCATTTTCTCCCATTCATCATATTCCTATTTCCTACAAACTTTCTTCTGCCATTAAAAAAATTCACCTTAGGTGTTTTCTTTTCCCAAAAGACCAATCCATTCAATCCAAACAATCTATGCTTCTCTCCTGTTGGCACAACAGTCATACCACAGCAAGACATCCCCTCCTCTACTCAGGGCTAGAGATTTAACTTGTGATTTGAGTGTAAGCAAACCTAAAGCACATGGTAGACATGTCAAACTAAACTAACAAATACAATACTTTCTATACCGTGTATTTCCATGGGAAGTATCTGTGGGGATATCTTCCAAGATGTCCAGTGGATGCTTGAAACCATGTATGGTACCAACCCCTGTTTATACATTTTCCATACATACTCAGGATAAAATTTACTTTGTAAATTAGGCACAAAAAAGATTAATAACAATTGATAATATGATAAAAATGATTGTAACAATATACTGTGATAAAGTTACTTAAATTTAGAAATTGTTTAATTCTGAAATTTTCCATTCAATAGTTTCAGATTACAGTTGACAAACTGTAAGTACAGAAAACAAAACGAGAATGAGGAAAAACTACTATACACCAATAGAGAAGTGCAAACTACCCTGTAATTTTTTTGTTCTGGATTCATATTGCTCATGAACTTTCTGTGTTCACTCAGATTAAGTACAAAGAGGACTTGCAGATCTTGAAGGGACTTGGCTGCTTCCTATATGATACTCCTGACATGGTCCGCTCCCGACACCTGAGGAAGCTTTGGGTAAGGACACACCGTCACAGTACAGAGCTCCCCACATGGCTACCAAGCACTGGTCACCATCCCCCATGGACAAGGCAGGGGCAGGGCAGGAAGAACCTTACCCTAAAACTACTTTTAAGGAGACATTTGCCATCAACCCAGCTGAATATGGCATAACTTTCTTAAAATGACCTGTGCCTTCAATCAAAGGTTATGTACCTGGTTAAATGTCAGTTGTTTTCCTTCTTGCCTAGAAAGACCAAAAGAAAAAAGAAAAAAAGTGTAGAATGGATATATTGGAAGCCTTAGTGCCCCAGGAACATGTAGGACATCTCGGCTTGTACCTGCCACGTATCTGAAAGGCAGCATGATATGCAGTCCCTTAAATGGCTAACCAACTTGTATTTCTGGTTTTCTTTTTGAAGTCTAATTACCTGTACACTGACAATGCAAGGAAGATGCGAGATAAATACAAAGTGGTGCTTGACACCCCAGAATACAGAAAAGTACAGGAACTGAAGACTCATCTGAGTGAGGTAAGGGTGCTCCGCCTGTCACTGCAGAGAACCCAGCTGACCAGAAAGGACCGAACTATTCATTCCACTCTTAGCTCTTCTCTTTCATGATCAGTCTTTAACTAAGCAGGTGAAAGATTTCCCTTCCACTCCTGACTGCACAGAGGCCACAGTGATTACACAAGTCAGTTGCCTTCACTAAGTTTACTTCTTTTGTAAAGATGAGGACACTGATGCTTGTTGCCTTTCTTATGAATTAGGCTAGTGACACTTTTTTTATAAACTAGAAAGTCTTTCTGTCTTGCATAATAATTGTCTAGAAGCTAAAGTTTCAAGTTTTTTCTCTCTTTAATCTCAACCATGGAGGAAAAACATGTGATAAATAGTATTTTATTAGATTAAACAAGACAGCATGATTCCAGAAATTTTACAGATATTGCAGATATGAGGAAGAAGAACATTCTAGACAGAAGGAGACTATATGGAAATGGCCATAATGAAAGGTAACTGAAGGTAGCTTCAAATAGCAAATGAGGAATTTGGAAGAATTTGGGAAATGAGGCTAGAACCATGGGTTTGAGCAAGTTATAAAGACTCGGAGGTGTTGTATTAATGATCTTTGGCTTCATGAGGAATTACTACTGAAGAATTATTTCTAAGGAAAACAGAGCTGAGTGCTAAGAAAATCGTTATCTCTCAAACTTGTAAAAGATGTGTAAACCATGTGGAGTAGCCCAACTGAGGAACTGGGAAGGTAGCTTGGGGGGTTCGTAAAGATATGTAGAAATAAAAAAAATCTGCAAGTCTGAGTAAGGCGGTGATGGCAAGAAAGGAATAGAAGGATCCATTTCAGGGCTGTCACAAGATAAGAACCCAGAGCTCATGGCTATTCAGATATGGGAGCAAGAGGTCAAGAAGTATTTAATAACAACAACAACAAAAGAAAATATAACAGAAGAAGATGAAAACAGATTTAGGCTGGCAATGATGGTCTTTGTTATCTATTATAAAGAATTCTGCATTAAGCATGACAAGTCACTTACATTTAGAAACCTGGCTAAAATTTGAGACTGAAGTGCAGGAAAAATATTAGAATTATAGATGTGGAAGTCATTGATCTCACAGTGATATTGGTGGCCATGGATACAGATGAGGTCCACCAAGGAGGATGTACAGGAAGAAACATGCCAATGCAATAGTGGAACACACCAGGAGGCTGAGGCACACATACTATGTTCAGAAGCCCAAGGGGAGATTGGCAGAATGAAAGGTAGAGAGAAAAGAGTCTTCAGGAATGAAATGGAGTGGTTTCTGATGAATGCAAGGTTTACTGTGGCACACACAATGAAGTGTAGAGTTTTGGTAGTCTTAATGAGAATAACTTCATTGGTGTGGCTGAATGGAGGTCAGATTATGATCTTAAAACATTAAAGGGAAGAAACACATAGGTGGCTTGGTTAAGGAAGGAATGAAGGAAAGTCCTTAACTAGAGATTAGAAAAGATTTAGGGAGGGAGGGACTTGAGTGTTTTCAGGTCAAAGGAAAGGCCGGAAAAACAAGGGTTGAAAATAAGGAAGAAAGGGAGATAATAATTAGTATGGTATTCTAGGAGAAACAACTAAGAATAGAACTAAAACTGTAGGAAGACTTGAATCTTGGTCAAGTTTGATAATGTCTCTTAACCTTTAAAATTTTTATTCTTTGACAGTTTCATACATGAATACACTAGATATATGTCATGTTTACCTTATTACCCAATTCCATCCCCACTCCTTGTTCCAATGTAAACCTTCCTTTTCCCAACCAGTTGCCCTCCTACTTTCATATATTTCATATACAAGTTGCCTGCACTGGCACGTGCCTGAGCACTTACTGGAGCAAGGATGCTACTACATCAGTGGGTAACACATTGAGAAAATAGCTCCCATTCCCTCATTTGGCATTAACCCTATTAGACTTTCAGTGAGATGTGGTGCAAATCTTGTGAAAATACACATAGCTGCAGTGAGTTTGTGGGTGCAGCAGATTGCATCATGTCTAAGATGCCATCTCACAACACCCCCTCCCCATCTGCTAACTGCTACATTCTTACCACCTGCTCTTCCATAATGTTCCCCAAACTTCCGGCAGGGGTGATTTAGAGGTCCTGTTTAAAGCCCAGCACTCTGCAGCTACTTATTTTCTGCCTTTTGGTCACTCTGGTTCTCTGTATTAAACACCTTCGATTTCAAAAGGATGCTTCTTGGTTTAAGGCTGAGAACTGTCTCAGAAGCATCACGTATCCAGCACTGGGAATTTTGTGTAATCATCTAAGGCTTCTGGTATTAGCGTCTCAGGGCAATTTGTAGTATCTCTTTCCTCATCCTCTCTGTGTTCCCTTCTGTGGGGTATATCCATTTATACTTTTTTCAAATAAAACTTAAAGAAAATTTCAGTTTGTCTGTATCATACACCCTTAGTGCTGCTTATTACTCTCCCATCCCTTCCTGTACTCTTTCCTTGCAACTCTTGTCTGTCCTTAAACCCCCTCGCATTATTATTTCTACCTTCTTGTCAACTATATTCTTTTACCACCACTCCCCCTCTAGAGGGTCTCCTCTGCCCTGTATAGTTTCTGTCTGTCACAGGTATTCCTAGTTAAGTACACAAATCTGAAGGTTCAATGTTGTGTCTGTTCTCTTGCTGCAAGGAGAGGGAGGGAAGGAGGTGTCAGAAGGTAAGTAATGATAAACCGAGACTTGTCACAGAGGGAAGGTACTTGGCTTTACTGTGAGTAAACGGTTTGCATCTGCAGAGGATCTGCATGTTGGTGAAGTCAAATAGATGGTAATGATTTGTTTCGTGTCCAGCTGGTGTATAGAGCTGCAGGCAAGAAGCAGAAGTCCATCTTCACCTCAGTTCCCGATACTCCTGACCTTATAAGAGCCAAGAGAGGACAGAAGCTTCAGAGCCAGGTAACATTGGTTATTGACAAGGACTCATTAACCTATCATGGATGATTATGTCTACTTGACCCACCCTGGCCAGTACTAGGCACCTCTGGTTGTCCTTGCTGAAGTCTATGTCCACTAACATCGCACTTCAAAAAGTATTTTTCTCTGGGGTCACTGTAATTGCAAGTATGTTTTTATAAACAAAGGATGCCATGTCTTCTTTTCTAAGGACAGTCTAATTTTGTCATTTGGTAAGCTGTCCATGACTTAGCAGGGAAAATGATGATGTGATCACTCCATAGTCCACAGACAAAACTGCATTTCACACTTTGCAAGCAAAACTAAGGGGAAAAATACATTGAGAGATCTACCAGTGTCCTCTTACAGTTCTGCCAGTGTTCTATGTCACATGGCTTTATGTTGGACCACACTCAGCCATAAGATTGTAACACACATACTGGATCATACATGTATTTTCTAATGTCAAGCACTGGGAAATAAATTAACCCATGTGTAACAAAAACTTAAGCAATCCAGTAAACACCACCAACAAAAGCCATTTAAGTATTAGAAATGAATGACAAGGATTGGCAGTAGAGATGAAGACTTCAGCTCTCTTCTCATCCTGGACTCTTCTCATTCAGTATCTGTATGTTGAACTCGCCACTAAAGAGAGGCCACATCACCATGCTGGAAACCAGACCACAGCGTTGCAGCATGCTAAAGACGTGAAGGACATGGTCAGCGAGGTAAGATGGGAAGTCTGCACAGGCAGTGGGCTCAAGGAAAGAAGTATTTAAAAACTTTCATCTGCTACTGTGGATGAGAGTTCGTTACTCTAAATTCTGCTCAGTAGCACTGAAGCGCAAGGCAGGCTAAGCTGTTCTCCAAGAGTGTGAAGCGGTGTGCCCCACCACTACATCTCTGTGACTTGGGGAGTAAATACACTTGATCTTAAGTTTGTCTTTCTTTTTTTTTCATACCTTAGAAAAAGTACAAGATTCAATATGAAAAGATGAAGGACAAATATACGCCGGTTCCAGATACTCCGATCCTCATCAGGGCAAAGAGGGCTTATTGGAATGCCAGTGATGTATGTATCCCTCCTTCTTCCTCCTGCTCTAACAGGGAGAGCCCAGGCCAAGGGTCTAGGAAACATAAACTATTACATCATAGTCATATCACCCACTATGTGGACCAGGAAAGTTACATGCACATCTATACAATACCAGTCAAGCAAAGTAGCTTAAGAATTGTCTTGAGATGCTGAAATATATTCATCTTAGTTGTCAACTACCCTTTCTTGCTTTTGATTTGGTGGCATTTCCTAGAGTTACTTAACACCTAGTCTACTTATACAAAAACATGTCTAGATTTAGCCGAACATAGACTCAAGTCATTCTAAATTAATCAACTTAGGTAGACATAGAGTTATGGTCTGGATTCAGCCAAACAGATGCAAATCATGCTATCAGTTGCTTTGTGACTCCATATAATTTGTCTACTTTATATGTGAAAAGGGATGAGAATCATGATAATGAAATAAGACTACATAAAAAATGTGTATACTAGCACACTATTGGCTCATAGTTGGTACTCAGAAAGTGTTCTGACTAAATTGCCTACATATAGATCCTGTGAGTACATGAACACAGTAGCTAGAATCAGAGAACAGACTTTCATCAATCATATCTCTTGATTAAGGGATGTGTGCCTTCTAATGGCAGTGGGTTGGTTATCTGTTTATGGAGATATGAAAATAGTCTACTTGGGGAAAGTGGCCAGCTGGTAACAATTCAGTACCTCCAAACTCTACAGCAGATTTGCTGTGTCCATTTCCACACCCCTGGACATGTTGGGACATATGGAAGCTCCAGACGGCCCCATAATCCATCAAGTTCACAAAAAATAGTTCTTGACTTCATCGGCACATATCATGGCCACATAAGGTAATGGCAGTAGCCTGTGCTGAGGGAGCTACTGTTGGAAAGAGGCAGTGACAGCACCTAAAATATCAGCCGAGAAAATCATATATCCTTTTAAAAGTCTATTCTGCAGGACATATTTAGTCTTCTTTTGACATCCTGTATCTTTGTTGTTCAAAGATAGTGTTCAAGTTTTCTTTTTGTTGTTTTGTTTATTTATTTGTTTTAACACAGGGCCTGTCACTTTGTAGATGAGGCTAGCCTACAGTTCACTATGTAGCTCAGGTTGACCTCAACTCACAATTGTCCTCCTGCCTTAGTCTCCCAAGGATTTACAATAGGATTAATTACAGCCATGTGGCCTGATACCACACTGTTAGATATTAATTTGCAGCATACTGAATTTTCTTTGCACAGGAGTGCAAAGAAATTGATTCCTGGGGCTCATTCTGCTCCTCTAGACAGCTCCACCCCTAGAGTTTCCTCAGTAACAATTCTTAGATCTTAAAATGTTTAAATTAGTCCTCAGCATCAATTCTGATAACTTTAATCTTTGAAATTGTCCAAAGTAGGGGCCTGGGGAAATGGCTCAGTGGATTAAGTACTTGCTGAATAAACATGAGTTCAAATCCTCAGCCTCCACATAAAAAACAGGCAGGGTGGTATGCATCTGTAAACACACACACACACACACACACACACACACACACACACACACACACACGCACACTTTTGGAGCAGAGGCAGGCAGATCCCAAGGGCTCATGGCCAGCCAACATAGGCAAAATGGTGAACTTCAGGTGCTGTGAGAGAACCTGTCTCAAGAACTAAGGTGGAACAAGTTAGGGCCAAAGCAATCATAATTGGACTTTACATGCCCTGCGCAATGTCCAACATACTATTGACCCCACAAAGTCTAGCATTTGCTAAAGACACTAGGATCCTTGGAAGCAAGGGATTGACAGCCACAGTAGTGTTCCTATGCTTAAGGGGAACACAGGAAAGGGTTCTGGGAAATGCCACTGGGTCCTTGCACATCATCAGAGAGGAGGACCCAGAGGAGAGTTTGGCATGCACATTAAAGGATGCTTCAGGGATGGGAGGGGGAGGCACTGGGGGATGGGGAGAGAGGGGGAAGGGGAGGGGCCACAGGGCGGTGGGAGGTTGGAAGGAAGGAGGGAACCAATGTACCTGTTAAGTTTATATGAGTGGAAATAAAAAAAAAAAAGTACATTTAAAAAAAAAAAGAACTAAGGTGGAAAGTGATAAAGATAGCCTATATCAACCTCTACACACATGCACACACAAGAGAGCACACCCACAAATATGTATAGACATGCATATAACACATAATAAATAGATGGCTGGATAGATAGACAGACATTAACCACAGCTATCCTCACAGTCATCTAATAAGATCATCCATCTAAAAAACAATTTATTTTAGAAAAGACATTTTTCATTATATTCTTGCTCAATTAAAGTTTTTAAGTTTAAAGTTTTAAAGTCTTAAGCAGAGAAGCACCTAACTTGAGTAGATGAGATGAATCTTCTGTGATATTCTTAGGCTGTAGTCAAAGCTATTTTCTCTTGGAATATCACAAATGTAAAAATTATAATAAATTTCAAAATGGCTTCATGGAGAAGGTATTTTGAAGACAGGTGATGGAGGCTGAATCTCTGTTCCCGTCCATGTATTTTATTATTCTTGAACTCTACAAAGTTATATTTTTTTTGCTACTTTCTCTAGTCCCATGAGTTTTTGAATTCTTTGTCTAACATTTACATAATTTCTTTATTTTCCATGGACTCAGATTTATACAAAAGTGACAGAGACCTGTCAGAGAATTCCATGTACCCCACACCCAATTCCCCCCATTGCTGACAACCATCACATATGTGGTACAAGTAATGAACCAAGTGTGCTTCACTATTTTTATCCATCTATCTCTTTTTAAGTTTCACAACTTTTCCTTAGTATCTTTTTCTTCTCCAGGATCTGAAATGATCGTTTCAACTTTCCCTAAATTTATTTTTGGGAACATTTAGGAGAGAAAACTCAAGATAGCTTAGGAAAGTTCAATTGTTGAACTTGAGAATTTCCATAATCAATGTGCTTTTCTTCCTACCAGCTACGATACAAAGAAACATTTGAGAAGACCAAAGGGAAGTACCACACGGTGAAGGATGCTCTGGACATTGTTTATCATCGCAAAGTCACTGATGACATCAGCAAAGTATGTTCTCGATGCTTCTATTGTGACCTTCCTAACTATTGTCTTTTTAAAATAACTTTCCCTTTTTAAATTCTAGGGAGGCATGTTTATGCACTTTTATGCTAACTTGGAGTTGACGTAACGCTATCTTTGTGCTTTTACAACAGGTGAAATACAAAGAGAACTACATGAGCCAACTGGGTATCTGGAGGTCCATTCCTGATCGCCCTGAGCACTTCCACCACCGGGCAGTCACTGACGCTGTCAGCGATGTGAGTGCTGGCTTCCATTCTCTCACATATACCCATGATCTTCTATGAGTTATGAAATCAAAAGACTACATAAAACCAATGAAATGCTTACCTAGATTATAGCTTTCATGAATGACAGAATTCAATAAAGTAAACCTATTCCTATTCCTATTCCTATTCCTATTCGTAAACCTATTTCCTTCTAGATGCATCATATTATGCAACATAGCTGAAAGTGCTACACATCATCTAAGAAACAATTATTTTTGACCAATGAACAGAAACAATCACAATATATAGCAATGCTCATTAGAGAGAAGTTTCACCTCTCTGTATGAAGTCTAACTGTATAGAGTTGCCATACAGCTCTTTCTCTGTAGAAAGGAAAACATGCCTGATGTATTTGAACTATCTTAATTCATAATAAAAATGAGTAATTCTAAATATTACAAAATTATATGTCACAAGTAAGTACAAATCACTATTATCTACTAGTAAATTATTTTAAATAATAAAAACTACTTTTGATGTGTTATTATTTCAAAATTTTGCAATTAGAATTTGCATTTGTTCCATTTGTATGGCTCCCAATCTATAACTACTAGGAGCTTAACACTCTGGTATTCCTCTTCTCCAGGTGAAATACAAAGAAGACTTGACCTGGCTCAAAGGCATTGGTTGCTATGCCTATGATACCCCTGACTTCACCCTGGCGGAACAGAACAAAAAGCTCTACAGCAAAGTATGTCTTCTCAGGGAGAGTGACTTCACAGAAAGATTAGTGCTGAGGGACAGTCTTTTCTATCTCCATCCCTGCCATCATTTCTAGACCCCAGGGATTTTTTTTAGTACTAGCCTTATTAACTATACTTTATTTGAATGTAATGAAAAAAAAAATCCCAAGATAACAACTCATGACTAGAGAAGTCCATCTTGGCTAATGTAGCTATGGGCCATCCACTCAATAAGAGTAAACCAGGCAGCAACATAAAGAACGGTGATTTTCATCCAAATGATGCAGACCTGAGACAAATCAAGTTGATTTTGGTATCATTTTAACTTGCTTTCTTTTACTCTAAAGTAGAAGTCTGCTTCCTTTTTGGCTCTAAAATATGAGCCAATCAACTTCTTTGATAAGTGCCAGACAGTAGATGTTTTAGACTTTGTAGGCCACATGTATTCAGTCATGACTTAAAAACTAGTCTTTGGGGAAGGGAAATGAAATATATTTTAATATAGATTTTTAAGTATAGAGTTCAGAGAAAGACAAATGCTCAAAAAGAAAGACCCCCCCCCCCAGTGTCTCAAAGAAAATCACATTTCATTATCTTAAAATTGTCATATAGAGGATTTTGGTGGATTTTGAAACTCTTATCTTTAAGGGTTGCTAGGGAACCTCAAGGTGCTAAGATCACAGGGTGGTTCCTGAGGAGATTCTGACAAGATTGTAATTGATAAGTAAAAGTCTAAATAAGGTAAAAGTGGGGAAGCAGGAGATAAGATCTCCTTACTGTAAACAAAGCTAATGTTTCAGATTCCCAGCAAAGGTCTGGGGAAAGGTCCAAGGTCAAGTGCATACAAACCTGAAAAATGGCCCCTTGTTATTTTAACATACAGTATCTATATGTGAAAGGAATCTTTGCAACGTTCACAGCAAGCTGTTAATTTTGTATGATTCTTGCTTCTTGCCTGGAGCAAGAGGCCTCCACAAACTCTGGAATAAGGGACTCCTTTCCCTTCCCATGTCTGCATAATTTTTCCTCTAACCTGCCTCAGTGTCACCCTCTGAGACCTTTTGATCCCTTAAGGACTGCTAAAGGTAGAGATCCACCTTCTTCAGGGTTGGTAGGGGACCTACAGATATTGGGACCAAAAGTTTCAGTGTGTCTGATCTTTAGAGGATTCAAGGGGTCAGATATTGAAAAGTAGAGGATCATCATTTAGAGGAAATCTGAAAGAGAAGATTACCCAAGACATCAGTGTGCATAAACAATAAGTACATAGCAAGTTGTTATGTCTAGGATTAACACCAAAAATAGCAGGATTTTCCCATGAGATGTCTGATAATTGTGGTGTTAGCAAATCATTAAAACTTAGAGCAGTCACAGGGAGATTTCATTTGTGCATGTATTAACACATCTTGGAGGATCAGGACATACTGTACTGATGGTACACGCACATACAAGAACCTAATAATGACAAGTTCCATGCGCTAGTGTTAAGTCAAGGACCGTGGGATCTTGGAAGATACTTGTCTTCATCATACTAGCTTTTGTGTTTAGTAGTGATGTTCTCACAGGCTATTAAAAAACAGCATACTGGCAGTTACATGATACATAGAACAGCATGGAAGATTATTAATTGAGCTTGTTTACTTGCCCATAATCTTTTCCTCTGAGCTTCTTGGGCTGCCTCTATTTTACCTCTGCTATTGAAATTCCCAAAAGCCAAATTTAAAAGTTAACTTGGGGTATCTTAGGTCTCACTGTCTCTTCCTATGTTTCTTCCTGATGCCTGGAGCCAAATGACTGCTGAAATAAGTATCCAGGCATGATCTGACCAGAGGAACAATAACAGCACATTTAACCATATTTAAAATTTTAACTTTCTGTTGTTGTTTATGCAGTTACTCAGACATTCTGTGACAAGCTTAGGCTTTATGGTTTTGTTCTTGCTTTTCTTTGTTTTTTTTTTTAATAATCCTTTACAAAACTATCATGTATAGTCCTTACTCATTTGAACTGGTTTCCTTTTTTCTTTAACATTTTTAACAAAAATAAAATTTTGGCTGTATACCTTTTTTATTACTTGGTAGTTCGTACATGTATTACTTTTCTTGATAAAATTTAGAAACTATTTTATATTTAATAAAATCATTATATTCCATTGAAAGCACAGGAGGCTGAAGCATAGGCAAAAGACATTCACAGTGTTTTGGAAACAATTATTTCTTTCTTCCAACAAATTTAAATTTACTAACTTAGTTATTTAAGTCTATCATAACAGGCACTTAAAAACTGCTTTTGTTAAAGAAATCAGCTTCTCATTTGGGTTTGGAAGGCAATGAAAAACATGACAATATTTGGCATATTTTAGTAACTACTATGTTTCGTGAAAACTACTCTAAATTCAAATGACTGTGTAAAAACAGGTTGTAGACTAGCCAAGTCACCATTCACCCCACTCTAAGATTATAAGTATCTAGTAAGTTATTGGAAAACTGTATTCAAATTAATAGACTAAAAACCATCTTAAGGGTACATCAGCATACTTTAAGGTAATCTATAGAGACAAAAAGGAAATATTTTAGACTTTCATCTAATGTACAATTTGTATTTGTTATCTAGTTTTCAAGACATCAGCTTTTTGCCGCAAGTAAAAATTCAGAAAATACCTGTTAGTTCTATGAATGAGTTCTTACAACTATTTAATAAGGTGAACAGCAGATTTCACTCTGAAGATAGGCTATGCTATCAAGTAATCATGTTCTTTTTCTCTAGTATAAGTATAAAGAGGTATTTGAAAGAACGAAGTCGGATTTCAAGTATGTAGCTGACTGTCCAATCAATAGACACTTCAAGTATGCGACTCAGTTGATGAATGAGGTATGTATGAATTAGTTCAGTTAAGCCTATTCATTTATCTTAAGAAAATCCAGTATATTGAATGGCAAGAAATCTACCCTAATCATTCATTCAAGGGAAGATTTGGACATGCTGTCATGTTACCATATAACAGACTTTTCCAAAACCATGAATAAGTGAAGGGACCATTCTGAATGCAGTGAGGGCTTGTAGCCATCTGCATCTCTGCTTTCGCTAATGGCAACACAGCCCTGTGATACCAGAGCAAGGAGATAAATTATTTTATAGACTATTAGCTAAACTTCTTTGAATGTACTGCTGTGTAGAGCTGAGAGGCCAGAAGTTCAAGTTTCATAAAACAAAAGCAGTTAGAAGAACCACCCCAATAGGGATAGTGGTTATCATGCATTCAAATATATTTTTAGTGTTATCCCCACATATATTAGTGCACTGAAGCATGTATTTACACTTAAAATTCCCATTTAGATGCTACCTATTCTTCCCTGTAACCATCTTTGCAATGATATAAGTTAAATACAAGCTGATAGGTGAAATAAACAAACTATAGCTTACTTATGTCTGGGACTTTATAACATACTTTTCTATTTTCAGATTTTTCATGGATTTATTTAAATTCAAATAAGCTAGAAAATTAGTAAAAATATAGCCAATGCTACATTTAAATGTATGACTTAAATGTTTTTTTTCATTATTTTTTATTCAATTATCTCATTTTCAATAGATTTCCAAGCTGGACAACTCTGAGAAGTTAACATCAGTAGCTTTCTAGGAGAACACACTTGATATGTTTATTATTTTCTATTTTATAGAGGATTTTTAGGTTTATTTTAAATAATCAGATCAATTAATATTAGAAGACTGTGACCATTTCCCCTGAATGTTTTAATATTAGTTTTATGCTTCTGGATTCTTACCTTACGTGTTAAACTTGTAGCCTATCAGTAACTTATTTGAAATATAAAATATAAGAGGCAATGGTGTTACATGAAATGTCAGTTTCAGAAGTCAGTTCTCTCCCCGAGTCCAGCCCCAATGCAGGCGACCTTCCTCTCCTTTCTCCCTCACTATTTGAGCTGCCTTGGAGTTTTATAGGAACTCTCCTACAGGAATGACATATTTCTGGTTCCCTGGAGTGTTTACCTTGGGACACGTCTATGCAACCTCGAAGTTGTACTCTTGCTTTAATTTAATATGATGTTTGAGCAGAAAAAATACCGAGCTGATTATGAGCAGCGGAAAGATAAATACCACCTGGTAGTGGATGAGCCTAGACATCTGCTGGCTAAGACGGCAGGCGACCAGATCAGCCAGGTACTGTGATGAGCGGGCCGTGTGGCCCAGGCAGGACTGTGCTCCGGTTTCTCCTGAGGTGTCGTCCGTCTGCTGCAAGGATGTCATAGGTTCTGCCTATGATATTGGGCTGTTCTGTTTCAGAGTATCTGTCTAGCCACCCAAAGGGTCTATGAGCTCTTTGAGTGTGCCAGTCCCATGCTCTGTGTCCTCACTTGTGCTGTGTGAAGATGAACAAAAGCTGGATCCTTGTCCACTTTATTCTTCTGCAGAGCTTGTTAGCAACAGCAGGTGTAAACTGCAAATTGAGTTTCAGAAGCGCAATTTGGAAAAAAAAAAAAAAGATGATGGGAGAAAAAACAAAATTCCCCACTGGTTTTTTCCATTTTGATGATGACTTCTCCATGAAACAGTCTGAATGGTAATTGCGTGTGGCTTTGTCCTTCCGCATTCACAAGGACTTGGGTGGCCAAGTTTCACATTGCAGTTGCTGTCCTTGGCATTATCATACATTTGGGGTCTTCATCCACACAGCTCCGTGAATACACAAAGCATGTTTAGCCTACATCTCTTCACTCACAAGTGACTGGGATATAGAGCCATGTTTCCTTCCGTCTTCATAAGTATCTTTTGTGCTTCACTGCTCTTTGCATGAACAGAGAAAATATAAATCTAGTGCCAAGATGCTTCTGAAACAAGGCTGTAATGAAATTCTGCGTCCAGACATGTTGACCGCTCTCTACAACACACACATGTGGAGTCAGGTAATGTCCAATGGGGTATGCAGAAGGAGGTTCAGACCTTCGATGCATTCCCGTTCTGCTTCATCGCATCCTCCCCTGCCTGCTGCTCATTTTGCTTGCACAGCATAAAGCTACGTAAATATTCAGTCCTTGGAAATGAACTCTAAATGTGACCAGGTACGATACCAGATTGGCCACCATCTGTGCATCTAGAACTTTGGAACGCCTCATAAGTTAGCTAAGGCAACCTTAAATAGTACTTGCAAATTGGCAGAAACATTAATTAAGTTTGTCAGTGTTTGCCTCAAAGAAATAGATTCCTTAGGGTCTAAGGATAATTACTAAGTTAAATAGCATTTAAGGTCTGGATATTTAACGTTTTCATGCAATTGTCCCTTAGTTCAATTATCACTACCATGGCATTGTTTGGAGAGTTGAAGCCAACCATGTAGTTCTTTGGACAATGTATATGTTTGCAGTATATGTATATGTATATGAACTCTAAATGTGACTAGGTACATTTGCCTCCAGCAAATGTTGCTCACTCTTACTTGGTAACTGCCTCTGATAATGGCTGTCTTCCCACAAGGTCCACTGAAGAACACATCACCATCTTTTCACCACAGACTAAAAAGTGTGCAAAAGCAGTGATGGGAACTGTAACGTACAAACAGATAGATGCTAACAAAGACACTGTTCCAGACCAAAAGCAGAAAGCTTTCACCCATTCTTTTGTATTAGCAAATTGTCTCATATTTTAGCTTGCTATCAAATGAACACATAAAAGGAAGAGGATTAATTCTCCCCATAAACACACTGTTTGCTCAACTTTTTTCTTGGCTTTGATATGATGATGGTCAAACTATTGTGCTGAGATTCTTTTGTGTTCTCTGTGTCCTGTCCTGCTTAAAACAGCTTATGTGCATGGGGAAAAAAAAAAACTGTGATTTGGAAATTACTAAAATAAATGTATTTTTTAAATGATAAAATATTTTTAAAATATACATACTCATTTTTATTAAGGATCTGTTTTATCTTTGGCATGGAGAAATACTTTAATAATAAGGGATCACACCTAGTGCGGGAGTTAGGGTGAAATAGTACTTGTCAGAGCTCAGGGAAGAAGATTCTAGTCCTGATTCAAGAGTCATTCTACATGTGCCCTTGAGTTAGTCTTCAAACCTCCAAGGGCTTCAGTTTGTTGCTGTGTGTATGAAATATATTGGGAAGTACTGTTTGTTCTTTCTAATACACTACTGTTACCAAATACAAATTTACATTATTTACTAGTGATTATACTGGTTGGGATTTAGTGTGCCAGCATTCATAACTCCATTTCCCATCTTAGGGTTCCAAGAGATTTCTTTAAGCCTCTCTTCCATGCCTTGGAGCTAATTTGTCCTTCTTGCCACAATGTAGATCAAATACAGGAAGAAATATGAAAAGTCAAAGGACAAATTCACCTCAGTCGTGGACACTCCAGAACACCTGCGCACTACAAAAGTCAATAAGCAAATCAGTGACGTAAGTAGGAGCTTTGCTGCCTGAATTCTCTAATCCAAGCGCACTTGCAAACGCGAGGGGCCACTTTAGAACTTCTTATGTGTGGAAGTTGCAGGGGCCTCTTCTTTCACAGTTAAGAATCGTGCCAATCAAATTGGTAAGCAGGCCAGTGGAGAAACAGACACTGGCAGATGGCATAAAAACACCCATTGAATTTATAGAGATATCTTTCCCTTATATCCATTTTGCATTGATGTTTTTTACATTGTAAATTGAGAAATAACACTGTTCCTTTCAGATACTGTACAAACTTGAGTATAACAAGGCCAAACCCAGAGGCTACACCACAATCCATGACACACCCATGCTGCTCCATGTCCGCAAGGTGAAAGATGAAGTCAGTGATGTAAGTATCCTGTGCTTTGTCCTTCTCTCAGTTCCTACTCCAAGGGCGATGCAACAAACTCTAATCCATAACCTGTTCCTGTAGAACAACTACTTGAAAACTAAGTAGTTTAAAATAATGTCATTTATTTTTCTTATAATTCCATGAGTTGACTAGACACAGCTAAGTAGTCCTGTTCCAAACACTGTTGACAGATATCCGGGGCACAGTTGGGCCTAAAAATTCAAAACAACTCCTTCCAGCATCCAGTCCCAGCGTGTGAGGACCACCCAGGGTGCCATGAAACTGAAGGGAAAGGGCAAGCAGACCTGGAGTAGTGCAGAGTGCCACTGGGAGAGAACTTGATGACTGAGTTTGGTCCTGAGCAGAAGACAAAGTAGATTCCTGTAGTTTGAGAAAAGAAAGTGCCTTTACCAGTACTGGAATGTGTTTGATTTTCCTAAGCATATCAAAGATCCAGGTCCTTTCCTGGTGCCAGGGTTTGCTCACCAAACTCTACATACCACTGTCATGACTTTGTCAATACGTGGTATGCTGAAAACAGTGCAGAAAAAGGCAGGGCTGCTGCATCTAGGAACTCGCTGCAATGAGACTTGTCCTTACCAGAGCTGCATAAAGACTGACATACCAACATGCCCCCATAGACTAGTGAGGATCTCAGGAAAGATAATTACATGCAATGGAAACCTTGGGGACTAGGGCTGGATGAGTGAAGAGGAATGCCTCTATCAGTGGGGTGACCCAAGGAGGGACAACTTAGTATGCCCCAGAGGCCCTGAACTCTCACAAGAGTTGACAAGCTAGAGGGAATCCTGGGACCCATAGAAGTGGACAGGCAGCAGGGTGGGAGGAAGAAAGGACTAAGTCGGCCCAGCTGGGCATATTCATGATGTTCTGCATCAAGGCTTTCCTCATGCAGGAAGGGAAAACATGCCCAGAGAACTGTCAACTGATCCTTCCAGCTCAAGATCATGGGTGTAAACGATGCAGCTAGTGACCATGCTCAGTGCATTCCGGGAGATCTGAGATGAGAAGCCACATGTCTGCATAGCTTCCACTTTCTTCACAGTAGATTTCTACAGAATGTGCCATTGTAGGAAGCACCACAGCCAGGTTTAACTTCTTGGTTCTTAAGCTGCTCTTAAGCTACCAGAAAAACTTGACCTTGTCACTGTTTCCTCCCACAGCTGAAATATAAAGAAGTTTACCAAAGAAATAAATCTAACTGCACCATTAAGCCAGATGCTGTTCATATCAAAGCAGCCAAGGATGCCTATAAAGTCAACACCAATGTAAGTTTGCCCAGGCCTGTCTTAATCATTCCTTTTCTGCTATTATAGATTATCTAAAAACTGGGTAGTTTATAGAAATTCATTTATGTTCTGGAGGCTGGAAACTCCAGTATCTGACATGGTCAGAGATCATTAGAACAGTAGATACAACTTTAAGTCAAAGAGGACAGTGATAGCAGAAAAAAGCCACCATGGGCAGACTGGCCAGGGGAGGAACCCCCAAAGAAAGAGCTTATCTGGGGAAAGGGGAGAGTGTAAAATGAGAAAACAGAGAGAGAGAGAGAGAGAGAGAGAGAGAGAGATTCTTTGAATGTGGTTTTTATAGCCTCAGAAATTGCTAAGGAGTTATATAGGAGTTGCTAGGGAAGCAGGGAAGTGGGGAGTGGGGGAGGTTTCAGGGGGCCAAGAGCTAAACATTCAATTTTCACTGCCTTCAAAGCGAACACATGAAAAGACAAAACAATAAAAATCCCACTCTCAAAATAATCTGCAGAAGAGGGGGTAGTAAGATTGTAAGAACCTAAGGATGAGAAAGTTCACCATTGGACAAGACATTCCATTCAAGGCAGGGCTGCTGCATCTAGGAACTCGCTGCAATGAGACTTGTCCTTACCAGAGCTGCATAAAGACTGACATACCAACATGCCCCCATAGACTAGCGAGGATCTCAGGAAAGATAATTACATGCAATGGAAACCTTGGGGACTAAGGCTGGATGAGTGAAGAGGAATGCCTCTATCAGTGGGGTGACCCAGTATGCCCCAGAGGCCTGAACTCTCACAAGAGTAGACAAGCCAGAGGGAACCTTGGCACCCATAGAAGTGGACAGGCAGCAGGGTGGGAGGAAGTGGAATGGACTGATGAAGGGAAGGGAGGGGAGATGGGAAAGAGGGGGGAAGGAGAGAGGCAGAGATAAGTACTCAGTATGCTTGCAAAACTTTAAAAACATGAGTTTTGGAGATTGTATTGCCATTTGAACCACAGCAAGCCTTCGAAGGGATATCTCCACTTCTGCAGACATATGGCTTCTTTCTATTTCTTCAGGAGATTGACCTCTGTCCGTATCAAGAGCTTGGTCCTAGAAGCATGAGTAGTGATGCTAAAAGCTAAATATTGTTTCATGAAAGAGCACTCAGCAGAGCAAAGGTAGCCTCGTGTAGGCCCCACATTCTATCTGCTCACTCTTGTGCGGATGGCTGAGAAGGACAGCTGAACTGAAGGCTGCATGTTAGAAAGGGCCTCGGCATCTACCATTCTCTGTCCTGATGCTTTCCTCTCACCCCAAGCTCTAGTGCTTGCTCCTGAAGGAGGAAATTCTGGAGCCAATTGCTGGCATCAGAGTGTGGCCTGGATCTTCCATCTGCTCAGAGTTCCCTCACATGTTAAATCCCTCTGCTTAGAAACAATTTTGTGCATTTAGATGGTGACATATATATATTATACACACATACACACTTTGGTAATCCAAATAATCCTCATTTAAAAATCATCTATTTATAGAATCAGTGAGATGACTCAACAAATAAGGGGCCTGTTCAAAAACCCAGAAGACCATACGGTAAAAAAAGAGAACCAACTTCCAAGTTGCCCTCTGAGCTCCACCCCTCTACCAAGACATGAATGTGCATTCTCTCTCTCTCTTTCTTTCTCTCTCTTCTACTCTAATAAACAAAATAAAATCCACTTATTTGGGCCAGTAAGCTGAGATACCTGTAGGAACTAGCAAGATGCTTTCAGGTGTCTTAAGGGTAATGGCTGAGAATAGGTTAATAAGTGAAGTAGAGGAATAGCTGTGGGAAATAAATTAAAATAGACATCACGGTATCCAAGTGTGGCTTATGAATAGTCTCAATTATATTATATAAATATCTATAAGATGGAATTTACTTACAAGTTAACAAGTACTTGACTCTAAAGGTACTAAGGGCGGCCTGGTAGTTAAGAGAGATCATAGAATCATTTTACTTGAAGGTCCTTGAAAGTTTTAGCTCCAAGTTGAGGGGTAAAGTTTGTCAATAAGACAGCCCAAGTGGCTGACTACCTACATAATTGTACAAATATTTTAATGAGGAGGTCTCTGCTGTACCAAGAGTCTCAATGTGTTCAATGTTAACTGCAAGAATCCCTCTGGGACGTGTGTGTGTGTGTGTGTGTGTGTGTGTGTGTGTGTGTGTGTGTAAATTCACCCTGCGTGATGACTTCCTGTCATGTCTGAAACAGTTGGACTACAAGAAGCAATATGAAGCGAACAAAGCCTACTGGAAGTGGACACCTGATCGACCAGACTTCATCCAGGCCGCCAAATCATCTCTGCAGCAAAGTGACGTAAGGGAGGAGCCAGACCCACGACTATTCCAATACCCACCATCCAGGCGCTACAGAAAAGGGGTTGAGAGGGCGGCACAGGCTCGTGAAACTAACTGCTGAGCCTGTTCTCCAGTGCTGGCCCCAGATACTTGGCTGACTCAATCAGTGCTGGGCAGGGGTTGTCTGAGAGAGCTGAGCACTGGTCTTACAACCAGGGCTTTAAAGGAGGTCCTGCATGTGGTGATAGTAACAAGCCAGGAAGCTCCGCCCCTCACTGTTAGAGCGGCTCTTCCTTGAAGAGAATTCCCCTTGGAGTTAATCAGATGACCTGCTTCTTCTCTTCTTCCTCTGCTTTTTTCTTTCATAGTTTGAATACAAACTGGACCGAGAGTTTCTCAAGGGATGCAAGCTTTCTGTCACTGATGATAAGGACATGGTGCTGGCCCTCAGGAATTCTGTGATAGAAAGTGATGTAAGTACCCAGTCCCATCCATATGTCCATCCCAACTCCGGGCCATCTTGTGCAACACAATTCCCAGAAGCACCCAGGGAAGGACAGAAGGCCAGTCTCTACGAGCTCAGATGTGGCCCTGAAACATGGTCCTGCCCTTGGTGGGCACCAGTGATGAGCTGGGTGGCAGTTAGTTAAGTCCACGTGATAACTCTGGGTTAACACCGCGCCGGGCATTTGATCATTTCTTTTCTCTGCAGTGGTGGTCTTCTTACACTGCAGCTTCTTTTTCTGTAAAGGAGAAATGGCACTGCTGTTGGGATGGTGCAACAGACAAATGATACATTGGAGAAGGCTTTGAACCAAAATCTAGCACTGTAAAGCCCCGTCATTACATACGTATTCTTAAAACCTCAGCTTGAAATTAGAGGAGAATCCCTTTTGACTATTTCCAGGATTCCTAAACATCAGATCTGACATTTTCTTCAGTGTGCTTTGTTTATCAGTGCTGGGCTATCGAAGGGGGGGGATGAATAAAAACATGAGCGATACACAGAGAAGGTAAAGAGACGTCCCCTTTTTCTACCCTCACAGCTGAAATACAAAGAGAAACACATCAAGGAAAGAGGAACTTGTCATGCTGTGCCTGACACCCCACAGATCCTCCTGGCAAAGACCGTCAGCAGTCTAGTGTCTGAGGTAACCCTGCCCACAGCCGTTTGCTTTGCTTCTGTCTAAGGTCTCAGACAGAGTTTTCAACAAGCACCCTATGTATCCCCCCAGAACAAGTACAAGGACCATGTCAAGAAGCACCTGGCCCAAGGTTCATACACAACACTGCCGGAGACCCGGGACACCGTTCACGTCAAGGCAGTGACCAAGCATGTCAGCGACGTAAGTGGCCAGACACAGAACTCTTGGCAGCCACCACGAATCAGGTGAAAGACAGCTGCTACTTTTTTGCCTTCAAATTCTTTCCTTTATGTGGTGAGACTATTAGAATAAACACCTAGATATGAATCCCATCTCTCCAGCCCCAAACCAATTCTTTTTTAAAAATCTGATTTTTTTTCCAATTTGTGGCAATTATAGCAGATGCAGGTTTTTCTCAGATCATGTTTTCTAGCAATGTAAGACATAATGAATCATGTCAACAATGGAAAGAAATGGTGCCATTCAGAGTGATCTCTCCTCTTACCACACACAATTTTGGAGACCTAAAGGCTCTTTTGTGCACCTCAACTGTCTCTGTACACTGTATCCTGGTCAGTAATGCTGGTGTGATTGTGTTATAGCTCATGAATCTCATATGGTTGTGTATATTCTTAAAAGGCAAAAATTAGGAATAAGGAGAGGACAGATGGCTCATGCACTAAAGCCTTTGTCTCACAAGTGAAAAAAAAACGTGAGTTTGGATCCCATGTAAAAATGCCAGAAAGATCTGGCAGCTGCCTGTAATTACAATCTTGGAAGGAAGAGCCTGGAAAACTCTGGAGCAAAGCAACAAGGAGAGAGAGCAATCCAGGATAATTCTTGATGGTACCCTTGGGTCTCCACAGGCACATACACACTCAAATGCACACACACACACACACACACACACACACACACACACAGACACACATACACACACACGAAAAGGGAAAAAAGAATTAGGAATAGGAGTTTAATGTGCTTGTATTCAGTTCTCCAAAGCTCTCCTCATGCTTAAGGTAACTCAGTTTTAAGACAGAACAGACAGGCAAGAAGAAGAGCCAGAGCTCTAAGCCCTAAACTGGCCTTGCTGTGGGGAGTCATGGTCCTTCGTAGAGATCTCAGAGTCCCTCAGGTAAATGGTTTGCTTCCCACCTTCTGACTCTGTTTAGACAAACTACAAGAAGAAGTTCGTCAAGGAGAAAGGGAAGTCCAACTACTCCATCATGCAGGAGCCTCCCGAGGTCAAGCATGCCATGGAAGTGGCCAAGAAGCAGAGCGACGTATGTTCCTCCTCACAACTAGTCCGGGGGCCAGGGGCATATGGAGGTGGTGGGTCCCCAATGGTTGCATTCTCCTGTTCTAGCAACTTCTCTGTCTAGTGGCTTTAAAAGTATAGTGGTCAGAATTGGCTGTTTTCCTTAAGTAAAGTAATTGTGCTTAAAGAGGACTTTCAGAAAGACAGTGTACCTCAAGTGAGTAAGCATATCTTTCCCCAAATAAAGGTTGCTTACAAAAAAGATGCCAAAGAGAATCTGCATTACACCACTGTGGCTGATCGACCTGACATCAAGAAGGCCACCCAGGCAGCCAAACAGGCCAGTGAGGTAAGATGTGGCTGCAATGGCCCCAGCCCCAGTGGCTGTTGTGATAAAGGGTGCGCATCACCAAGACTGCATCCTCCATTTCGGTTTTGTTCATAGGTGGAGTACAGAGCCAAGCACCGCAAGGAAGGCAGCCATGGGCTAAGCATGCTTGGTCGCCCAGACATTGAGATGGCCAAGAAGGCAGCCAGGCTGAGCAGTCAGGTAATCCGGCTGGGCAAGTGGTGACTTACTTACTGCAAGAACTGATTCCTCGTGCTCTGCTAAAATTGGATACTAAAATTGGAACAATACAGAGAAGATTAGCATGGCCTCTTCACAAATTAGTGAAGCATTCCAAAGGGAAAAAAAAAAAGTGATTCCCAAAAAGAGCAACCAAAGAGATCTGGCTCTTAAATTACACTGCAGCACTTTGAAAAATATAGAAGACCTTGCCTTATTTCCCTCTAACCAATCTAGGCCATTCTCTTCTTCCACATTTCCATTTATGGGCATGTATCTATCTGCCTGTGTGCTGATTCACACTTAAATCACCTGTGAGAGGCTTGTTAACATACAAAAGTCTGCAATTCTAATTTCTAAAACCCAACAGATGGAAAAACCTATATTCCTTCACTCGGCATATGTGTGTAAGTGCCTGGGCCAGGCACCAACATCCCATAATGAGCATCTATATACTGAAAGCCTAAGCTACGTATCTCTAAATAGTAATGTCCATCTGTGTACTGAATGCCTAGGCCAGCCACCCTTAGCCTGTGATGAGCATGTGGATTCTAAATGTCTAAGCTAGTCACCCCTAGCCAGTGATAAGTATATATGTGTATTGAAGACCAGTGGCTAGACATCCCTACCTCACCATTAGCAGATTGTGTACTGAATACCCAAACTGGGTCCCTTTAACCCATGATAAGTATGTCTTCAAATTCTTATCTCTGTGGATAAATAATTGTAATGTGATATAATGAGTACTTGATCAAGTGTATACACTCGTGTATACTCGTGTAGAATGCTTCATACTAGCAGATTTTGTATTATTATTGCCCAGAGTTGATTGTGTACATAGACCTTAATTTTCCTTATTAGTTTTACCTAATACAATGACCCCTATGATTAGATGGGCTTCCAGAGATCCCTTGATGGTGTAATAGTCAAATAATACATTTGAAAATTCTTTGAACCAAAGTCTAACTCTTCAAAGCTCTACCATGGCATATGTATTCTTAAAATCTCAACTTGAAAGTTATGAGGAGAACCCCTCTTGAATATTTCCAGGATTCCCAAACATCAAACCTATCATTGACTTCATTTTGCCTTAAATATGCCGGTCAAATCACTTATGTAGTTCATTATGAGTTCAATTTTCAAAACCTAGAAGAAAGGTAGACAGAAAGAACCGATTCCATACCCTAAACAGAATATCCCAAGGGTTCTAGAAGAGGGTTGGTCATGATGTTTATCTTGAAATGCCCTCAACCTTAGGCATCTTAACAAAAATAATACTCATCTGTGACGTAAGACCAACACCAGGAAGCCAGTATCTCTCTTCTTCCCTTTTTCTTGTCTATTTCTTGGCCTTGGTCAGAATATTGACTAAGTTGACCTTTTTCTGGATTTCTTGCTTAGAATCTCTTACTCTGCATGAAACTTTCCTTTCGAACATACTTGGAAAGAAAAAATATTAAAATGTTTTCCATCATAGTCTTTTTTTTTTCCATCCTTTGAGATTGGTCTTCAGTCTTTGTAAATAGCATTGCATAATTCCATACCCTGAAAAAGAGCTAAACAATTAATGCTATGCCATTAAATTCAATTAAGTTTTAGAAAATGAATTCATAATCATTTTCTAGCACCGCATCTACATGAAGTCCAGTAGATGAATTTGGTAAGATGACAGAGCGTGGTACTACTGAGAATAATCCTGCTGGTCAGTTACGTCACCTATGTCCATGGTGAACAAGAAAAATAGGCTGCACAGTTCCAAATGCGGCAGACATGTAGTATTCCCACCTTTCCCACCTAGTCCAACACTATTTTATCCATTCCTGATGTGCAAAATCTTGTATCTGTCCATGTCTTTCAAGACGCAATAGCTTGAGAAGACTCCATTAAAGGAAAGATGGAAGTACTGAACTCAGATCCTACTAGCAGTTGTGTTGGTCTGTGTTTCCTTGGCAGCCTTCTCGTGGAGAGGAGAGGTGTTACTTGAAACTATTAATCCCCAAACTTTGCTCATTTTCTAAATTCAGAATTTATGCCATTTTGCAAAGTCTAAAAAATTTTAAGCAGTAGGGTAAAAGTACTATTTAATAATCTCCTAGCTTAGCAAATTCTTCCCAGTCTTTAATATCATTTATCACCTACCGTCTGATTCCTTGCAGTAGATCCAAAATGGTTTTGATTTTGCCAAATAGCAAAACCAACATGTTCTAAATCAAGTACACCAGACTGTTCTCTTAATTTAGTCTAAAGTTTTTTTCTCTTTTGATTTGCATTAAACAGAGATTTTTTTTATATCTCTGGAAAACAATGAGCAAATATCATTTGTTTAATCATCTGCTGCCCCAAACACAATTGCTAACAGCACTCTGTACTTTTAAAAATGTGCCCTTTAGATAATAAGTTGTGCTTTCATTTTATGTTGTTTCATTTATGCTGTTTCTATTTCTGCTATTTCTGAGTTCTCAAGGTAATTGCAGTTCAGGAATAATTTGGATGCTTGTTTTCACTATTAGGTAAAATACCGAGAAAATTTTGACAAAGAGAAGGGCAAGACACCAAAATACAATCCAAAAGAAAGCCAGCTGTACAAAACCATGAAAGATGCAAATAATCTTGCAAGTGAGGTATGTCCTTGAACTGTGGAAAAATATATAGCATAATGTGTGCCACGTTAACCAAGCTTAAGTACACAGTTCAGTAGCAAGACTTTCTAATAATCTCAAACCAAGTGTCTGTAACCACTAAACAACCCTGTGACCTCATTAGCTCCTAGAAACCTCTCGATCTCTGTGTAATTGACCATTATACATAGAGCTTGTAGAAATAGAATCTCACACTATTTGTTCTATGTCTTTCTTTACTGAGCATAATATTTTCAAGATTTAACCATATTGTGCCATGAATCAGCACCTCATTCCACTTTATGGCTATGTAATGATCCTTTGTATGTATATAACACATTTTTGTTATGGATGTTGTCCATTTATCTATTGATTGACATTCAGGTTGTTTCTACTTTGGGGCTACTGATAACATGTTCGCTTGTTCTTTCAAAACCATCTCAAGCATTTGTTACATGATTTCCACTAGTGCAGTCTTCCACTTCTATTTATATGATTTCCTTTTTCCTCCCCAAGGTTAAATATAAGGCTGACTTAAAGAAGCTTCACAAACCTGTGACCGACATGAAGGAATCTCTGATAATGCATCACGTTCTGAATACAAGCCAACTCGCCAGTTCGGTAAGCTCATTCATTTGTTCTAGACACAGCATCTTTCAGATGTTTGAAGCTCAGTTCCTCTTCTGACTTCCCATGGTCTCCTTCTCTGCTGTCAATGCACTAGACTTATTGCAGCATTCTGTTTGATGTTGTTATTCCAAATTGCATTAATCTACCATTTTGTCATTGACTATTATGCCTCTCAGAATGTAAAATTGCTTCTGCTTGGCCTGGGAACATTGTTTAATAGTAGAGTGCTTGTGTTGCATGCTCAAAGCCCTGATTTTGATCCCTAAAGAAAACAAACAAGAGGCTGGAGAGGTGGCTCAGGGGTTAAGCCTCTGCCTTGCAAGCAGAAGGTCCTGAGTTCGGATCCTAGACCCCATATACAGAGGCCGGGCAGAAGGGGGGGTGACCTGCGTTTCTGGTCCTGGTAGGGCGGAGCCTGTGAATCCCTGGCAGAGTAAACAAGGAGGAGGTGGAGGCGTCCATGGTAGTTCCCGAATTCACCCATGGTTACACACACACACACACACACACACACACACACACACACACACACACGTACACAATTGAATAAATAAATTTAAAAAAATTTAAAAATTGTAAAAAAAAACAAACAAAATAACAAAATGTTCTCTTTCTAAGGATATACAATTATAATTGAAAATGATTTCATTCACTTTCAACTTGTAACACCTGCTTTGAAGAAATCGTACAAGAAGACAGAAGTGAACTCAGATCTCTATTTTTCCAGTTTTTCCTCATAGCCCCTTCCTGTTTAGTCTTGATCATGCTGCTATGAAAATGTGTAAAGAGGAAAACTTGATGCTCTGAGAAGCCTTTCCATTGATGCTGTGTTCTGTTTGTCCGCCTCCCTTCAGTACCAGTACAAGAAGAACTACGAGAAGAGTAAAGGTCACTACCACACAATCCCTGACAACCTGGAGCAGCTACACCTGAAGGAGGCCACGGAACTGCAGAGTATAGTGAGTTGATCAGTTGATGGAGACTGCCACATATCCATCAACAGTGTCAAAAAACTGCATGAATTCCACCCTAAGAATTATCTTTTAATGTCCATGCTTGGGAATTCACAGCTAGAGGAGCTCTGGATTTATTACATTTTGAAATTGATAACAGCATTTACATACATGCATACATACCTATATACATACATACATACGGGCTCTATGTTATTCAGTTACTGACTGAAGCAGAATGGAAGCAGAACAGTGTGTTCCAAGAAAACAGCCCCTCACAGTGACCCTGCTGCCTCTGTGCCTGGGGCCCAAGTCAGAAAGCAACAATAGATGATAGGGAGTCTTGGGAAGATTTTAACCAGTGAGATGAAGCCACCCACCACTGAAGGAGTTTCTGGATATTTGAGATATTGCTAAATATGTAAAATTATTAAGATTTTTCAGAAGAAAGACCTTGTTGTCATATGGTCTCTCACAATCATTGTGAGTCATTTTCTATGTGTGGCCTTCTGTCCTATGTCTTCTGATGGTCAAGAGAGCTGAGCTGAGAAATGCCCTAGGCTATGCGCCAAGAAGGGCCTTTGCCCTTCTGCCTTTCAATTGCTCTTGGTTAAATATCCACATTTATATGACTTCTGTATTCCTAATCACATGTTGTTGTAAGGGCAGGAAATATACTTGTAAAATAACCTGAGTGGACTCTTGAGAATGTCAGTTTATTGCATTCAACCAACCTGTAAAGCTGCTTTCATTTCCAAACTAATTTACAAGACTTTAACTACATGACAGATGATATCCCAGAGTTATTTACTTATTTTTTTGAATTTTTTAAAATGTAGTCTACTTTTACAAGCATATTGAATATTTATCCCTGCCTCCCTCCATCCTTCGTCCCTTCCATTCCCCTCCTTTCTTTCATCAATCCATCCACCCCCTCTCATCCTCTACTTCTATGGACCCCAGTGTTCCCTCTGGCTTGTCTACTCTTGTGGGGGTTCAGGTCTCTGTGGCATACCAACTTGCCTCTGCTTGGGCCACCCTACTGATAGGGGCATTTCCCTTCACTCATCCAGCTCTATTCCCCAAGGTTTTTGCTGTATGTACTCATCTCTCTTGAGGACGGGGGCATGTTGGTATGTCAGTCATTATGCAGGTCTGGTAAGGACAAGTCACACTGCAAGTGATACAGTGATCCTCGATAGCCTTGTCTAAATGGAATGCCTTGTCCAACAGTGGACCTTCCCGTCTTGGGTTCTTACAATCTTACCTTCTTCCTTGAGTTTCCCTAATTCTTAGGATGGGGAGAAATTGGTTGGCTTGATTCTGGATGAGCAGTGCTGGGTCACCAGTACCGCATTACGGATGGCTGTTGTCCACTTCATTACTCTTCTATCACTAAGAATTATTTACTTATAAAGGTACATGTGTTATTCATTCAGTCTAAACTGAATTCATTCAGTTCTTATGAAAGCACTGCGGATTTCATCAGAAATATTGACAAATACTATTTGTTGAAAAAATATTCATATCCACTCTTAGCAATCACATATGGGCTGCTCTCTTCAAATATTGTGTGTTTATAGTACTATTTCTGTCTGCTGATTCTTGTCAGTAATTGTGCCTTTCAGACAGCAAAGATTTCCATCCCAATCCCTACCCTCAGGCACCAACACTAAAGGTCCTGGATTTGAGTACAACGGGAAACTCTTCGGAGGGGCAATGAGTTGAGCTAGCTGGATATATCTTTCCTCTAGCTAGGTGTAGGGGCTTATATCTTAACCACAGCACTCAAGAGGCTGAGGCAGGAAGATTGGGAATTCATTGCCAGGCCATACTATAGAGTGAGAGCCCATCTCAAAAAATAATAAATGAAGTCCAGTCCTTAACCTAGTCTGTCTAGGAATTGACAAGCAGAGAGATATCTAACAAGACTTTTCATCACTAGGTGAAATACAAAGAAAAATATGAAAAGGAACGAGGAAAGCCCATGCTGGACTTTGAGACACCAACATACATTACTGCCAAAGAGTCTCAGCAGATGCAGAGTGGGGTAAGTGCTATGAAACATACCATACAGTCCAAACCCAGGCTCTGCCCACAAACATTTCTGGTCTCCTGTTATCCTATAGTGGTAGGAGGTGGAACTGTGTGTGTGTGTGTGTGTGCGTGTGTGTGTGTGTGTGTGTGTGTGTGTGTGCGTGTGTGTAGGTCTGAGTTTGTGGACAGAGTCCAAAGCAGGGAATTCTAAGCAGGGTGGGCAGTGGAACCTCAGAGTTGTGGGAGGAACCAGCGCATCTTGGTGGGATTTGAAGGGGGGGGGTTGGGGTGGGATGTTTCTGAGTGTATAAGAGGAGGACCGGTGATCTGAGTGCTTAGGACGGGCACAGTTTGAATGTGCACACATGCGTGTGTGTGTGTGTGTGTGTGTGTGTGTAGGGGTGGGGACATCTGAATACATAGGAGAGTCAGGGATGCCTTGCGTGGATGGGCGTGGTTTGGGAGTGGGTAGTGAGAAAAGTCTCTGGATGCATGGAAGGAGCTTGTTTTTAGTGGGGTGGGGGGTCCAAATGCGTGAGAGGGACGGAGTTTGAGCCTGTGGACCTGGATTGAGGGGATTCTGAAGCACAAGGTTTGAGCAGGAGCTGCGAGGTCTGTGAATGGAGGGTTCGAAGGGGGGAGGATTTGAACATGTGGACGAGGGACAGAGGACATGTCTGCGTTTGAGGCTGGGTTTGACAGTTTTGACCCGGGGAAATCTGTGAGACTAGGGGTTCTGAGCGCATAGGCGGAGTTCTGGGAACGATCGTTCTCAGGTGGCCCCAAGATTCCCAGTGGCTCTGGCCAACTTGCACGGTTCTGCCCCACGTCACAGGCCACACGGAGTGAGCGGTTTCCTTTTACTTGGTTCACGGCCCAGGGCAGGACCCAGGCTGCAGCCCAGCGCACAGAGCCCGGGCGGGGATGCTGCTCCCTGACCCACCGTGGCTTGCTGTGCCGCTGCTGCGGAGCCTGGGACCAAATCGAACTTCCACAGGGCTCCCCTGAACCTACCCGCAGGCCTGGTCCTCTCAAGGAGCTGTCTCAGCCGCCTCAATGTCCAGCTGCAGGCAGAGAAAGCACTAACGAAACCAGCGCCCCCCCCCCAGTCCATCCAGTTTTATTGGGTCGCAGCCCTCCCCTACCAGAGCGGAGTGGGCTCCTGTGCTCCCGCCTCAGGGCTTCCAGTAGTTTAGGTCATTGAAGAGCTGGTATAGCTGCGGATGCTTGGTGAACCCCGGAGCACCAGGGATCTTCCCATGGTAGGCAGTGAAGGACTGGGGGAACCCCCAGCAAACATCAACGCAATTGCCAGTTCAAATCCAGAATGTCTTTAAAAGGAAACAGGCTGGTAAATAACGGGGTCCTTGAGCATACCCAGCTACGATTCTCGCCCAGAAGTCCCCATGGAGTAGGACGGGGACAATCTTCAGGCTGGAAAATAGATCCAGAATCTTTACCCAGGAGAGTAATTATTGCACTTCAGTGATCACAGGACTCAGAGAGCCACACTCTCCTCATCCAACTCTTAGAAACAGGGGACACCCACAGACTCCAGCCAAGTGGTCTACCAAGTTGGGGAAGGGAGTGCACCTCACTAAAGGATGCACCTTTGTCTAGCTGATAATAGTCCCAAAACCTTAAAGAACCACTGATCTCTACAATAGAGAATCTGAGGTTATTTTCATTGTGCTGTACAAATGGCTTAGAAAACTCTCTGTACTGTTTTTATTTCACTGCACATATTTATATACCTGCATCTCTTTTGTATCCTGCTCGTTACTTCAGTGGAGTAAATAAAATTTATTTATGGCATGCTCAAAAGACAAAAAAATATAAGACGTGAGAGTAGGATGAGGATTTGGTAGAGGGAGAAGGCTGGTGGGGCGGGAGGGGATAAGGGAGGATGAGGAGAATGAGTGGGACGAGAATGCATGAAACTACCAAAATATTAAGTTAATCAGAATATATAATCTGAGCAGTAGATATTTATTGTTTTATCTCAACAACTTTTTATAAATTTAGAATACAATTCTTCCTAAAACTGAACAGAGATTATACTGGTATAACTCCACATTCTCATTGAGATGGATGTCCCAAACCAAAAAGGGGGAGTTTACCGAAGTACTTATTGTGATAGCTAAATCAGGCAATCAACCTAGCTGCTATCAATAGATGAAGGGATAAGGAAACTGGTATATATACACAATGGACCTTTGCTGAGCCAGACAGAAGGAAACCATGTCATTTGCAGGAAAATGATGGAACTATCATTATGTTAAGTGAAATAAACCAAACTCAGAAAGAAAAATAGCATGTGATTCTTCCTATATGTATGTGGTGAGGAAGAGGAGGAGGAGGAGGAGGAGGAAAAGGAGGAAAAGGAGGAGGAGGAGGAAAAGGAGGAGGAAGAGAAGGAGGAAAAGGAGGAGGAGGAGGACGAGGAGGAGGAGGAGGAGAGGAGGAGAAGAAGAAGAACAAAAAGAAAAAGAAGAAATGGAAACATGGGCTGGGGAGATGACTCAGAGATTAAAACCTTTGTCTTGCAAGTAAAATGACTGAGTTCAGATTTCCAGATGTCACATAACCAAGCTCTAGAGCTGGAACAATGAAAACCCAAAGGGGGTAGAGCATTCCAGGATGATTCCCTGTTATCACCTTTGAGCCTCCACAAGCACAGCCAATCAAGTGCCTCTGCCACACATGCAGGGGGACGGGGGGAGTAAAAAGCCTTGAAAACAGAAAAGAAACTGTCTGAAAAGAAGAGAACTAGAAGGTAGAAAGGGGACAAAGATTATTTCGTATACTATATACTAATGAAAAGAAGTATGTCGTGACCGAGAAAAATCAAGCCACAATGCCACATTTCTTATTCTAGAATTGAAAGTAGAGGTATTTAAATATAAATCTTTTTCATGTTGAATCATACATGAATAATGGAAAGTTACTTGGAATCTCAGAAAGTCTGTTTCCTTGGGACACAGGCTTATTCAGAATTTCTGTTGATCTCTCCTTTATGAGGCATATCTCCAAGTACAAAGAAAAATGGTTTTTAATAAAAGTAGTAGTTTGAGGAGTTTCACGTTATATAGAATGACAGATGATAGAAGTACAAAGAAAAATGATTTTTAATAAAAGTAGTTGTTTGAGGAGTTTCATGGTATATAGAATGACAGATGATAGAAACTTTAAAAGAGACTCAAATAGTTGTGAGTCTAAATGAAGACTCTGCTGTTGTCCTGTTCTGTGCAGCTTTTCTGCAACATTAAAATTCTATCAAGTCATGAAAGCATACTTCTACGGTGTATTCCAGCGCCCCTGACACAATGTAGTTTGTATCTGATGAAAAAGATGAAAGTATCAAGAGGAAGAGTAGGTTCCAAGTTGATGGCCTATTCATCCTTCCACTTTGGTTAAGGCCAGCTTCAGCGACAACCTTAGCTTAGTTGGGGGAAGATATCGATGTTTCTGAACCTGTGTGGTAGTGTGTGTGTGCGTATGTGTGTGTGGTGTGTATATATATATGTGTATATTTGCATATGAGTGGGTGTGTATGTGTTTGCAGGTATGTGTCCAAGAGGGCACTCAAGTGTGTGTGAGCCTATGATCATCCTGGATTACTCCATTTTCTCATTCCTTTGCTCTGGGGTTTCCCAGGCTCCACCTTCCAGGGCTGGGATTGCAGGTTGTTACCATAACTGCTTGACATTTTCACGTGGGATCTGGAGAGCCAAAGTCAGTTCCTTTTGCTTACAAGGCAAAGGCTTTAACCCCTGAGTCACCTCTCCAGCCCAGCCCATGAGCTTCTTCTGAACCATTTGTTATCAGTAAAATGTTTCTAGAATAATCAGACATGCTTCAAATGTGTGACCATTAGAACTATGATGAAAAGGCCAAATGCCAAAGGAAAATGTCATTTGTTCCCTCAGATAGATCTATAAATTGTAACAAATTCTTTCTTGTTTTTCTACTCATATTAGAAAGAATATAGGAAAGATTATGAAGAGTCCATTAAAGGCAGAAACCTGACGGGCCTGGAGGTCACGCCAGCTCTATTACATGTCAAATATGCAACCAAAATAGCAAGCGAGGTAGTGGCCGCTCGGTCTTTTCTTTCCCCCTTGACCCAATAATCGCACTAATGACCTTCATCGGCGTGCTGCACCCAAGCCCTACCAACCACCTAACTGGATTTTCAGGTTGAATTCATGTGTTTGATGCTACGCTCTAATCTATCATCCTTGTTAATTTTTCTAATTTTAATGGAATATCTAATGAAATACACTTTAGCATTCCATTAATTTCTAGTCTTTTATTTAATATTTAATATTAACCAATGAAGCAGTCACCCTGCCTTTATGTCTTTGCTGATTCAACCTTGAGCTATTAAATGGTGGAAGTTGGGGATTTTTTTGTCAGTTTGTTTATTCATTTCTCTCGTTTTTTGGCTCTTCACCTTGAGAACAATCCAAACTCTCTTGTCAGTTTTGTTGCTTTTATTTTGTGATATAGAAAGAGTACAGGAAAGATCTAGATGAAAGCATCCGTGGACGGGGTCTCACTGAAATGGAAGATACTCCTGACATGCTACGAGCAAAGAATGCTACGCAAATCCTCAATGAGGTAGGACCACTGCCGCCTGCATGCACATAACAACACAGCGTTTTCTTCCTGCCTGTGTTATACCAAGAGGGAGAGGAGAGCTTTGGATTTCAAATTTTATGTCCAGCATGATTGTTAACCACTAAATGAGATACATACCAACTTTTGATGAGTGGACACTAACATATGTTGCTATAGCAGTTCTATAGGCTATTTATCTAATATTATTTGATCTAATCTTGATACATTTAATATGTGGTATGCATGTCAACTTAATCCTAATTATGTGCCAAACAAGATTTGAAATTTACTTTCAATAAAATTTTCTTTCTTTTTAACTCTCTATTAATCTTCTATTAAAAGGACAATAAAGGCATGCCAAAAAAACCTAGGTTGATTCGTACTGATGTGCACAGATTGTGATGATACCTATTGGCATGCACTCTGCCCTGTCACATGAAACGGGGAAGGTGCATGCTAGCATGGATACCACCTGTGACTCAAGTGGCATATTACATTGATTCATATTCATCAAACGCTGGTACTACCTACTAGGAGAACTTAGGTGACTTTCTTCTTCTAAAAACAATTCTGCAGAAAGAATACAAGCGAGACCTGGAACTGGAAGTCAAAGGAAGAGGTCTGAATGCCATGGCCAACGAAACTCCAGATTTTCTGAGGGCGAGGAACGCCACTGACATTGCCAGTCAGGTCAGTCCACCTTTCAGAAGCGTGGTGGCAATGATAGGCTGTGATACTGTCCCTCTGCCATCTTGCTGCTTTGACAATGACATGTTCAAATGTTTACAATGGCACCTTAAACAACTACCTGGTAAAAATCTACTGCCTTGAAAGGACTGAGGGGCTGAGTCTACAGCCCCTGGGGACGTTCAGAACAAAGGCAGAAGTTGGCAAACCAAATCCCGAGTGGTAGCTCAGGGCTGGGGCAGACCCTGACATGCTACCCTCATTTCTTAGTCAATCCACTCCTTATTCAGCACTGGAAATTCCTTGCTTTGAATATTTTGGGAGTTCGCCGCACCCCCTGTCTGCTTTCAAGGCCTAAATTTAAAACACGACTTTTAGGTGTCTCATGTTGGCCAATGCTCTTTGATTTTGGTCTTCAGCTTCCTTGTCCGTCCTTGGGCCAGCTCTTATGTAAATAATCTATGCTTTCCTATGTATCTAACCGATTATTCCTGGGTCCAGACCTACTCCTGAACCTAACAAGACAGTAAGTCTTTGAATAACTGAGACCTTCTTTCTGAATCTCGCTCTTTAATATCAAGCCCTAAGCACAGTAGGAGAAATGCCTGCTGCATGTCAAATGAAAAGAAATGCTGATGGCCTCTCAAAACCTAGCCACCAAATGCTGTGCATATGGTAGACACTAACCCAACTGCTGGGTGTCCCCTTACAGATTAAGTATAAGCAGTCAGCAGAAATGGAAAAGGCCAACTTCACCTCTGTCATTGACACCCCAGAGATCATTCATGCCCAGCAAGTCAAGAACCTTTCAAGTCAGGTAAGGACATGTATCAGAATATCTCTCGTAGGCCCCAAGCACAGAGAACAAAAGTCCTCCCATTAATCCCTAGAATTTCACATCACAATCTTCTCCAAAAGAACAGGGAGGCTTTATTTAAGGATGTGGGTTGGACGATATGCAAGATACTCCACACAAGTTAAGGCCGCAGTAACCATAATCGGACTTTGCATGACCTGCAATGACTGTCATGTCAATGACCCCCCCAAAGTCTAACATGGATCACTGGCACTAGGATCCTTAGAGACAAGGGATTAACAGTCCCCATACTAAAGGGGAGCCCAAGAAAGGGCTCTGGGCAATGCTACTGAGTCCTTACACCTCACTAATGTGGAGGACTCGGAGGGAAGTTTGGCATTCCCTCCCAGGGAATGGGAGGGAGAAGGGGAGGCACTGAGAGAAGGGGAGGGAGGAGGGTGAAAGGAAGGGGAAAAGGGACGGAGGGTGCAAGGGGGACTGGGGAGGGGTTGAGGGAGGGAGGGGACTGGGGTACCTATTAAGCTTATATGATTGGAGAAAAATAAATAAATATTTTAAAAAAGGATGCAGTTTGAAGCAGAATTGAGATTTCTGAATTTGAAACATTTATAAGAAGGACTTGGTGGTAGTACATCAATGGTATGGTATGATGCATTGGGTTTGAACCTAAGTATTATAGGGGAAAGAAAGATTATGAGAGGAAATTGTAAGGTCTTGATATGATACAACACATAATTAGTAAATGAATATTTTTAACATCTCTTAAAATATGGGATATAAAATTTATGTGTATATGTAAAAGTCACAAAGCAGATAGCCCATGCTTGGATTACCAGTATGTAACAAGATTGAGAATAAAAACTAACTGTAACCACAGTCTAGGTGATGGTGATCCTGATCTTTCTATAAATAAGGTGAAGAAAGACAGGGAAGCCGGGCATAGTGCCCCACATGCACATAGTAATTCCAGTGCTTTGGGAAGCTGGAGACCAGCCTGGACCATACAACCAGACCTGTCTCAAAAACAAATAAAACAATTTTTTAAAAATCACCAGCAGCAATAAAAAAAAAAGCTTTCCTTGTATACCATAATGTATACTTACTTGTGTTCATACTCTTCAGTGATGATCAGGAACATAGAATTTGTTTGATAGCCCCAAATTAGAATTTTTGCTTGTCTTCTGATGGGTGAGTTCTAGTGCAGCAGTTCTGTCTGACTTAACCATGTTTCATAAACACCCAGCAATGTAGACGCTTGTTTGTACTCTGGAATTTTCAAAATCAGCAAATTAGATTCAAACAATTTGTTTTGTCTGATTGGAATCCCCATAGATCTCAGTAGCCCCTCGGGTTATGAAAAAGTGATTCATGCCCTTTCTTATCAACTTGAAATAATATGTTAGATATACAAAATGGCTATCACTACAGTGATAATTTAATTAGAAAGTGTATTGGAATGGTAGACGTGAATCTTGCATTTGCAGGTGGTTAGAATAGGGAAGAATTAACTCTATTTTTAATTACCTACTGTCTTAGTATTTCTTTTCTTGCTGCTATGCAAAGAGCACCTTAAAGGAGAGGGGTGTATTCTGGCTGACAGTTCAGGGGTACAGTCCATCTGGTCGAGAAGCCGAGAAGGACCTTGAAGCAGCTGGGGCACATCGCATTCACAAGCATGAAGCAGAGAGTGATGAGCCCTGGTGCACATCTCACTTCTCCACTTTGTAGTCCACGATCCCCACCGGGGGAGGGTCCTGCCCACAGTGAAGATGGGTCTTCCCCTATCAATTAACCTAAGTGAGATATGCCTCTCAGACATTCTCAGAGCCTAACCTTCATCTCGATAATCCTCACACATGTGCCCAGAGACTTGTTTCCCCTGCAGTCTTAGGTCCTCGTAAGTTAACAATTTACACTAACTGTCACAGTTACCAAGGTTATGTGGGCCTCAGCCTGCCCTGTTGTGTGCCATGGGGGCAGCAACTGTTTTGCCTTGTGCTTTCCACGCTGCCAGTATTTGAGAAAGCTCTCAGCTTGCGAGCCTGCTCAGGGGAAGGCCTGCTCGTCTCCTCTGTTAGTTCGCAATTTCTCAGAGTTTTTTGCTCCGAGAAAATAAATGTCCAGACAAGTTATCTCCTCTCAGTTCCTCCCCAAGTCACAATTTTAATTTCAATGATGGAATGAAGCTGGTATGTTCCACAAAACTGCTTGTCAACTTCTAAAGACAAGTGTGTGCTTTATAACTTCTAGAATTCTTGCTTAGGGCAAATAAGCATGAGTTCATTCACATTTCAGAACCCTACGGCAAATGTCTTAATCCTAGAATGTCATAATGCTCAAGGGTCTTTTTCCCAAAATACCTACATGTTCCATGTGTGAACCGATACCTTTCCCATAGACCAAGTGTTGGCCATGTAGCTTCACAGATCAGCTGAGGCGATTGTTATTTAATGTTAAGAAAAGAAAGAAAAGGAAAGCTATTTACATTTATTCCCCCCCCCAAAAAAATGAGAACTCTTTCTAGACCAAGCAATTCTCCTGGTGAAATGCCAATTCCTTCCAGAAATCTCTGTTTTAACTGGTTTCCAGTTGTAATCCATGTTAGAATCTCTTACTTACCAAAACTGACAAGCTCTATCTTTGAAAAGCTTCAAAATTTCAATGCTTATAAATGTATTTTATGCTTGAAACAATTTAGATATATACAGATAAGTCAATTCTATTTCCATTACAAAAGTGGCCGTCTCTTTCCTCATCCCTACACATACAAACTTTGCTGAAAAGTGGAGCTAAATAGAGCTAGAGAGAATGAAAGGCAGCATGACCAACGATAAAAGAGAAATAAGGCTGTCAGACACAGAAGTGGTCTTCTGCAGAGAACAACTAGACATGGGCTGGAGAGGTGGCTCAGGGGTTAAGCCTCTGCCTTGCAGGCAGAAGGTCCTGAATTCGGATCCTAGACCCCACGTATAGACGCCAGGCGGAAGCGGGGGGGAGGGGGGGTGACCTGCGTTTCTGGTCCTGGTAGGGCGAAGCCTGTGAATCCCAGGGCAGAGTAAACAAGGAGGAGGTGGAGGCGGTCCATGGTGGTTCCCGAATTCGTCCGTGGTTCTACACACACACACATACATACACACATGTGCATACACACACAATTGAATAATAAATAATAAAAATTTTTTTTAAAAAACGAGAACAACTAGACACTAGTCTGCTGGGGGTACTGGCTATGTATGGATCTGGAAAAGCACCTCTCAAGACCTTAAAGCTGATTGGTCAGTCAGAAAAAGTCCAGGGAAAGAGGTGGCTCAGTCAGGTAGCAGTCTTAGGTCTACCTATTGTGAGCCTTCAGCTTCAGCAGGCTGGTATATGAGCTGTCAGAGCATGGTTCTGGAAGCAGGCCTTTGAGGCCCGCTCTATCCCTAATCTAAGAGTCATGAACATATAAGCGGAGACTTCCAAGCCCCGGTTTCTCTCTACCTATCTAGCCCCGGGCTAAGCAACGCTCACTCAGCCAATAGTAGGGCCATTAGGGGCTCCTCTCACTCCCTCTCTGAACCTCCTCAGCAGTGACTTGCCTTGTGTGGACCAGCCTTCATGCTCCCCCCTTCACCGTGGATGCCTGGCCTTGGTTCTCCCTCACTGAGAACAGTGCTGTGCTCTGGGCTTCCTGACACACCCACACAGGGAAGAACTCAGCCAAGCTGGAAGGACTGTGTTAAGTTCCCTGGCCTGTGTGTCTGTGGAGCTCACGCTCCTTATTTCTTGGACTCTTCCCCCAGAAAAAGTACAAAGAAGACGCAGAGAAGTCCATGTCCTATTATGAGACTGTTCTGGACACTCCGGAGATGCACAGAGTCCGGGAGAACCAGAAGAACTTCAGCCTTGTAAGTGTTTAGCAGCCTAAGGCACTGGCCACTGGCAGAACCAGGCAAGCCAAGGAAGTCAGCTTTGGGGACACATGGTCGGACACCCCACCCCTGCAATAGAGCTGTTGAGTAGCCCTCCCATCCAAGCCTGCCCTGAGGCATGTGTGCTTAATTCCCCTCTAGTCTCACCTTTTTTTTTTTTTTTTCCGTAATGCCAAATCAGCATGAAAGTCCCATCCGCCCCTTGGTGAAAGGTATCCTGTCACTGAATATGAACTGTTACTGTTTTCCATTATGGGTGAGACAGATTTCTTAAAGTTAAGTCTAGGTAAAAGATACTTTAAAAAAAAAAACTTTACACATTTCAATTTTTTTAAATTAGATTCTATAATCGATGTCATGTGTATCCTGGTGGTAGAGAACATAGTTCAGTGTGGGCTCTTGATGCATCCCCTGCACTGTCCCTCCACCAAAATTTAGTTTCTCTATCAAATTATCCTTGAAGAATTTATCTTTGGTCTACAGACTGTGATTTGCGTGGCATGGGCTATTTATTTTCAAAAATATAGAATTTTAACTTCTTGTCCACAATATAGAACAATTGTATATCTTGTAAGACAATGTTGAAATCTTAACAAGATGTTTACTCTTTCTTCATAGCTCCAATACCAGGGTGATCTTAAAAACAGTAAAGGAAAAATTACAGTTGTGCAAGACACGCCAGAAATACTGCGTGTTAAGGAAAATCAAAAGAATTTCAGCTCGGTATATGTACTATTTACTTGCCATATAGTGCTAACCTAATAATGCCATTCTCCTTTTCAAAAGATACGCTAGCCCCACACTGACACAGGAATTAATGTCTAACTTCCCAGTTAATAGTAGCGGGTAGTCATTAAAATTTCCCAAACTTGGCTTCAAAATTGTCACTCCAGAGAACATTTGAAATAACAACTTAAAGCTAACAAAGTAACTTTCCTTTCTTTTTAAGCTTTTTAATCTCAGATGTATAACTTGTGTTGTCATGTTTTAAAAAGATGGATTTCCTTTTGACCATATAGTTTCTTTTATCACCCTTCTCTAAAACAACTGAATGTCTGCATTTCTTTAATGAGTTCTGCTGTTGTTCCTCATTGTTTTCTGATTTTTTTCTCATCTCATATTAATACGCTGTGATATTCTGAAGTGAATCTCAAGGTCTGGAGAGTGACTGCATTGTATATGTGGTTTGAGATCCTGCTACTGACAGGGATACGTCAGATGTGATCTTTCAGCTCTTGACTGGGAATCCTGTAGTTTTTGTTTTTTACAGAGCCATGCTGTCTAGTCTTTCTGCGGGAATTGCTGGGGTTTCCCTCCTTCTGTGTAACACTCTCCTGATTGAATGCCCAGGTTTTATATAAAGAAGACATCTCTCCAGGAACAGCCATTGGAAAGACCCCTGAGATGATGAGGGTCAAGCAGACACAGGACCACATCAGTTCGGTAAAGAAACAGTGAACTCACTTCCTGTACCTCTATCTCCTTTCAATAAATGCAATGACTTCTGAGTTATGCTCAAACCTGTGCTGTTAGAAACAGCTTACATCCTAAAACAGGCGTCTGTGTGCCACTACCACGGGGCTAAGTGCTCGTGGTTACAGTCTCTCAAATTAGGGGCAGGTGGGGAGACTTGTCAGTCTTGGAAAGCAGAGACTTATGAGAAATAGAATGTACCAGCATCAAAGAGTGAAGCTTCCTAGAGACACTGACTATATCCATCCTTATCAAATGAACTGTTGGGTGTAAAACACTGAAGGACAAGAGTCCTCTTAAATGTTTATTCTTTGACATATGTATACAATGAATTTTGGTCATACCTGCTATCTCTTCCCATCTGCTCCCTGTAGTCCTTCCCCTAGCATGTCTACCTCCCATCTTTATGTCTTCTTTAAAAAAAAAAGTCTATAATATAAAATAATAGGTAAGCCATAAAGAGAAAATACATTTAGGACACAAGTAGTTCTTAAGCTTGAGCTTCCAGCTCCACATGGTTAAGAACCCGTGATAAAACTAAACAATGAGAGTTCAGTCAGTTTCCTATGAGACTTAAGTTCATGGTGTGAGCACAGAGTCTAGCCCACAGGAGGGTACTACATAATGAGCACATGGAAACCCGACCCAGGAAGCCACTCACATTATAAGCACACAGAGTCCGACTCATGTGAGGCCACCCGTATGCGAATACATAGAGCCTCAGCCCAGGATCTTATTTAATTTCGCTTTCCCTGTTTCAATGAGCTCTCAGGCAAACTTGATCCAAAAATGTTGAATGGAGAAATCCGAACACTGTTCCTTTCTGATATTGTGATAAAATTTCATGACTTCCCACTTCATGCCACAAGGAACATGTTCATGGAGTACACACTGCCCATCTTCCTGGCTGTCTGCATTGTCAGATCTGTTGAGTGTTTGTGATCAGAGAAAGCTTGTTTCACTTAATAATGGCCCAAAAAAGAATCCATCTATGTGTGAGATGCAGGAAAAGACTGGTCCATGAAAGGTTGGCACTACCCGTTCCAGGCATCCACAGGGGCAAGGAATCTAAGCACATGTTCCCTTATAGATAAGGAAGGACAACTGTGTGCAGTAAAGATAAGGAGTTCTAGTCTTAAGTGCCCTTTTGCCAAAGGGGCAGAAGAGAGAGATCAAATGGCCCTCTCCAAATTACCTTCCTCCCATCTAGTATCAGAATGAGACATAAGGACAGAACTGGAACTATATATATTGTGGTTTTTAAAGCTGTAGGTGAAGTTGGGGAAAAGAGGGTTGAAACCTTCTCCTGGAAAGCAAAAGGAGCTGAGTTTAGATTCCCAGATCTTTTATTTAAAAAATATCAGGCAGACATGGCAGCAGCCTGTAATAAAATACACATACATACATGTTGGAAAGAGTAAACTGTTCAGGGGCTTGAGAGATGGCTCGGGGATTTAGCCTTTGCATTGCAAACAGAAGGTCCTGAGTTTAGATCCCAGGTCCCTTGTAAAAATGCCAGGCATAGCCTGGGATGTCCCAGAGCAAAAGCAAAAAGGAGGGAGTGCAATCCAGGATGATTCCCAAAGTCACAGTTGGGCTTCCATGGCCACACACAGTGCCCTTTTCTGCGTGCGCATACACACACACACAAATACATCCCCACATGCATACACATCAGCATCTACAACATATGCATGAAAATACCTTTCTTTTCCTCCTTCTATAGGTGAAGTATAAAGAAGCAATTGGACAAGGAACGCCAATCCCTGACCTGCCTGAAGTGAAACGTGTCAAGGAGACCCAGAAGCACATTAGCTCGGTAGAGTCCCATATTCAGCATGTGTTTTGTGTGATTGGCCACCTCGAAAATGGTTCCCTAGTTCCATCCATCCCTTCCTTTTGCTGTGGACCTCTCCTACCTTAGGGACCCTGTGAATCCTCTCCTGTCTTCTCAGATGGTAAAAGTAGATAAGAGACTTCCTTTTCATTTATACTCTAGGTTCTTTGTGCTACAAATTTCATTTTGAATTTTCTGTCAACTAATCTAGAAAGGCTAGCCCATGGCTTGCAACTTCTTGCCCTTCTCTAATTTTGTTTTGTTCTGTTGTTCATGATTAGTCCTGGTGTTTTACTGGGTAAAAGTTAAACACAACTTGGTTACAAAGATGATAGATTTCCAAGGATTCCTGTTTTCTAGCAAAAACTGCTAGTTTGTCACTATAACACAACCATGCATATTTTTGGATATATATATACATATACATATATACATTACAATATCATAGTATTCGTCTATTTTAAAAGAATAGTTTCTTTAGGCTGACGGTTCTTACTGTTAAAAGGAAAGGAGACACGAGGTTTAGAGAGTAGGGCTTTTTACTCTTTTTACTGAAAGGTACAGTCATTTGATACTACTGAAAAAAATAAGGATTTGGGCAAGGACTTGTGATATAATAAGTAGAAGAGAGCTTGCCCATCATACACAAAACTCTGGATTCAATCCCTAGCACTGCAAACTAAAGGAATAAAATTAAACAATCAACCATCAAAAACTGGTTTACTTGATCCAGCAGTCATTATTAACAATTTATGAGAAAGATGCTTTTCCTAGAAAATAAACTGATTCAAACTCCTCATATCCAAGACACTTTTAAGACTAAGAGGCACCTAAGAACTTTCACTAAAGTCAAGTATATTGGTGCATGCTTGTAATTCCAGTACTCAAGAAGTTGAGGCAGGAGGACTACCAGGAGTTTGAGATCAGACAAAGTCATACAGCAAGACCCCACTGCAAAAGACTTTTTTGAAGTTAGTAAAATTTCATCTGGAAATACAAAACAAAATTTGTCAATGACCCTGAAGAAAAAGGACTAAAGCATCACATGATTTTAAAAATGGAAAACAGACATGAACCGAACACCTGCGTAAACCCACTATACTTGAAGCATTAACACTAGATTCCTTAAACTGCTTGGTGCTGTTTGGGGGCTGGCATTTGAACCCAGGGCTTCTTCATGTTGGGCAAAGATTTCACCCATTATTAAGTTTATTATCACTATTTAATATACTTAGGAATGCACTTGCAGTATTGTATATTGGCTATGGAAAATGTAAAATGTAGTGCCCGTTTTTCAAAGTGGTAAGATTTCCATTTTGAAGAGAAAACAAATACCTATGGTGTTTGATTTCCTATATCCCTGAGTTGCATAGCATATCAGAAAGCTAGCCTGTTTTTGTGAGTACTCACCAGATAACCCATGTGTAGCTGCAAGTTGAAGGATCTATGGTTACTTTTGCCTTTTGAGCATTCTAATTATTTTCTGCAGGTTATGTACAAAGAAAACTTGGGAACAGGCATTCCAACCACTGTCACTCCAGAGATTGAGCGAGTCAAACGCAATCAAGAGAACTTTAGCTCGGTATTTAAAAAAAAAATCAAATAAGAATTTGTCTTCCATTATTTAAAAAAAAAAACCCTACCATAATAACCTAATATCATCCTTTCTTTAACAGTAACATCTTAACAACAATTTTTTTGTGTGTGTCTTTGTATATTATTACTTGACCAAAACCCTCTGACTTTATAGAGACTGACTGACCTCTTCTTCCTATGGTACCTTAACACTTTCAGCAACGGCTGGTGCAAGTACTTAGGTCTGAAACTCTGTGAGTAATATTAACACAAGATTCATCAGCACACTTACATCCTGTAACTTAGTGCTTTCTATTCTACTTTCTGTGTCAGAATTAGCAGTGTAGAATTCATTTTTAAAATTATGAAGTGCAAAACCATGACCCTGACTAAATAATACTTAAAAACTCCCCCTCACCATATCCAATTCCCTTCCCCAGTGTCTGTGCTTGTTTTGAATGTCTTCTGGGCACTCTTTTGTATCTCACAGGTTTTGTACAAGGAAAATTTGGGGAAAGGAACCCCTACAGCTATCACTCCAGAGATGGAGAGAGTCAAACGCAATCAAGAGAACTTTAGCTCGGTATTTCTCAGGGGGGATAAAACCCAATCCTTAATTCTTATTAAAAATAATAGTTGTGTCTTTAACACAATACAAATGTAAAATTACTAAATTTATAAAATGAAAGATATGATTCCAAATATTACCTGAGTTTTCAGCCCAAATCTAACTTAATATTTAGTACTGGTGTGACAATGTTAACCGTTTTCTCTAAAACAAACATTGTCCCTTTCCTTATAAGCCTGTAATACTCCACATCTCCTAATTCTAACTGTTGTGGCACAAGTACAAAATAGAATCTAACATCCCTCTGAAGAGGACAATGTTTGGACCAGGTTTTATTTGTATTTATTGTGGGCATGCTATGTATTCTTTGTGTGTGTGCAGTTTCTTCTAAAAGGTTACAATTCTTAACCGTATTCATTTTAAAACAATACAGTTGTTCACAGCAATTCAGATATACAAGTTGCCAACTATTTTTTATATTCCATGCAAGATATACGTGTGATTTCTTTTGGAATATGTTCAGGATAATTGAAAGTTAAATTATAGCTTATAATATTATAATATTCATATTTATTCCCCCCATCTCATTGTCTGGATTTCTAATTAATGTTATCAATACCTCATCATAGCTAGGAAGTTCATTAAGCTTAAGTGCTATTTCCCAAGGCCTAATCCAATGTGTGTGAAAGGTGCGTGACAGTCAAACAACTTTGCGTGCATTTATACCACCAAGAGGTTGTGTAACTAAGTGTACAAATGCACTTTGTAGTTGCTGGTTTCTAAAGTTAGTGAGTTCTGTTTCACTTCGTTGTAAAAACATGTGTAGAGAGATTAACTTTAAGGTCAAGTCTACCTAAAAAAAATGGATCCTGACTGATTCAAGTGTTGGTTTTGTACACACAGATATTATACAAAGAGAATTTGAGCAAGGGGACCCCCCTTCCTGTCACTCCTGAGATGGAGCGAGTCAAACGCAATCAAGAAAACTTTAGCTCGGTATTTGGGAGAAAGCGTCTTTAACTCCATATTAAAATTAATAATTTTGATGAAATGAAACTTATTACTATTTCTCCCTTGATAATAACTTAACAAATTTCTTTTCTAAAATCTCACCGACTGAAGCCTTCTATTTAGAATATTTTACTTACCATCCAATCCTAATCTTTTCCTTTCTATCTACATGTTCTACTGGCAGATCTTTTCCGGTTGTACTTTTATGGGTAAAAGTCTAGCGCTATTTTTATAACACAGGATATCATGATGTAGTCCGAATTATTTCAAACTTGAAATGGCCTTGCCTCAGCCTCCCTGCGCTGGAATGACAGGCATATACCACTATGCTCATCCAGCTTTGGGTTCTAAGCATGAAATCAGATCAGATCATGCACTTAAATTTAACATTTTCTCTTTTATTAATTGTCATTCCTGAAAAACTCCTGAAATGGAAACTCAGGGGTCATGAGAAAAGTCTAATTAAATCTACTTTTGAGAGGGAAGGCTAATTCAAAATGTATTTAATTTTCAGGGAATTTCTAATGGTTTGATTCCTTTACATTATTAGATCAGTAACTTTCTTTGATTCTCCCCCCTTTTGGTTTTTAATTACTCTTCACTAACAACTTTCAGTGTCATTACATTTTCAATGTTTGTTGATATGTCATTGTGATTTTTTAAACTGAGTTCATTATTCTTTTATTTTCTGAATGGTGTCAGTTTTCAAAAATAGATTTTAATTATTTTCTCTATTTCTGTATATTGATGGGTGTATTTGTTTGAAACAACTGATTCTAGTGGCTCTGGAGAGCTATTTCTCTTTGTTAAAATAATGATTTGTGTTGTTTTCTACACGGGTTATATTGGGGTAAAGCTGTCCAGTGCTAAACATGTCTTTTAGCTACCGTGGGAAAGAGCATATGTTAAACAGTGAATTTTAGACTTGATCATCTCTAGAACTTTAACAAAGACCAATTTTATCAGCGTGCAAGACCTGGCCTGGAATTTAAATACATGTTTGAATGTTGTACGTAGGAAATATGAATATTTGAAGATCTCACTAAAAAAGTAGTATTTCTGTTGTGCCTTGAGTATTTTCAGGGTTCTTGCACAATGATTTTATCTTTCCCTTAACTTTCGACACCAGAGACACACGATTCTCTATGACTAGAGTAGAACAATGAACCAAGTACATTGATACCTGGCCATATACCCCTGTGCACAACAGAGCTGGGCAAACTAGTCTGTCCCGCTGGTATCTGTAGGCCTGTTCTGGTCCCAGAGATCAACCCAGGGCTGTGTTGACTGTTTGTTGTTTGTCTCGATGCTTTCTCGTGTCATGCAGGTGTTATATAAGGAGAACCTCGGAAAAGGGATTCCAATCCCCATCACTCCAGAGATGGAGAGAGTCAAACACAATCAAGAGAACTTTAGTTCGGTACTTAAAACTTAAAAAAAAAAAAAAAAGCCACCTTTAACTGTTTTTAAAATGCTTTAAAAAAATTAATGGCTACATTTTCTTTAACCTAATTAACTTATCCCAATAAAAATATGATCCATTTTTATTCAACTTAAGACTGCCCCTTCTTATGAATCTGTTTCTCTATTTAGTCAAACATTAATATGACTTAAATTTTAAACAACGTTATGTATTCCAGCTCTTATAGGAATAACATTTTCTGTGCTTAAGCAGCCATATATCTTGCTTTCACAAAGTTGGTATGCATATAAAGCTTCAAATTTTAGATTCTGTGAAGATCAGACTATCTGCTTATTTCTCATCCTAACCCTCTTTATTAACTACTGAGACCTCTGTGGCCAGCTGACTTTCTTATTTACCCTCCTGTCATTGTTGTCTAGTTGCCTTAAAAATGATTCTTCCCAACACATTCGCTCAAATTAAAAATTAAATACTTTGACTTCTTCAGAAAGGCATGAAACTATAATTTGTGCCTGAGTCTTCTCATATTCCAGTTCTTCCCATGCTTATCAAATCCAAACATCCTTATGTGGTTTGTTGATAGTGTTTCCTTGTTTTGTCTGTTTACTTGCCCATTCATAACAAACTGAAGACAGCTGATTTCTCCTTTCCATAGTGCCTTTGCTGCTTAGTACTTGCAATATTAGATCAAACAAGAATAACAAAACTTTCTTTTTGTGTTTCTTAGTTTTTGCTCTCCTTCCTACACTCCCTTGTCTCTGAGGATGTCTTTGGACTCACAAAGGTTGAATCTAAAAGCTTTTGGTTTTTCTCCGGTTTCTAACTCGTTCTTCCCCTCCCATAGCCAACTACTCTGAAAGAAGGGGAAGTGATTGCTTTTTCTGTTCTGGCTGCTTTCTTACCCTCTAGGTGCTATACAAAGAAAACCTGGGGACAGGAACGCCAATCCCTGTCACCCCCGAGATGGAAAGAGTCAAACACAATCAAGAGAACATTAGCTCGGTATTGCAGGAAAAAAAAGGGGGGGAATGATGCCCTTTAACTTCAGAATTAAACTGATCCTTGATAATATTTGTTGTGCCCTCTCTCCTTTCCTTTGCTTCTAATGAATCTTACATTGCAAAAGGATATAGTTTCTGTTTTCTATATTGGATTCTGATTTTTCTTACTTTATCTGATATTTGTAACATTTTTTTAAAGCTATAACAAATATTTTTGATTTTTGTGGATAACAAGACCAAGTTCTAACCATCTCAAATCCCTGTAATTGCTTAAGCAGTACCCTGCTCATGGAAATGAAAAAAGGCAATGAGTAACTAATGGTCTTTCCCTAGGCCCGGCTTCCCTAGAGCAAGCAGCTCTCAGAGAGCCTAGTCACAGTAACATGGCCTCCTGACAGTACTTAACTCCTGCTTCCTGGGACAACTGTGCCATTTTGTAATGAAGACCTTGACCTCACCCTAAAACCTCAGGACAAATGCAATATTGTTTATAGTTGTTTTTCTGATGCTTTCTCATTGCACAGGTGCTATACAAGGAAAACATGGGCAAGGGAACCCCTTTACCTGTCACGCCAGAAATGGAGAGAGTCAAACACAATCAAGAAAATATTAGCTCGGTACTCTGGCAAGAAAAGAAAAGAATTACTTCCATAACAATTTTAAAACACTACTTTAATCATTTAAAAATAATACATATTAATCCTACTCTTTAAAGACAACATAAATTTGACCACATTTATCTTCCTTTCCCGTAGGTCCATTTCTAGCCTTAACTTCAGAATAACAAAATTGCTTTAATCCATGATTTAAAGTTCTAATGTTAAGAAGTAACAGATTTTTCTACCAACCTTTTTTTTTTCATACCTCTCTGTCAAGCCCAAGGTCTCTTTGTTTTATGTATTTGGGGAATCTGGGGCGGGCCCAAGTGGTTGGTGTAGTGGCGTATAATACACCTTCTTGAATATTGGGCCATGATTTATTTCATGTTGGTGCTTTTGGGTTCTAATTTATCCTGTCAAATTTGGGTCTTTTTCGGTGTAGGGGATCAAACTCAAGGCCAGAAATATTTTAAGAATGTGCTCTGGCACTGAGCTACACCCCAGCTCAATGCTAACAGATCTGGACAAAGAGACCTTGGGAAATGTAACTCTTGATCCTCTGTGGGATGATGCGATAAATTATGATCCAGTAGTTGTTTTCACAATAGATCAGTTTACTTGCAAAGAAACAAGTCACTAAAAAAAAAACTTTTGTTTCACTGGTCTCCATATTATTGGTCCTATTTTGTCTTTATTATGATGGTTAAGTGCTCACTTCAGCAAACCATTAACTACAGACTTGTGCTGCCCGGTATTATGTTGCTCTGTAAATTACTGGGAGGTTGTGGTGGGTGAAGGGTTTCAACTTTCAGCTGTGAATTTTTACAGTTCTCAGCGTTGATTCTGCCCATGGGTCACTCCATTCCTTTAGACCAGCATTTCTAAAATATTCACATGCGTCGGAGTCACCTGAAAGCTCATTAGGTTCTGGCTCTCTCCCTGGGATCCTCCTTCAGAAACAGTGGGCCGGGGTAAATCAGAGAAGCTGCATTTCTAATACAGTCCCAGCTGGATTGACCAGCTGTCCCAGGTCTCTGCTGTTAGTACAACTACTGAAAAAGAATTCTTCCTAAGTGCCATTGTTGTAGCCCCCCAGGTTCTCTAGACTGACAATTAGGGGAGAAACTAAGGTCCAGGCTTTATCGGACCTTTACTGGACCATGTAACTGCTGAAAACATTTCTCCTCACTCATAAGTGTGATCTATTTTATGCATGAAAGAAACAGAACACAGAGGGTAGAAAAGAAAAGAAAGAGAATACTGCCTTGTCTGAGAGGTCGCAAGTTTACCGAGACGATGTACTACAAAAGGTCCATTAAGCAGCTGTCACACCAGGGGAGGGACAATTGTAGTGATTCAGGCCAGTATGGTAATTTTCAACTAGACCATCTGTCGCACTCGAGTGGTAAAATAGTGGCAGTCCTCCTCCTTTCCAGAACACTGTTTCCTCCTTTGTAATCTACAGACTTTACAGGGGAGGGTCATGCTCGGCTAACATGTATCTTGTTCTACTTACCATGAACTTCCTCTGAAAACATCCAGACTGGCATCTAACCTTACTGCCTAGATCACTTGGTGCTCAGAGCTCACAGTGCATCTGCCCAATATCTTCTTTTGCTAATTGTAATCTTTTTCCTTCCTCTGGCTTTTTGGATCCGGTGGACCCATTTAGGTCTTGTACAAAGAAAATGTGGGGAAAGCCACTCCAACCCCTGTCACCCCAGAGATGCAGAGAGTCAAACGCAATCAAGAGAACATTAGCTCGGTATTGTCTTGAGAGATGAAAGTGCTTTGAATTTTACAAAGTAACACCCCCCCCCCCGCACTTTGGCCTGCTCTTAACTCCATCTCAGGTTAAAAACAAACAAAATGCCCGCGACATTTCAGTCTTCTCTCAGCATCATACTACACTTGCCACTGCCATTAACAGCTGCCCAGCTTTCTTCCTGAGAGATCTTCTCACTAATATCGGTAGAGCACTCCTAATGTTTCCCTCCCCGGCTGTGTTGTATTGAACAGTGACCATTGCCTCCTGGTGATGTGCAGGATGTCCCACTTTGTATCTCACAGGTGCTATACAAAGAGAACATGGGGAAAGCAACCCCCACACCCTTTACTCCTGAGATGGAAAGAGTCAAGCGCAATCAAGAAAACTTTAGCTCGGTATTTGAGAGGGAAATGAATTATTAAAATTGTAACAAGTCTGACCACCACAGCTATACCACTAATTTATCCCATGGTGTTTCTGAAACTTCTCTCTACCTTAAATTTTTTCCCTGATGACTTAAAAACAACCCAGTTTTGCCACCTCACACTGGTTTGACTCCTCTCTGATCTTTCGCTTTCCACTGTAACATTTTAATGGCTTTCTCTTCCCAAGGTGTTTCTTATAGTGTGTGATGTCATTGAGCCATAACACCAGCTAAACGATGACTTTTCAGAACTCTTCTTTTTTTTTTCTTGTTGCCATCTGATGTCTGGATACTCTCTTGACTCCTCTAGGTATTGTACAAAGAAAATATGAGAAAAGCAACTCCAACACCTGTCACTCCAGAGATGGAGAGAGCTAAGCGCAACCAAGAGAATATTAGCTCGGTATTTTCTAAGATGAAAAAGCGCCTTGGAAAATAACATTTTAACATCGTGACGATGTGCCCTCCTCTTCAGCTGAAGAGCCACACTAAAATTCAAAAACACAGATAACATAATATCTCGGAAAATAACGTTTTAACACCATAAACATGCACTCTTCTCCTTCAACTGAAAATTTCCACTAAAATTAACACCAGTGTGCTTTTCAATTCCAAGTGATCATACTAAACAGCATATATTATCAGTGATCTTGTGCCTCTTCCACTTCACTCTGAGGTAGCATCTCATAACCAGCTGTAATACATTGACCACCTAACACCCTCAGCCTTCCGCTGTCTTTAGGGACCTTATGAACTGAGTAACACTCAGAAACGAATGTCTCTATTGGTTTGATAATTTGAATTTTGTGTCTCGGGGACTCTGATTTTGGTGTTATCCTTTCAGTTTCTGTAATCTGAACATTAGTGAAAAAAAAAAGATTACATGTTATAAGGTCTCTTGCATCTTTTTCAAGATCAGATTTAATATCAAATGCTGTCAAAAATGCTAGGCCCCATCTCCTTTGAAAAGGGACATTTAATTTTCAAAGTCAAAAAGTCTTGTGTCTTCTGATGCAAGTCCCACCCGTCCTCATGCTGACCTGTTCACTATGGGCCCCGTGTCTGGCTGGGTCCTCTCAGCAGACTCAAGCTTTCCTTACCAGCCTTCACGTGCATCTGTTGAAAGTGAGGCTTAAGAATGAGAACATCATGACCTGTACTCATCTGTGATCTCTCCTGAACAGGTTCTTTACTCTGACAGCTTCCGGAAACAAATCCAAGGCAAAGCTGCCTACGTGCTAGATACCCCAGAGATGAGGCGGGTAAGGGAAACCCAAAGGCACATCTCAACGGTGAGTGAAGAGTTCTTTAGGGCTGGCTGACCAGCCTGCTGGGATATGTTCAGAGGAAAAGGGTCACGCCGTCACATACTTTTATAAAGCAAGTTCCTACTGCAGGTGAAATACCACGAAGACTTTGAGAAACACAAGGGCTGCTTCACACCAGTGGTGACGGATCCCATCACTGAACGTGTGAAGAAGAACACACAGGACTTCAGCGATATTAACTACCGAGGTATTCAGAGAAAGGTGGTAGAGATGGAACAGAAACGGAATGACCAGGATCAAGAGACTATTACAGGTAACTAGGAACAAGGGAGCCCTTACTACAGTGGATCAAACAACAAAAGCGCTAAGTCCCAGAGAGAAAGCCCCCATTATCTGGTTCGAAGTGGAGGTCTCAGAGGTCTTCCTGGCATATGTGTGTTCTCAAAAAGAGGTTAAGCTGAGAAAGAGTTATTCCACACTCATATGCTGCTGTAATCCTTTCTCTGGTTTGCACACTCCTGGAAGCATGCGGAAACACCTGCTCTGACTACTGGTCTTTCTTTCAGGATTGCGTGTCTGGCGCACTAATCCTGGTTCAGTTTTTGACTATGATCCAGCAGAAGACAACATTCAGTCCCGAAGTTTACATATGATTAATGGTACGTACACTTTATTTAGGGTTCTGGACTATGATTTGTAAACTCTGAAGTTCCTTTCCCGCAGGGTTTTTAATCCACTGGCCACTGGACCAAATAAGGGAAGTTTAATTTAGGAAATGATTCGGATTAACAGTCTTAGTTCATCGTTTCCTTCAGATCCCATTATTATCTTTCTATTTAGTTATCAGGGTTACTAAATCTTTCTATTAGAAAACAATGATGATACAATGCATTGGCAAAGGGAAGGGAATGGATTTGATCGTTAGAAACGTGCTGAACTCGGTCAGGAGGAAATTTAGAAAACAGCAGAGTATCCACACGCTGTCTCTTCAGTAAAGTAAAATCTTATGTCAGGTCATTCCTCAAAAGACTTAGTCCATAGTTTATGACTGAAAAGACAAATAAACCCTGGCTCCACCCTGACTCGGATAATTTTAAAGCTCTGCCCATGATGTCAGTCGGCCACAGAGCAATGGCAGCTTAATCCACTTGGCATTGGGGGAGGCCTTTGTCCCTTTTGGATAAAGTGGCAGCAATGTGATTCTTACCTGTCCATTCACGGTACAAAACAGCTGCATGGGCAACAAGGAGCGAAGGAACACACAGAGATACTTAAGATGGAAGCAGTTGTCCCCTAATTACTACTCAGGCTCTGTGTCGGATCTCATCTGTAACACTGAAGATCACGACTGTGCATTGAAACTGTGAGGGCTTAAACCAAAGAAAACTACTTCAAATGATGCCTCACCAAAAAAAAAAAAAAAAAAAAAAAAAAAATCAGTAAGCCACCACACAACTGGAACCCAGTTATTACTAGGCAATCCTTAGTCCAGACTTTTCATACCTGCTCTCTGTCTCCCAGCCCAAGCTCAGCGTCGGAGCCGGGAACAGTCCCGATCTGCCAGCGCGCTGAGCATCAGCGGGGGCGAGGAGAAATCTGAGCATTCAGAAGCTGCAGACCATCACCTTTCCACCTACAGCAACGGAGGCACCTTCTTCTCGGCAACCTCAGCAGGTACAAGGAGCCGCTTCCAGCTAGGCAGGGTGCTGCATGTGCACCAGCCTTCAGCAGGCGAAGGTGGGATTGCAGATCCGAGGTCAGGCTGTGCTGCTTTGAAGACCCGATCTCAAACAGACAATACAAAACAGAACAAATAAAAACAGACAAATGAGCTGATGGTGCTCACTTTGGGCAGCATGGCCTGGTAGCTCATTGGCTGTAACTATAATAGATGCTTAAAAAAAAAGTAATATTTTATTCTCATGAAAAGAGGCAAGAATTGTGGAGAGTTACATGAAATCAAGTGCTTCGTAGACATCAGTACGTTAAATGAAAAGAGTTTGCCTATCAGATGCTCCACGCAGACGAGGTGCCTAGCCACATCCTTTGCACAGCCGTGTTTGTCCTTCTTTGCAGGTTACAAACATGTGAAAACCACAGAGCTCCCACAGCAGAGGTCATCTTCGGTCGCTACCCAGCAGACAACACTGTCTTCCATTCCGTCTCACCCATCCACTGCCGGAGTAAGTGAATAACTTAGTCACATCACTCAAATTTTTCATTTGGTTTTAGAGTTTTGGAGGCAAGATCTCATGTAGCCTGGGCTGGCCTCAACTCTTCCTGTCTCCACCTTCTAAGTGTTGAGATTGTGGGCTATGGTGTCTGGGATTTTTTGTTTGTTTTGGAGGTACCCAAATGATTATATTCTGGTCTTTTTGTTCTTTTTTTACTGAATGAGTACATTGAAGGAGTTTACATGTGTGGGTACACGTGTGTGTCTAGTGTGGAGACAGAGTGTTGATATTGGGCATCATCTTCGATGACTCTTTTCTGTTATTTTGAGGCTGAGTCTCCAGCTAACCCCAGAGTTTGCTAATATGTCTAGAATAACCTCCTTGTCTGAGATGCTGGGTCCTCACTGTTCAAGCTACTGGCAGCTTACACGGAGTCTGGGATCTGAACTCTAAGCCTTGTGCTTGTGAGCCATTTCCCTGTTTTTGTTCTTTTCAATATCTTGTGTGTGTGTGTGTGTGTGTGTGTGTGTGTGTGTGTGTGTGCGTGAGTGTGTGTGTGTGTACACATACAGTGTATCTCTGTGGGGGACCAAGGGTCACTTCAGGAACCACCTTGGATTGCCCTCCCTCCTCTTTACTTCACTATGGAGTTTTTCGCTCTTGTCTTCCAGAGCAAGACGTGCAGGCCACTGCCATTTATGCCTACTGTTTTTTTATGTGGGATCCAGGATCCAAACATAAGATCTTCTGCTTGCAAGGCAGAAGATTAATTCCTCACTACATTTCCAGTCTTTTCTTTCTTTCTTTTCAAAGGAAAGAGGATGCTTTATTTTTATGGGACAACACAGTTTTAGAAGTGTTCAAAAATGCTTTAAAAAAAAAAAAGAAGAAAGAAAAAACTGCTGGTATTTTCTTCCTTAACTTTCTTTTTTTTTTCAGTTATCTAAAAATTTATTTATTTATTTATTATTTATTTATTTATTTATTTATTTATTTATTTATTTATTCTACTCATACAAAGTTGAGAAGTACCCCATTCCCCTCCCTCTCTCCACCCCTCCCTGGATCCCCTTGTTCTCTGCCCCCTTTTCCCTTTCCTTTCCCCCCTCCCTCCCTATCTCCTAGTGCCTCCCCCCCCATTCCTGGAGCATCCTTTACTGTGCATGTCAAACTTCCCTCTGGGTCCTCCTCTCTGATGAGGTGTAAGGACTCAGTGGCATTGCCTGGAGCTCTTTTTTGTGTTCCCCTTTAGTACAGGAACACTATTGTGGCTGGTAATCCCTTGCCTCTAAGGATAATAGTGCCCATGATCCATGCTAGACTTTGGGGTTCAATGATATGTTGGTCATTGCACACGTCATACAAAGTCCTATTATGATTACTTAGCCCTAACTTGTATGGAGTATCTTGCATATCGTTGCTCCTTCCCATCTTTAGGCTCTTACAATCTTACCACCCCCTCTTCCGCAAATTTCCCTGGGCTTTAGGATGGGGAGAGATTAGGCTGGCCTAGTCCCAGGTGGTTGATGTAGAGTCTCTGATGTTCTGAATTATGGTTTGTTGATTTTTTCTTCCAGTTTTGCTACTCCTGCACTGCCCTTGGCTCTATCCTGATGGGTATTGGATATCACCCCCTGACCAGAGATGAAATGCTGTTAAAATACAGTCTTATTATAAGAGTAGATTCAAAGATAGATGGAATAAGAGTAGGAGACCGCTATGAGGTGGGGTCAGTCTCCCATTTGCAAGATGGTTACCTTCTATCTGCCAGACTCTATGCTCAGCCTTTATCGTGAAATCATACTCCATCAGATGCAAGTGACCAGTAAGGAAAGTCTGTGAGCCCAACCAGATGTCTCATTACTTACTTGCAGTTCTTGATGGTGGCTTATTTTCTCTGCTGTAGCATGATCCCCTCTCTCCTTGTTTCTGGCGGGGCCCTCCTTCCCTTTCCCTCCCTGCTTATAATCTTTGCAATTACTGTAGGTATTACAGAAATTTATCCTTGAGTGTGTCACTAAGTGGGTTTGGTACTAGGATCCACCTATTAGGGAGTACATACAGCACTTAATTTTCTGTATCTGGGATACTTCGCTCAATATAATTTTTTCTAATTACATCCATTTCCCAGAAAATTTCATTAATTCATCATTTTTGATGGCTGAGTAGTATTCCATTGTATAAATGTACCACATTTTCCTTATCCACTCCTCAACTGTTGGGCATTTGGGTTGATTCCATGACTTTGCTATTGTAAACAGTGCTGCTATGAACATGGTTGTGCTTGTGCTATCGAGGGGAATTTTTGCTGTATGGGGGATTATTCTCAATAGTGGAATAGCAGGGTCATATGGCATTTCAATTTTCAACTTTCTTGAGAATCGTCAGACAGCTTGCCAGAGTGGTTGTATAATCCTGCATTCCCACCAGCAATGTAGGAGAGTTCCCTTCTCTCCACATCCCCTCCAGCATTTGGTGTTGTTTGTATTGTGGATTTTTGCCATCCTGACCAGGGTGAGATGATATCTCTGGGATGACCATATCCTGACGGCTAAGGATGCAGAGCATTTTTTAAGAGATTTGTTAGACATTTCAATTTCTTCCCTGGTAAAGTTTCTTTTAAGTTCCAAGGCCCTTTTTTTAATTGAGCTACTTGTTTCCTTGGTGTTTAGTTTTCTAAATTCTTTGTGTACTATGGATAATAGAGCTCTATCAGATATGTGGTTAGTGAAGATTTTCTCCCATTCTGTGGGTTTCCTTTGTGCTCGAGTTACAATCTTTTTATCTGAACAGAAGCTCTTTAATTTCATAAGATCCCATCTGTGAGTG